>SJYV01003749.1:264594-341882 GCA_006410875.1 Neotragus pygmaeus
TAGTAGATATAATGGTCATCTGAGTTAATTTCACCATTCCAGTCCATTTTAGTTCACTGATTCCTAGAATGTGGAGTTTCACTCTTGCCATCTCCTGTTTGACGACTTCCAATTTGCCTTGATTCATGGACCTGACATTCCAGGTTCCTATGCAGTATTGCTCTTTACAGCATCGGACCTTGTTTCTATCACCAGTCACATCCACAGCTGGGTATTGTTTTTGCTTTGGCTCCATCCCTTCTTTCTAGAGTTATTTCTCCACTGAACTCCAGTAGCATATTGGGCACCTGCTGACCTGGGGAGTTCCTCTTTCAGTATCCTATCATTTTGCCTTTTCATACTGTTCATGGGGTTCTCAAGGCAAGAATACTGAAGTGGTTTGCCATTCCTTTCTCCGGTGGACCACATTCTGTCAGACCTCTCCACTATGATCCGCCCGTCTTGGGTGGCCCCATGGGCATGGCTTAGTTTCATTGAGTTAGACAAGGCTGTAGTCCTAGTGTGATTAGATTGACTAGTTTTCTGTAATTATGGTTTCATTGTGTCTGCTTTCTGATGCCCTCTTGCAATACCTACCGTCTTACTTGGGTTTCTCTTACCTTGGACGTGGGGTATCTCTTCACGGCTGCTCCAGCAAAGTGCAGCCACTGCTCCTTACCTTGGACGATGGGAATCTCCTCACCGCCGCCCCTCCTGACCTTGAACATGGAATAGCTCCTCTAGGCCCTCCTGTGTCCACGCAGCCACTGCTCCTTGGACGTGGGGTTGCTCCTCTTGGCCGTTCCTGTGCCGTCACAGCACGGAACTCTTGGCCGCTGCCCCTGACCTCAGACATGGGGTAACTCCTCTTGGCTGCCGCCCCTCGGGCATGGGGTCCTCCAGCTTCTGCCCCTGACCTCAGACGTGGGGTAGCTCCTCTCGGCCGCGCTATGTGCTCAGGTCGCAGCTGCAGAGAAGATCCTTTAGCAAGTTATTCCACTATAAATTACATTGTTAGTGTAAACTGTCTGGTGTTTACCTTGGGTGTGGCCCAAGGTCTTGAGTGAAAGTAAAGTGGCTCAGTTGTGTCGACTCTGTGACTCCATGGATTATAGCCTACCAGGGTCTTCCGTCCATGGGATTTTCCAGGCAAGAGTACTGGAATGGGTTGCCATTTCCTTCTCCAGGGGATCTTCCCTACCCAGGGATCAAACCCAGGGATCAAACCCAGGTCTCCCACACTGTAGGCAGACACTTTACCGCCTGAGCCACCAGGGCCCTCAAGGNCCGTCCATGGGATTTTCCAGGCAAGAGTACTGGAATGGGTTGCCATTTCCTTCTCCAGGGGATCTTCCCTACCCAGGGATCAAACCCAGGGATCAAACCCAGGTCTCCCACACTGTAGGCAGACACTTTACCGCCTGAGCCACCAGGGCCCTCAAGGCCCAAGGTCTTAGGTGTATATAAGACAGTCTTATCAGGCACTGTATTCCAAAGGTTTAGAGATTATCTCTCAGGACATTTCTTTGCAATGTGAAAGACTTGAATACTCGAAACCTACTGAGTTAACCTTTCACTGCACAAAAACCAAGGGTAAAACCTACCTCAGAAAGGAAAGGGTATGTATCCTCAGTTCCTCAGAAGAGAAAATTAAGGCAAGAACTAGAAAATCTTCCATCAGTTTAGCAAATTGGCCGTCTGTGATGACCTTAACTACAGCAATCTGTTTTTGTGTGTTCATTTTGACTGTGCTCTGTCTTTGTTGTGCTCAGGCTTCTCTCTGGTTGTGACAGTCGGGGGCTGCTCTCTAGTTGCGGTGCTCAGGCTTCTCACTGCTGTGGCTTCTCTTATTGCACAGCACAGGCTCAGGAGCTCTCGGGCTTCAGTAGTTTTGGCCCCCAGGCTCTCGAGCACAGGCTTAATAGTTGGGATGCATGGACTTAGGTGCTCCGCAGCACGTGAGATCTTCCCAGATCAGAGATTGAACCCTTGTCTCCTGAGCCACTAGGGAAGCCCAATTATAGCAATTTGAATTACATTGTCATGGAAAAAGCCAGATTGCACACCTGTGGAAGGAATGGATTACAAACATGAGGCAGGATTTACAATGGGACTAGAATTGCCAGATAAGTTACAGTATGCCCAGTTAAATTTGAATTTCAGATAAACAACAAATAATGTTTTCTAAAATGTACATAAAATTGGCCATTTTAAACAATGTACACTTCAGTGATATTTAGTACCTTGATAGTATTATGTAGCCTGTCATCACTATCTAATTCCAGAGCATTTTCTTCACCCCCAGAGGAAACTCTGTACCCTTTTAGCAATCGCTCCACATTTCCCCCTTTCTCAGACCCTGACAGCCACTAATCTTTGCTTCTATGGATTTGCACACATGGATATTTTGTATAAGTAGAATATTCAGCTTTCTGTGTCTGACTTCTACTTAGCATATTTTCAGGGTTCATTGATACTATAGCATGTTGTTGTTGTTTAGTCATTAAGCTATGCTTGACTCTTTGCAACCCCATGGACTGTAGCCCATCAGGCTCCTCTGTCCATGGGATTTCCCAAGCAAGAATACTGGAGTGGGTTGCCATTTCCTCTACAAGGGATCTTCCTGACCCAGGTATCAAACCTGTGTCTCTTGCTTGAATTGAATTGACTTGAATTCANACTGTAGCCCATCAGGCTCCTCTGTCCATGGGATTTCCCAAGCAAGAATACTGGAGTGGGTTGCCATTTCCTCTACAAGGGATCTTCCTGACCCAGGTATCAAACCTGTGTCTCTTGCTTGAATTGAATTGACTTGAATTCATTACCACTGAGCCACCTGGGAAGCTTATTATAGCATGTACTAGTACTTCATTCCTTTTTATGGCTGAATAATATTTTGTTGCATAGATATACAATATTTGATTTATCTATTCATTAGTTGATGGAATGCATTTTTTTCCCCTTTTAGCTGTTGTGAGTAGTGCTGCTGTAAATTAGTTCAGTTCAGTCACTCAAGCGTGTCCAAAGCCTCACGGCCCCATGGACTGCATCATACCAGGCTTCTCTATCACCAACTCCCGGGGCTTGCTCAAACTCATGTCCATTGAGTCAGTGATGCCGTCCAACCATCTCCTCCTCTGTCGTCCCCTTCTCCTCCTGCCTTTAATCTTTCCCAGCATCAGGTTTCTAATGAGTCAGCTTTTCACATCAGATGGCCAAAGTATCAGAGCTTCAGTTTCAGCATCAGTCCTTCCAGTGAATATTCTGGACTGATTAGGATGGACTGGTTGGATCTCCTTCCTGTCCAAGGGATTCTCAAGAGTCTTCTCCAACACCACAGTTCAAAAGCATCAGTTGTTTGACGCTCAGCCTTCTTTATGGTCCAACTCTCACATCTGTACATGACTACTGGAAAAACTATAGCTTTGACTATATGGACCTTTTTTGGCAAAGTAATATCTCTCCTTTTTAATATGCTGTCTAGGTTGGTCATAGCTTTTCTTCCAAGGAGCAAATGTCTTTTAATTTCATGGCTGCAGTCACCATCTGCAGTGATTTTGGGGCCCAAGAAAATAAAGTCTCTCGCTGTCTGTTTCCCCATCTATTTGCCATGAAGTGACAGGACTGTATGCCGTGATCTTAGTTTTTTACATGTTGAGTTTTAGCCAACTTTTTCACTCTTCTCTTTGACTTTCATCAAGAGCCTCTTCAGCTCCTCTTCACCTTCTGCCGTAAGGGTGGTGTCATCTGCGTGTCTGAGTTTGCTGATATTTCTCCCGGCAGTCATGATTGCCGCTTGTGCTTCATCCAGCCCGGCGTTGCACGTGACGTGCTCTGCATAGAAGTTAAATAAGCAGGGTCCATTGTTCCATGTCCGGTTCTAACTGTTGCTTCTTGACCTGCATACAGATTTCTCAAGAGACAGGTCAAGTGGTGTTCCCATCTCTTAAGAATTTTCCACAGTTTGTTGTGATCCATACATCAAAGGCTTTGGCGTAGTCTGTAAAGCTGAAGTAGATATTTTTCTGGAACTCTCTTGCTTTTTCTACTATCCAATGGATGTTGGCAATTTGATCTCTGGTTCCTCTGCCTTTTCTAAATCTAGCTTGAACATCCAGAAGTTCTTGATTCACGTACAGTTGAAGCCTTGCTTGGAGAAATTTTGAGCATTACTTTGCTAACATGTGAAATGAGTGCACCTGTGTGATTGTTTGAACATTCTTTGGCATTGCCTTTCTTTGGGATTGGAATGAAAACTGATCTTTTCCAATCTTGTGGCCACGGCTGAGTTTTCCAAATTTGCTGGAATACCGAGTGCAGAACTTTCACAGCATC
Organism: Neotragus pygmaeus; assembly: GCA_006410875.1. NCBI lineage: Eukaryota > Metazoa > Chordata > Mammalia > Artiodactyla > Bovidae > Neotragus > Neotragus pygmaeus. The sequence goes on from SJYV01003749.1 coordinate 268,909, forward strand.
ATCTTTTAGAATTTGAAATAGCTCTGCTGGAATTCCATCACCTCCAACTGGCTTTGTCATAGTGATGCCTCCTAAGGCCCACTTGACTTCACATATCAGGATGTCTGGGTCTAGGTGAGTGATCACACCATCATGGTTATCTGGGTCATTAAGATCTTTTTTATATAATTCTGTGTATTGGGCTTCCCTGATAGATCAGTTGATAAAGAATCCACCTGAAGTGGAGGAGACTCTGGTTAGATTCCTGAATCAGGAAGATTCGCTGAAAAAGGGATAGGCTACCCACTGCAGTATTCTTGGACTTGTGGCTCAGCTGGTAAAGAATCTCCCTGCAATGTGAGAGACCTGGGTTCGATCCCTGGGTTGGGAAGATTCCCTGGAGAAGGGAAAGGCTACCCACTCCAGGATTCTGGCCTGGAGAATTCCACGGACTGTATAGTCCATGGGGCACAAAGAGTCGGACAGGATGAGCAGCTCTCACTTTCCGTGTATTCTTGCCACCTCTTAGTGTCTTCTGCCTCTGTTAGGCCCATACCATTTCTGTCCTTTATTGTGCCCATTGGCTCAGCTGATAAAGAGTCTGCCTGCAATGTAGGAGACCCGAGTTCAATCCCTGGGTTGGGAAGACCCCCTGGAGAAGGGAAAGGCTACGCAGTCCAGTATTCTGGCCTAGAGAATTCCATGGACTATATAGTCCATGGGGTCACAAAGAGTCGGACACGACCGAACAACTTTCACTTTTCACTTTGCGTGAAATGTACCCTTGGTATTCTGATTTTCTTGAAGAGCTCTCTAGTCTTCCCATTCTGTTGTTTTCCTCTATTTCTTTGCATTGATCACTGAAGAAGGCTTACTTACCTCTCCTTGCTATTGTTTGGAACTCTGCATTCAGATGGGTATACTTTTCCTTTTCTCCTTTGCCTTTCTCTTCTCTTCTTTTCTCAGCTATTTATAAGGCCTCCTCAGACAACCATTTTGCCTTTTTGCATTTCTTTTTCTTGAAGATGATTTTGATCAATGCCTCCTGTACAATGTCCATAGTTTTTCAGGCACTTTGTCTATCAGATATGCTGATAGACAGCTCTATCAGCTGTTTTGAATATTCACATATAAATTTTTGTTTGAATACCTGTTTTTAGTGTTTTTAAGTATATAGAAGTGAATTGCTGAGTCATATATTAATTCTGTGTATAACTTATTGAGAAACCTCCAGACTTCCATGGTGGCTATACCATTTTACATTCCTAGTACCTCAGAATGTACCAGGGTTCCAGTTTCTCCACATCTTTGCTATTTGAAAAAATAGCCATCTTAGTGGATGTGAAGTGATATCTTATTGTGGTTTTGATTTGCATTTCCCTAGGGACTCATAATGCTTAGTATCTTTTCAATCATAATGTCAAATCGTCTAATCCATGAACACAGGATGTCTTTCAGTTTTGTACCTTCTCAGTTAAATTTATCCCCAAGTATTATTTTTGATGCTATACTAAATGGAATTTTCTTATGTTCCTATATGAATTGCTGGTTGCTGAGCCTGGTGGGCTGCCGTCTATGGGGTCGCACAGAGTTGGACACGACTGAAGCAATTTAGCAGCAGCAGCAACAGCAGTGTATAGAAATACAACTGACTTACCCTGCATCTGTATTAACTCTTTTAAGTGGGTGTGTATATATTCTCTGTGATTTTCTATATATGGGATCTTGTCATCTGTGTATTTAGTTTTACTTGTTCCTTTCTACTTTGGATACCTTTTAATTTCATTTTCTTCTTAATTGCTCTAATTAGAACTTCTAGTACATAATTAAATTGTAGTGGTGAAAGCAGGCATCCTTGTTTTATTCCAGATCTTAGAGGGGATGCTTTCAGTCTTTCACCATAGAGTATGATATTAGACCCTGTGGATTTTTCATAAATGCCCTTTACTATATTGAGGAAATTCTATTCATAGTTTGCTGAGTGTACAATAAATAATTTTTTAATGTAAGTGTGTCCCAAGTAGTACATAGAACATTCTTATACTAAACAAATAAACAACCAAAAAATCCATCTTTATCCAAATTTCATATTTAAGTCAACATTTAAATTTTTTATTTGCTAAATTGATAACCTTAAGAAGGACAAGGCTGGATTCTTTTAGGTGGTCAATGGAAGCAGAAGAGACTTTAATGTTATTTGCATATTGAGGAAAGGATCCAATAGTCAGAGATAAGTTTAAGTTTCAAGAGAGAGGCAAGAACAGATGGAATAAGACCCTGGCGGGGAGGGACAGAGTTAGGGTCAGATTTGTACGTGAAGAGCTTGGCTGCCTTACCTTGGGTCCCACATAAGTTTTCTGACACTGCTATTAAGGTGTTAAGTAAATGGTATTAGAACCCTTTGCCCATCTATGCCTTGTTTTGATCCTACAGATTTTTTAAGAGTAAAAACTGTGTCCGTTTGCACCTAGCAGTGTACCTTGTGCACATATTAAGCTCTTGAAGATTGCTCCAAGTATATAACGTCGCAAGCTTCTTTTGGACTTAGACCTGTGTTCTGGCCTTCCTGTGTCTGAGACAGCTGTCATTTATTTTAACTAGCTATAAGAGAAATGAACACAAGTCAGATTTTTTACTTAGATGGACGAGTAACTCAATTTAGAAATTATAACAAGTAAGATTGCTCCAAGTATATAACATTGCAAGCTTCTTTTGGACTTACACCTGTGTTCTGGTCTTCCTGTGTCTGAGACAGCTGTCTTTTATTTTAACTAACTATAAGAGAAATGAACACAAGTCAGATTTTTACTTAGATGGACGAGTAACTCAATTTAGAAATTATAACAAGTATTATACTTCTTTAAAGGCTGAAGTGCCCAATTTATAAAATTGCTCAGTGCATTGGTATTCCACCCACTCTTTGAGGCTAAATGCTTTTCTCTTATTTGACAGGTAGTCTTTTCTTTTTTTTAAATCTTGTAACCTGTTTGAGCCTAGTCTTTATAATATGTGTATCTGCCAGAATTACTTTCCATTACATTTTCATGAAACTCAAAAATCAGTTTGTATAACTCAGCTATGCACCTTCTTTGTAAGCCAAAGGAAGACGGATGTACAGGTATTCACAAAGTGTCATGGTCACCTTACTCTCTTCTAAATTATCCCTCCACACTTCCCTACTTCTAGGTTCTGAGTCTTCAGCAACAAAAAGATTTTCTTGGCTGCTTTAAGGAAGCACAGACAGAAACCTTTGAGATAAGATGACCAGTTTGTCCCAGTTTGCTTGGGACTTTCCTGTTTTTAGCACTGAAAATTCCACTTTCTGAATAGATCATATGGTTGGTCACCCTCCCTCTGGATCTCTTTTCAGTACTCCTCTTGTACATTCTCTTCCTCACCCTGAGTACAGGGAGGCAGAGGAGAAATGTCTGTCTCCATTTGGACATCCAGTTATGTATTGGCTGTTAGCTGTGAGAAATACTCTGAGCATGTATCTGGAGCCTTATTCTTACTTATATCATCCTGTGACCCCAGGAACCCAGCCCCATTGTTTTATCAACTTACAACTCTAAACATACAAAAGGAAAACTTTTCTACTTAGTCATATTTATCATTTAAGTGACAGGTACACCAAGAATAAGCATGATGGTTTGTTTCAAGTTTTTTTCTTACAGTGTGGGTGGTGGTTGTTATTCAGTTGCTCAGTTGTGTCTAACTCTTTGCAACCTCATGGACTGCAGCACACCAGACTTCCTGTCCTTCACCATCTCCTGGAGTTTACTCAAACTCATGTCCATTGAGTCAGTGATGCCATCCAATCCTCTGTCGTCCCCTTCTCCTCCTGCCTTTAATCTTTCCCAGCATTAGGGTCTTTTCTAATGAGTCAGCTTTTCGCATCAGGTAGCCAAAGTATTGGAGCTTCACTTTCAGCATCAGTCCTTTCAGTGAATATTCAGGACTGATTTCCTTTAGGATTGCCTGGTTTGATCTCCTTGTTGTCTAAGAGATTCTCAAGAGTCTTCTCCAACACTACAGTTCAAAAGCATCAGTTCTTTGGCGCTCAACTTTCTTTATGGTCCAACTCTCATATATCTACATGACTACTGGAAAAACCATAGCTTTGACTATATGGACCTTTTTTTGCAAAGTAATATCTCTGCTTTTTAATATGCTGTCTAGGTTAGTCATAGCTTTTCTTCCAAGGAGCAAGTGTCTTTTAATTTCATGGCTGTAGTCACCATCTGCAGTGATTTTGGAGCCCAAGAAAATAAAGTCTCTCACTGTTTTCCTTGTTTCCCCATCTATTTGCCATGAAGTGTTGGGACCACTTCATGTTTGCATATTGAGTTTTAAGCCAGCTTTTTCACTCTTCTCTTTCACCTTTATCAAGAGCCTCTTTAGTTCCTCTTCGCTTTCTGCCATAAGGGTGGTGTCATCTTCATATCTGAGGTTATTGCTATTTCTCCCAGCAATCTTGATTTCAGTTTGTGCTTCATCCAGCCTGGCATTTTACATGATGTACTTTGCATATAAGTTAAATAAGCCGAGTGACAATAGTATGGATCGTGGAATTAAACTGGAATCTTCAGTTAAAGGGCTTAGATCTGGGTGAGGAACTTTAAGACTTCTGTGGTAATAGTATGTTTGGATTTATAAAATAAAAAGACAGTACATGGGATCCTTGTGATGAAACGATTCCATATCTTGACTTTGGCACACAAAAAGTGATTACATAGATCTGTGCAAAGAATTAAATTGCATAGAACTTAATCCATAGACAAACACAAATGAGTCCTTGTAAAACCGGTGAAATCTGAGTAAAATCAGTGGATCTTATCATTGTTCATTTCCTGGTAGTAATGTTGTACTCTAACTATGTAAGATATTATCATTGAGGAAACTGGTTAAAGTTATGAGAGATCTCTTTGTATTGTTTCTTAACCATGCACATGGATTTACAATGTGATGTTAAAAAGTTTAATTAAAATTTTAAAAATAGAATATTTCTTAGAAGGTAGCTTTGAAATCCTTGTGAGATATTCAGTAATATCTTATACATAGTTCATTTTTCTCCTTCATGCTCTTTAAAGAATCCTTTCTTTTTAGAAAAAAACAAAATGTCAAGGGAAAAACTGAGACTGCTAGTTTATTTCTAAGTTTGTCCTTTGATATTCTTTGATATCTTCAGAAAGCCATTTGCAAAGATAGGCCCTCATGTAGTACAAAAAGGACAGTGCAAACACATCAACCAGAGGAACGGGAAATCCCTTGAAGGGTCAATTGCCTCTAAGTGGTTCAAAATTGCTAGTGTCATCTAGGATGTTAATGGATGACTTTTCATTTAGTGTCATTTCTCTCCCTAGTTATAAGGTTTCTATGACTTTTGTCTGAACAGTAGCTTTCAAATACTTTTACTACACCACTTAGTAAGAAATACATTTTTCATCAAAACCCGGTATAGATATAATTTCATATGTACATATATCTGAAACTAAAGTTTCACACAACACTGATCACCCTCATGTATGATATATTCTGACTTCTTTCTGTTTTACTTAATTTTTTTAAATGCTGTTTATAGCTCAGTAATTTGAGTTCTTGATTCTTGATCTACAGTTTGGAAAAATATTGCCTCAGCTCTCCAGGTAAAGTAGTCTAAAGCCTATTGGCATGACATTCGGGGCCCTTCCCAGCCCTTCCTCCTCCAGCTAAGTGGCATATTCAGCATTTCCTGGCCGGCCTTACGCTGTCCTGTTCCTGTGCCTTGACTTTTACTGTCCTTCTAGTGCTCTTCCCATTTTGTGCCTGTTCTGGCCTCTTGGCTTCTATGGTTGAGCATATATCGCATTTTTACTATTTGTCACTAGTAGATAGTGTCTGTCCTTCAAAGTTGCCCATGAGTTTAGCCATATGCCTTAGTTGTCTCTAGTTCAGAGGTTACTCCTGTGAGTTCTTCCCTGACTGTTGGCAGGTGTTTTCCATCTTTTTCATCAAAAGCCACAGGATGTTTTATGTTGAACATAGTATGTATTTGTTACATGTATTTGTATAAAACTGAAACAAGTGTCATGACATAATGCACTATGTGCACTTTTGTATTATGTGCTCTTTTAGTTCATATTTCTTTTCTTCAACCCATAACTTGATTTTTAAACAAATTGAAAAACACTGATTAGACCATCCTTCCCTACTTTGAATGTCATCTGTGAAAAAACTTTGTATTACTACCTGTTACAAACTTTTAATCACTGTTGGGAGGAATTTTGTAATGCTTCAAGACCTGAGAACAGGACCATTTTATCTTTTTTTCCCTCACAAAAAGACTTACAGAGAATATTTATTGCAGCTTTTTTTTTCATAGTTAAGAAAAATGTAAATATAAGTAATAGGTCAGTGGAGAAATAAACTCTGTTTTTAGTCATACAATTGAATACTATGAAGAAGTTAAAATGAACAGACTAGATATACACATTTCAACATGGAAAAACTTAAAATAATAGCATTTAATAGAAAATCAAGTTGCAAGGTAATACACTGTAAATTATCAGTAATGTACGTTCAGTTCAGTTCAGTTGCTAAGTTGTGTCCAACTCTTTGCAATCCCACGGACTGCCAGGCTTTCCTGTCCTTTACCATCTCCAGGAGTTTACTCAAACTCATGCCGTTGAGTTGGTGATGCCTAACCATCTGATCCTCTGTCACCCTCTTCTTCTCCTGCTTTCGGTCTTTCCCAGCACCAGGGTCTTCTCTTCAGGTGGCCAAAGTATTGGAGCTTCAGCTTCAGCAGCAGTCCTTCCAGTGATTATTCAGGGTTGATTTCCTTTAGGATTGACTGGTTTGATCTCCTTGCTGTCAAGAGGATTCTCAAGAGTCTTTGCCAGCACCAGAGTTTGAAAGCATCAGTTCTTCAGCTCTCAGCCTTCTTATGCTCCAGTTCTCACACCTGTTTATGACTACTGGAAAACCACGGCTTTGACTATATGAACCTTTGTTGGCAAAATGATGTCTTTGCTTTTTAATATGCTGTCTAGGTTTGTCATAGCTTATCTTCCAAGGAACATAATTTCATGGCTGCAGCCACCATCCACAGTGACTTTGGATCCCAAGAAAATGAAGTCTGTCTCTGTTTCCATTTTATCCCTGTCTATTTGCCATAAAGTGATGGGACTGGATGCCATGATCTTAGCTTTTTGAATGTTGAGTTTTTTATTTTTAAATTATTTATTTAGTGTCTGTGCCATGCAGCATGTGGGATCTTAGTTCTCTGACGAGAATCGAACCCATGCCCCTGGTATTGGAAGCACAGAGTCTTAACCATTGGACACCAGGGAAGTCCCGAATGTTGAGTTTTAAGACAGCATTTTCACTCTCCTCTTTCATCGTCATGAGGAGACTCTTTTTCTCTTCACTTTCTGCCATTGGGCTTCCCTGGTAGCTCAGCTGGTAAACAATCTGCCTGCAATGCAGGAGGCCCCGGTTCGATTCCTGGGTTGGGAAGATCCTCTGGAGAAAAGACAGGTCCAGTAGTCTTGGGCTTCTCTGGTGGCTCAGTTGGTAAAAAAAAAAAAAAAAAAAAAAAATTCCCCTACAATGAGGGAGACTTGGGTTCGATCCCTGGGTTGGGAAGATCCCCTGGAGAAGGGAACAGCTACCCACTCCAGCCTTTGCCCTGCTTCATTTTGTACTTCAAAGCCAAACTTGCCTGTTATCCCAGGTATCTTTTGACTTCCTGCTTTTGCATTTCAGTTCCTATGATGATGCTGAAGAAGGAAATGTCAACCCACTCTAGTATTCTTGCCTGGAGAATTCCATGGACAGAGGACCCTGGCAGGCTGCAGTCCATGGGATTGCAGAGTCAGACACGACAGTGATTTTCACTCACTTCACTCCCTGTGATTAAAAGGACATCTTTTTTTGATGTTAGTTCTAAGAGGTCTTGTAGGTCTTCATAGAACTGTTTAACTTCAGCTTCTTCAGCCTTAGTGGTTGAGGCATAGACTTGGATTACTTTGATGTTGAATAGTTTGCCCTGGAAGCAAACCAATATCATTCTGTTGTTGTTGTTGTTGTTGTTGTTTTAGATGGCACCCAGGTACTGCATTTTGGACTCTTTTGTTGACTGTGATGGCTGTTCCATTCTTTCTAAGGGTTTCTTGCCCACAGTAGTAGATATAATGGTCATCTGAATTAAATCCTTCCATGCCTGTCCATTTTAGTTCACTGATTCCTAAAATGTCAATGTTCACTCTTGCATCACTTGTTTGGCCACATCCAATTTACCTTGATTCATGGACCTAACATTCCAGGTTCCTATGTAATATTGTTATTTGCAGCATTGGACTTGACTTTCACCACCAGGCACATCCCCAACTGGGCACTGTTTCCACTTTGGCTCAGCCTCTTCATTCTTTCTGCAGCTCTTTCACCACTCTTCCCCAGTAGCATATTGGACACCTGGCAAGCCAAGGTTGGAGGGTGGGTCTCATCTTCCAGTTTTTATATCTTTTTGCCTTTCATACTATTCTTGAGGTTCTCAAGGCAAGAATCAGTTCAGTTCAGTTGCTCAGCCGTGTCTGACTCTTTGTGACCCCGTGGACAGCAGCACGCCAAACTTCCCTGTCCATCACCAACTCCCAGAGCTTACTCAAACTCTTGTCCATACAGTCGGTGATGCCAGTTAACCATCCCATCCTCTGTCATCCCCTTCTCCTCCAGCCTTCAATCTTTCCCAGCATCAGGGTCTTTTCCAGTGAGTCAGTTCTTTGCATGAAGTGGCCAAAGTATTGGAGTTTCAGCTTCAGCATCACTCCTTCCAATGAATATTCAGCACTGATTTCCTTTAGGATTGACTGGCTGGATCTCCTTGCAGTCCAAGGGACTCTAGAAGGGACTCAAGGGAGTCTTCTCCAATACCACAGTTCAAAAGCATCAGTTTTTCAGTGCTCAACTTTCTTTATAGTCCAACTCTCATATCCATATATGACTGCTGGAAAAACTATAGCTTTGACTATATGGACCTTTGTTGGCAAAGTAATGTCTCTGCTTTTTAATATGCTGTCTAGGTTGGTCATAACTTTTCTTCCAAGGAGCAAGCGTCTTTTAATTTCATCGCTGCAGTCACCATCTGCAGTGATTTTGGAGCCCCAAAAATAAAACCTCTGTTTCTACTGTTTCCCCATCTATTTGCCGTGAAGTGATGCAACCAGAGACCATGATCTTAGTTTTCTGAATGTTGTTTTAAGCCAGCTTTTTCACTCTGCTCTTTCACTTTCATCAAGAGGCTCTTTAGTTTTTCCCCGCTTTCTGCCATAATGGTGGTGTCATCTGCATATCTGAGGTTATTAATATTTCTCCTGGCAACCTTGATTCCAACTTGTGCTTCAACCCAGCATTTCTCATGATGTACTCTGAATATAAGTTAAATAAGCAGAGTGACAGTAAACAGCCTTGACGTACTCCTTTCCCGATTTGGAACCAGTCTGTTGTTCCATATCCAGTTCTAACTGTTGCTTCTTGACCTGCATATTGATTTCTCAGGAGGCAGGTCAGGTGGTTTGGTATTCCCATCTCTAAGAATTTTCCACGGTTTGTGGTGGAAAACTAACTGTGTGTAGAAAAGGCAGAGGAACTAGCGGTCAAATTGCCAATTGAATCATCGGAAAAGCAAGAGAGTTCCAAAAAAACATCTACTTCTGCTTTATTGACTACGCCAAAGCCTTTGACTCTGTGGATCACAAGGCAAGAATACTGAAGTGGTTTGCTATTCCCCTTCTCTAGTGGACCATGTTTTGTCAGGTACATTAACGAGACAAAAACATGGCAAAATGTTGCTAAATCTAGGGAGTGGATATAAGAGTGCCTACTATATTATTTCTTTATCCTTTTATCCAAAGTATTTTGTAAAGAAAATCTTTGTAATAAAAATTGATATGTCATCTGCTTATAAATCTTTATTATTGCTATCTTATAATATTATAATACTATATTGTCTGGCTCCAAGCTGCTTGCCTGAACTGTAGGGCACTTTAGCTATGATCTGCCCGATTTATACTCAGATCTGGTCTCTCTTAAAAGCCAAATTTGGATAAGAAACTTGTAGTTTGAAAGTATTGTATATACTGAGCAGTGTTTGCAGTGAGTTCAGGTAGTATAGCTATTTCCTAGGCAGAGCTGAAGAGACAGTCTTCCTGGATGAGACCATTTGCATTTTCATGTGGTGAGTCATTCTTTTTTTCTACATTAAGTATTAAGGCAGGAAATACTTGCCTTAAAAAATCAGGAGTGTTGGAATCAGAGAGAGGAAAGATCATACAAAGATGTCAGTGGCAACCAGAGTCCTGTAGAATCCTGAGGTGTTTGGGCATCACTGTTTACCCCAAAAATATCATAATTTATAAGTTTTTTTTTTTAAAGGATCTGCCACTCTAATCCTGTAATTGCACAGTCAGTTATTTCAATTTGATTTCCAGTCCTAATTTGTTTTCAATCACTTTTTCCTCAGTCATTATTTCCTTTTTTTTTTTTTTTTGTCTTCGCTGCTGCACACTACTTTTTTTAGTTGCGGCAACAGGGGCCACTCTCTGGTTGTGGTATGAGGGCTTCTCATTGTGGTGGCTTCTTGTGTTGTGGCTCACAGGCTCTAGAGTGCTCAGTAGTTGCCCTAAGTCATGAAGGATCTTCCTGGACCAGGGATTGAACCCGTGTCCCCTGCATTAGCAGGCTGATTCTTAACCACTTGACCACCAGGGAAGTCCCCCAGTCATTCTTTATTATTATTACTACTTTTATTATTGTTTTTGGACTATTTTTAGAGCAAGTTTAGGCTTACAGAAAAATTGATCAAATAATTTTTGATGGGAAATGGGAATCAGAGAATTCCCATGTACATCCTCTTCCTTCCATATAGTTTCCCTATTATTAACATCTTGCACAAGTGTGGTTTATTTATTATAATTGATAAACCAATATTGATGTATTATTATTAACTGAAGTCCATAGTTTACATTAAGTTTTACTCTTTGTATTGTACAATTCTGTGGATTTTGACAAATGTGAAATGCCATTTATTACAGTATCATACAGAATAGTTTCACCACTTAACCATTTCATTTTTATCTCTACTCCAGTACTTAGCATAGGGCTTGTAAATATTACATGCATGTGCAATGATATTTCATCTAAAATTAATTTGACCAATCAAATTTAGTAGAGTTAAAAAAACATTTAAAGAACAATTTTCTACCACCAAATAGAGCCTATATTAGGAATAAAAAGATGGCTTAAAATTGTAAAATGTGTTATATCTCATTAATCTGTCAAATAAGAAAAAACTCAATGTAGAGAGACAATCAGAATTCAAAGCATATAATGTACGTGTTAAGTCACTTTAGTCATGTCTGACTCTTTGTGACCCTGTGGACTGTAGCTTGCCAGGCTCCTCTGTCCATGGGATTCTCCAGGCAAGAATACTGGAGTGGATTGCCATACCCTTCTCCAGGGGATCTTCCTCACCTAGGGATTGAACTTGTGTCTCTTATGTCTCCTACATTGGCAGGTGGGTTCTTTACCACTAGTGCCACCTGGGAAGCCCCAAAGCATATAATATTTCACTCTAACAATCAGCATCATGTTAAAAACTGGAGGCATTTTCTAATGGGAACAAAAGCTGGACAACTGTAATATTATTTCATGTAATTCTGGCAGTTCTAGCTAATATAGTAAGATGAGAGAAATAAGAGTTACCATTTTAAGAAAGAGGCTCTCATTGAGATTGTAGAAATCCCCCCCAAAATTCCTGAAAGTTTGTTAAAATCAATGAGTTCAGTAAAATAGCTAAGTACATAATAAGGATACAAAATGAAAAGCTTTCCTAATGTGCAATAACTAGTTAGAAAAATTAACAGTATAAAAGGTAAAAATCTGGAGATGGAAATGGCAACCCACTCCAGTATTCTTGCCTGGAAAATTCCATGGACAGAGGAGCTTGGTGGGCTATAGTCCATGGGGTCACAAGAGTTGAACACGACTTAGCCACTAAACAACAACTATTCATCCATATTCCTACCTGTTAGAGGTAATTCATGTTACTCTTTTGGAGTGATGCTAAATAACCTGTTTGTTAACATGTGAATTCAAAGCACTAACTGGTTTGCTCTTGGAGCATCTGAAGCTTTCAGTTTGAGGAATTCTCAGGTTTCTCTAGGAAGAGGCATGATCCATGAATCGGGAATGACAACAGCCAAGTCAAGAGGTCCCCCGAGGGCCAGGGTCACAGGGGTCAGAACCACAAGAGGGTGGTCCTTGAGCAAGGTGGAGACAGAGCCAAAGGGTGGACACCACCCCTTCCCCAGCTGTGGCCACTGCAGGAAAGTTCCTGAGAGTCGTAGGTCCATTAACCTCTTCACCATCCAGGTGACTGTTCTACTGCTTTCTCTGAGACCAGTCTTCAAGAAACAGAGTCTCTGTTTCATAAACGATGGAACTCTGTAAATATAAAAAATTAAAAAAAGGTAAAACCTGCTTAATTTTTATCTTAGTAGTGTAATAGTAAAAAGTTGCAAACAACTAAAATGTCCGCCTAAAAGAGGATGGTTTATTATTTATACCCCATCCTATTCCAAAATGATTTTAAGGTAGCTTTCACAACATACCTTATTACATAAAAATAAGTGAAGAATTCAAGCAGAGAGAAATCTGAGGGTTGGGCCACAGATTTCATTCTGAGTTTTCTAGTGCCAAAGTAAAGATCATAATCAATTACATGATTCATGTTCATACTTACAATACTGAGTTGATTGGAAGAAGCAACTGCTCTAATACTGAGACCAAAAAGAGATTTTTCTCGTGAGTCCTAGAGAATACCAGGCAGAATAGAGAATGATCATTTTGACAACTTTAGACAGCTATTTCATATAAAATTCCTTGCTAATAACCACACAGACCAATGAAATATTTGGTAAAGAGTATATGAGCTTCCTAGGTGGTGAAGTGGTAAAGAATCTGCCTGCCAATGCAGGAAACACAGGAGACACAGGTTCAATCCTTGGGCATGGAAGATCCCTTGGAGGAGAGAGTGGCAACCCACTCAAGTATTCTTGCCTGGAAAATTCCATGGACAGAGGTGCCTGGTAGGCTACAGTCCATGGGGTTGCAAAGAGTTGAACATGACTGAGCATGCACACATACATATACAGTGGGGCGAGGAATGCAGTGATGGTTTTGGCTAGGATGAACATGGGGATGGTTCAGTACACTGCTCTGAGGAGCTGCTCAATGGAGTAATACATTTTAGAGACTAAAATTATGGCTCTCAGTTGATGTGTGGTGCCACTGTGGTGTCCTGTGAATCTTCACAGATCCACCACTGAGTTTTTCTAAATGTGTTACATTTATTTTTGCTACAGATGAGGATCCACATTGCTAAGAAGTCTGTCAGATGGTGGTGTGGGATATGAATGCAGCAGCCATCAGGGGAGCCAGGCAGGAGGCAAGAGGTACTACTTAGGCCAGCATGCTTAAAAAGAATTCATTGTGAATGGACTGAACAGTCTCTATAAATATTCTCTCAGATTAGATTTTGATAAGTGCTGTGGAGAGCAGATAGGCTGTGTCTGGTCAGATACAGGTCCATATGCTTTAATAGTTGACTTAGAAATTAACCTCTGCCAGGTGGCACTAGTGGTAAAGAACCTACCTGCCAGTGCAGGAGACACGAGACTTGGGTTCCATACCTGGGTCAGGAAGATGCCTGGAGAAGGGAATGGCAACGCACTCCTGTATTCTTGCCTGGAGAATCCCATGGATAGAGGACCCTGGCACCATCCATAAGGTCACAAAGAGTCGGAAACAGCTGAAGCAACTTAGCATGCATGCATGAAGGTTGAGAAGCCTCATGAGGTGAGATGCTTCAACAGATGTTGCAAAGAGTAGTCAAGGTTTCTAAATTCCTGCATTGTAGAGCATAGCTGCAGGGTTTTCCTGATGTCTCAGTGATAAAGAATCTATCTGCCAATGCAGGAGGTGTGGGTTCGATCCCTGAGTTGGAAAGATCTGGAGATTAAAATGGCAATCCCCTCCATTATTCTTGCCTGGGAAGTCCCATGGACAGAGGAGCCTGGTAGACTACAGTCCATGGGATCACAAAAGAGTCAGACGTGACTTAGCAACTAAACAACAACAAAAGACCATAGCCACATTAATTGTTAGTTTGGAAGAATTGATTTTTTTTTTTTAGGTTTTGATACTAAACCTAGATATAAGTAACAGGAGGGGAAAAGGTTGTAAGTTATCTGTAGAACATCTGACTTTAAGCCATATAGCTTCCTGGTTAATCCTTCAAGGTAAATTGTGTCCAAGTAATGGCACCCCACTCCAGTACTCTTGCCTGGAAAATCCCATGGATGGAGGAGCCTGGTGGGCTGCAGTCCATGGGGTCGCTAAGAGTCAGACATGACTGAGCGACTTCCCTTTCACTTTTCACTTTCATGCATTGGAGAAGGAAATGGCAACCCACTCCAGTGTTCTTGCCTGGAGAATCCCGGGGACAGGGGAGCCTGGTGGGCTTCTGTCTATGGGGTTGCACAGAGTTGGACACGACTGAAATGACTTAGCAGCAGCAACATACAATAACCAGAGTGGTTTAGAAAGATTTAGAATCTGAGTCCTACCTTCATCTTTCTTTGAGTCTCAGTTTTTTCATCTGCAAAATATGGATATTAGTACCCATTTTAGAGCTAATCAGTTGGTAAGATTTTAAATTGAATGAAACCCCTTATGGCCTCTCCTGGCCACCATCACCCCGATACCAAAACCAGACAAGGATACCACAAAAAGAAGAAATAAGAGGCCAGTATCACTGATGAACATATATGTAGAAATCCTCAACAAAATACAAGTAATCTGTATCCAACAATACATTAATAAGATCATACACTATGATCAAGTGGGATTCATCCCACACATGCAAGGATGTTTCAGCATCAAAAAATCAGTGTGATATACCATAGCAACAGATTGAAGAATAAAAACCATATGATCATCTCAATAGATACAGAAAAAGGTTTTGACAAAATTCGGCACCCATGTATGATAAAAACCTTCCAGAAAGTGGGTATAGAGGGTACATACCTCAACATAATAAAGGCCATATATGACAAACCTACAGCTAGTTTCATAATCAGTGGTGAAAAGCTGAAAGCATTCCCTCTAAGATCAGGAACAAGACAAGAATGTCCGCTCTCACCACTTTTATTCAACATAGTTTTGGAAGTCCTAGTTATAGCAATCAGAGTAGGAAAAGAAGTAAAGGGAATCCAAATTGGAAAAGAGGTTAAACTGTCACTGTTTGCAGATGACATGATACTATACTTAGAAGATCCTAAAGATGCTACCAGAAAACTACTAGAACTCATCAATGAATTTGGTAAAGTTTGACGTTATAAAATTAATACACAGAAATCAGTTGCATTTCTATACACTAACAATGAAAGATCAGAAAGAGAAATTCAAGAAGCAATTCCATTTACCATTGCATCAAAAAGAAAAATACTTAGGAATAAACCTATCTAAGGAGACAAAAAGACCTCTGAAAACTATAAGATGCTGATGAAAGAGATCAAAGAAGACATAAACAGATGGAAAGATATACCATGTTCATGGATTGGAAGAATCAGTATTGTCAAAATGACTATACTTCCCAAGGCAATCTACAGATTCAGTGCAATCCCTATCAAATGACCAATGGCATTTTTCATAGAGAACAAAAAAAAAAATCTCAGAATTTGTATGGAGACACAAAAGACCCCAAATAGCCAAAGCAAATCTTGAAAAATAGAGCTGGAGGAATCAGGCTCTTTGACTTCAGGCTATACTACAAAGTTACAGTCATCAAAACAGTATGGTACTGGAACAAAAATAGAAATATAGATCAATGGAAAAGGATAGAAAGCCCATAAATAAGCCTGTGCACCTATGGTCAATTAATCTCTGACAAAGTAGGCAAGACTACACAATGTTGGAAAGACAGTCTCTTCAACAAATGGTGCTGGGAAAACTGGACAGCCCCATGTAAAACAAATGAAGTTAGATCAGTCCTTAACTCCACGCACAAAAATAAGTTCAAAATGAATTAAGAACCTAAATGTGAGATTGGACAGTATAATCCTAGAGGAAAACATAAGACAGACCACTCTCTGACATAAATCATAGCAACATCATTTTTGATCCATCTCCCCGAATAATGGAAATAAAAGCAAAAATAAACATATGGGACCTACTTAAGCTCAAAAGTTTTTGTACAGCAAAGGAAATAATAAAATGTGTAGACAACCCACAGCTTGGGAGAAAATATTTGCAAATGATGTTCCCAATAAGGGATTAGTGTCTAAAATTTATGAACAGCTTATGATGCTTAATAGCATCAAAACAAAATAATCCACTTAAAAAATGGGCAGAAGACATGAATAGATTTTCTCCAAAGAGGACATACGGATGGCCAATAGGCACATAAACAGATGTTCAACATCACTAGTTATTCAGTTCAGTTCAGTCGCTCAGTCGTGTCCGACTCTTTGCAACCTCATGAATCACAGCATGCCAGGCTTCCCTGTCCATCACCAACTCCCGGAGTTCACTCATACTTGCGTCCATCGAGTCAATGATGCCATCCAGCCATCTCATCCTCTGTCGTCCCCTTCTCCTCCTGCCTCCAGTCCCGGGATCCCAGTATCAGAGTCTTTTCCAATGAGTCAACTCTTCTCATGAGGTGGCCAAATTACTGGAGTTTCAGCTTTAGCATCATTCCTTCCAAAGAAATCCCAGGGCTATCTCCTTCAGAATGGACTGGTTGGATCTCCTTGCAGTCCAGGGGACTCTCAAGAGTCTTTTCCAATACCACAGTTCAAAAGCATCAATTCTTCGGTGCTCAGCTCACTAGTTATTAGAGAAATGCAAATTAAAACTACAATGAAACTCCTCACTCCAGTCAGAATGGCTATCATCAAAAAATCCACAAGCAACAAATGCTGGAGAGGGTGTGGTGAGAAGGGGACCCTACTGCACTGTTCGTGGGAATATAAATTGGTGCAGCCACTTGGAGGTTCCTTAAAAAACTAAAAATGGAGATATCACATGACCCTGCAATCCCACTCCTGGGCATATATCCAGAGAAAAACATGGCCCCAAAAGATACATGCACTCTAATGTTCATTACAGCACTCTTTACAATAGCCAAGACATGGAAGCAACCTGAATGTCCATTGACAGAGGATTGGATAAAGATGTGCTGCATATATACAATGGAATATTACTCAGCCATCAAAAAGAATGAAATGAGGCCCTTTTTAGCAACATGGATGGACCTAGAGAGTGTCATACTGAGTGAAGTAAGTCAGACAGAGAAGGAGAAATATCATATGACACCCCTTGTGTGTGGAGTCTAAAAAGAAATGATACAAATGAACTTACAAAACAGACTCACAGACTTAGAAAACAAACTTATGGTTGGTGTGGGGGAAGGGATACCTAGGGACCTTGGGATGGTTGTGTATACACTGTTATATTTAAAATGAATAACCAACAAAGACCTATTGTATAGCATATGGAGCTTTGCTCACTGTTATGTGGCAGCCTGCAGGGGAGAGGGTTTTGGAGAATGGATAGATGCCTGTGTATGGATGTTTACCTGAAACTACCACAGCGTTGTTAATCAGCTGTACCCCAATACAAAATACTTTTGGTGTTAAAAAATACTTAAACAAACCCTAGTGGCCTCTTCTCAGTCATTTTGTGTATGTGCTTTCCTAGCCAGAGTTGTGCTTTTGCTACTAGAGGGTCTTGGTGTAATGACTCACGAAAAGAGTGAGCTTTGTGTTTGCTGAGACACAGTTCAGATAACTCTTTTAAGTTACTGCACTGATTGGAAGGGCTGTCAGATTCTCTACTTTCAGGTATCTGAAGTGAAATTTTTTAAAATTATGAGATAGCAAAAGTTTGAAAGCCCTTGTCCTTTTCATCCTGGTCATCTCTCAAGTCCCGTCACAAGAACAGGTATCTGATGATAACCAAGCCACAGGTTAAAGGCAAAGGGCAGTTGTCCTGAGGGTAGTCAAATCTGAGAAACTCCATCTCATGCTACCATTTACTACATTGGGTACTCCAATAAGTTTTGAAGACTTTTCCATTTATCTTCATATTCACAGGAAAGCTCCTCATCATGACTCCAAGAAGACCCCTACCCAGCTTCTTCTCATTCTGACATTTATATTCTCAGCTAAATAAATATCATGATAGGAAAAATAAATCAAAGTTAAAAGACCACAGTGTGAAATGTCTAAGAAGGTAACAAGAGATAGGAGGAATGTATATCTTAGTGGAATCAGTGCCTTCCACTAAGGAATCAAATCAGTACCTCAATGGGTTAACATTGTTACCTCTGCCAGAGTTTGTTTTTTTCTCTGAAAGTCAGAGAAAAGACCTAACATGTGAACTCTGGGGATAGAGATGATTGCATTTGTCTTACTAATAGGAAACACTTCTCGGTATTTTGATATTATAACGCAGTTTCTATCTCTATTTTTTCTTACCAAAGTCATCTTCTATCAGGGCAAAGAATGGAGGAGACAAGTGCTTGTGGCAGTGAAAAGAAAACCCTCACAAATGCTGGAGCTGGCTAACTTCACCAGTTTACCTAGGACCAGCTTAGTTCTGCACTTGCAAATTGGTCCTGTCATCATCTGTTGATATCGTATTATCTGTTTTCCTTTGGCAAATCTTAGGCTTGCTTTCTTAGGAAAAATGTTTTGTTTCCTTGGATTGAACCATATAATCATTTATAATTGTATATAATCACACTTCGGTCGTATTCAACTGCCCGACCCTATGGACTACAGCCTGCCACGCTTCTCTGTCCATGGGATTCTCCATCCAAGAACACTGGAGAGGATTGCCATGCCCTCCAAGGGGATTTTCCTGACCACGAGATCAAACCCAGTTCTCTTATATCTAACTTGCATCAACAGATGGGTTCTTTACCACTAGTGTCACCTGGGAAGCCCTATATAATCATTTTAATACTTCTATATTAAACTAAACTCAGTGGCTTAATTTTTCATTTAAAACAAAACAAAAAGTTAACAAGAAGCCACTGCCCTCGTTGGGTGGGAGGATTTAAGGAAATGCTGCTCTAAATGAGTTCTAGTTTCCTGACCAAAACGAGGTACATACAAGGGCCCTGAGAATATTTGGAGATGTAATTCCTTAGATACTAATTTTTGAGTTATTATGGAGAACAAGGACATTAAAAGCCTGGAAACATTAAAACAATCTTCCAAAAAAGGAGTTCTGTCAACAGTCCATGTTGATTCCAGGACAGATTCTAGAAGGCTGGCAAAGAGACAGCATGTATGCCTCCAGAAATGAGAAGAACAAGGAGTTTTCAGCACAGGTCCTGAACAAAGACTGGGAAACTTTAGGCCAAGGATTTTCTACTCCATCAGATTCATCTCTCTTTTTTAATAATACATATTTTTTAATGTACTGTCCTGAATTTAAAGTCAAAGATAATATAACCTTATTATGTAGTTATAAAACAAACACATATGTGTGCACACAAAAGACTTAATAGTAATTTAAAGTAGACATTTTAAAGTGTGAAAATTTATTCTCATGTGTGAATGTTTGGATATGACCATACTGGAAGGCATAAAGGAGTAATTAAGGGAATTCCCTTATGGCTCAGTGGTTAGGACTTGGCTCTTTCACTGCCTGGGCACAGATTCTATCCCTGGTTGGGGAACTAATATGCCACAAGCCTCTTGGCATGGCCAAAAAAGAAGTAATCAAAAGCTTTTACCAGCATATAGAATCATCTAGAATGCAGGCTGCTACAAATGTGGACTGTCAGATATATTAGCATTTCTCTCAGTTATGTGGTTTTCAGAAGTGAACTCCTGTTGGTAAAAACCTGAAGTAAATGAAGTATGATCTTCCTATAATTTACATGGAATTTCCCTTCTTAGAAAATTCTGCATGTATTAAAACCATGTTTAAAAATATTTTGTGTTCATATGTAAGACAGACATAGGGGCAAGGCTGAGATAACAAATCTTCAAAAGTCTCATGGCTGAACTTCATTGTGCAGAAGCTGCTTACTAAAATGTTGCAGAATGCCCAATGTGCCTGACCTCTGCAAGTAGCACCTACTGAGCATGACAGCACAAAGACTGCAGAGTGTGGCCCTGTCCCTCCTGGGAGTTTTTCATGGCCTTGTGTGTTAGATGGGAAAGCATGGAATGGCTGGCCTTGCCAAGGAGTGCAGATCCATTGGAGAGGCTTGCCCCTGGGATGGATGCTCCTAATGGCTTCCCTCCTTCTCTATAGAGAATATAACAAAGGCTGTTGGACATTAGTATATTAGTCATTTTCTTTCTTTCAGTTTTATTGAGCTATAATTGACACATAACATTGTATAGTTCAAGGTGTATAAGTTTAAGGTGTACAACATAATGATTTTATATACATATATATATAGTGAAATGGTTACCATAACAAGCTTAGCTAATACCACCTCATGTAGTTACATTTTTTTGTATGTGTTGAAAACTTTTAAGATCTACTCTCTTGGGAGCTTTCATATATGCAATACAGTATTGTTAACTGTAGTCACCATGTTGTATGTACGTCCCCAGACCTTACTTCTCTTTTAAGTAGAAGTTTGTACTTTTTGACCTCCTTCATCCATTTCCCTTTCCCTGGATATTGGTCATCAAAATGACTACAGTTGTTGGGAGAATGGCATTGAAGCATGTATACTATCATGTAAGAAACGAGGCGCCGGTCTATGTTTGATGCAGGATGCAGGATGCTTGGGGCTGGTGCACGGGGATGATCCAGAGAGACATTGTGGGGTGGGAGGTGGGAGGGGGATTCAGGATTGGGATCTCATGTACACCTGTGGTGGATTCATGTTGATGTATGGCAAAGCCAATAGAGTATTGTAAAATAAAATAAAGTAAAAAAAAAAATGACTACAGTTGACCCTTGAACAGCACAGGCTTGAACTGTGCAGGTCCACTTATATATGGATTTTCTTCACTAAATACCTACCACAGTACCACATTTGAGGTTGGTTGAATTCACTTATGTGGAACCATCAATACAGAGGGCAGACTATAAAGTTATATGTGGATTTTCAACAGTTGTGTGGAAGGTCAATGCCCTTAATCCCTACCTTGTTCAAGGATCAGTTGGATTTGAACTAGATGTTCTTTTAAGATATTTTTCAACTCTAAGATTTTCTATTTCTCAATAATAATATTTTTTACTCTTCTAATTGTTTTCACTTTAATAAAACGTAACTGCATTAACAGGTGTTAAATGAAAGATGCATAGCACAGCTATGATTATTTTTTTGTGACTCTTTTCATTCTAAACCTTCTGGCTAAGTAATCCTCTTTTTACTTTGAGCTCATCTACTTTTGGGAGAAAGCGATGGCACCCCACTCCAGTACTCTTGCCTGGAAAATTCCATGGATGGAGGAGCCTGGTAGGCTGCAGTCCATGAGGTCGCGAAGAGTCGGACACGACTGAGCGACTTCACTTTCACTTTTCACTTTCATGCATTGGAGAAGGAAGTGGCAACCCACTCCAGTGTTCTTGCCTGGATAATCCCAGGAATGGGGGAGCCTGGTGGGCTGCCGTCTATGGGGTCGCACAGAGTTGAACATGACTGAAGTGACTTAGCAGCAGCAGTATCTACTTTTAACCCTCCCTTTCCTGTTGGGAGCTCCTTGCAGAGCTGATAGGCACTTGCCTCCACTGGGGCTTTAGAACAACTGTCAGCTAGAGAACCGAACCACACAATCTACAAAAGAAATCTCCCTTGTAATCATCATGTGTTGTATAGAAAGAAAATGAATATAGACCATGAGAGTGTATGTTTGTTAAATTTTTGTTGTTATTTTGTTTAACTCTCATCTCTTAGGAATCAACTCCTAAGACTTTAGATTTGAATTTTAACTTGTCTAATACTAAGTTTTATTTTTTCATTTAAGGCTACTTCTGATGCTTGGAAGCTATCCTTTCAGCCATAAAGATGGTAATAAATCTTTGCCTCCCACAGTTCAGACCAAGAATTTACTGCAACAAGGTAAACAGAACAAGTATATACACATAAATAAATAAATGACATCTGTTTTTCATGTTTTTCCCCATTTCCTGCCTTGTATATTAAGACAATTCAGGCTTAATGTGCTTTCACCCTCATCGTTTCAGAGTCTACCAGATGATAGTCAGGTAAGCATGGTCAGGCTGCACCTCTAAAGTCAGACAGCACTGTTCCAAGCTGAGTTGTGACTCATTTTGTGGAGGGTTCTCGTCTCTCCAGTTCTCATCAATTTATCATTGATGATAAATTTTAATTTCATTCAAGGTCATAGTGAAGGTGGAAATTCTCTTGCTGCTGTTCTTGGTAACTTCTCATGCTAGAAATAATGGCTTATATTTGTTATATGGATTCCTTTTGCTTTATTATTTGAATTAAGCTGCTTCCCTTTTTGTGCAAAGGAGGGTATGTTTCCACAGTCCAGAGCAGGGAGTAAGGAAACTCCAAGGGGAGAATTTAACTTCTCCCCGGTTTGGAATTTCTGCATGCAGCACATTATTTCAGGTTCCCAGATTATTAAGCTGACTCCTTCAGACAATGATACCTTAAAATTTCCATTGGTTATGACAAGTATTGGAAATATTAAGAGGGAGAAAAAGCTACTCATGGTCTCACCCTTAGCACATTCACTGTTTTAAATTTCCCATAGTCTTTTGTGGTCTTTGTTCCTATGCAAACTTTTTTTCCCCCAGTTTCATCATTCAAAGATTTACAAGAAGCTCCTTTGTTGTGCCTTCCTGGGGAAACTGTTACAATTGATAGAGTCCAAATACAAAATTGGAAACTTCAGTGTACATCTTCATTTCCCCTTAAATCTGTACATTTTCATCCTCTGAAATTTAAAAATAAGATTAAAAAAAGCTTGTATATCTGCTGCTCTTTCATAGAGATGTTATTTTGAAGGGATTTTGGTTGGTTAGGCAGAGTTTTGTTGCTCATTTTTTAAGGATGGGCAGTATTTAGGGGCACAGTTGCCCTCAGCCTTTCGTCTGATCTTTGATGCATGCCAAAAAAAGAAAAGGAAAACCCAGGAAAATTTGATATAATAAAGGAAATTTCAAATGAGGACCTTCAGATTTTCTTTAGAGTTTTACTAGAAGTGACAAGTTCTTGAAAATTCACCTTGATTTAGAGCTCATCAAATCAATGTGTCTTATTTTTGTCCTTAAATCTAGATATCAGCTGATGGCTATGAAGTAGAAAATCTCATCTCTGAAGACCTCGCAAAGAGAAGTCATGGTTTTAGGACAGAGTATTTCATTAAGCCACCAGTCTATGTGACAGTTTCCTTTCCCTTCAATGTGGAAATCTGTAGGATTAACATAGATCTCTCAGCTGGGGGAAGCCAGAATGTCACTGGCCTGGAAATGTACACATCGGCCTTATCCAGCGGAGCATCTTGGAATACCCCTGAGTGCCGGACCCCAGACCCAGATGAGCCATCCATTCCGAACAAGGAAGCGTTCACTTTGGTGGGCAAAGTCTTGTTGAAAAACCAGAGCCAAGTGGTATTTAGCCACAGGGGCTTCAAGGCCAGGCCACCTTTTGGCCCAGTGGAAGCCACACTCCCCTCCCCTGCTGTTGTGGCCCAAGAGCTCTGGAATAAAGGGGCTCTTTCTCTTAGTCATGTGGCCCATCTCAAGATCTGTATCACCCATGTGACAGGTGGTGGTGTCCCTTGTATCAAGCGGTTGGAGGTATGGGGTCAGCCAGCCAAAACCTGCTCTCAGGAAGTGATAGACAGTGTCCTGCTTGTTGCCTCAGAGAGCCTCCCTCAGGACTTGTCTTTACAGGCCCCAGCGTTGCCCATGGAGAGTGACTGTGATGCCGGGGGCCAGTCTGAGGGCCAGCAGGCCCCCTCTAGCCTACAGGAGCTGGCTGAGGTAATTCGAGATATACCTGAAGAGTTCTTAGATCCCATCACCCTGGAGATCATGCCTTTCCCCATGCTACTGCCCTCAGGCAAGGTCATTGACCAGAGCACGCTAGAGAAGTGTAACCGCAGTGAAGCCACATGGGGCCGAGTGCCCAGTGACCCTTTCACAGGAGTAGCCTTTACTCCACACTCCCAGCCCCTGCCTCACCCCTCCTTGAAGGCGCGGATCGACCATTTCCTGCTCCAGCACTCCATCCCTGGCTGCCACCTGCTCGGGAGAGCACAGACTGCATTGGCAGTGACCCCTTCTTCCATTGCTCTGCCCTCTCGGAAAAGGAAGATGGAGCAGGCCGAACGTGGCCCAGACAGTAGCCTTGGCTTAAATGCTTCCTGTTTTTCTACCACAAGCCTTCTGGTTTCACCCTCTACCTCAGAGCACACTGCTAAGAAAATGAAAGCTGCCAATGAGCTCATGGATTGCTCAGCAGGTAATGCTCTGTCCTGTGTCCAAGCCCGTTGTCTCTACTCCTGGGTGATGCTTGGCACTGGCACTTTGTTTTGTGCTTTGCCAGCTTAAATTAAACCAAAATTTACTAGCTTAAAGAATCACACATTTATTATAGCTTCTCCCTCAGGGATCCAGGCCTCGCTTAGCTGGATTGTCTGCTTTAGGGTCTCTCAAGGCTGCTATCAAACTGTTGGCAGGGCTGCAGCCATCTCAAGGGAAGGATTAAGTTCCTTGCTAAACTATTGTGCTGCGGGCTTCACTTCTTTTTGTCTGGTGGCTGGATTCCGCCCTCAATTCCGTGCCACGTGGGCTTCTCAGGGGCAGCAAACAACATGGTAGCTATATAAACCAGCCTGTGCAAATAAGTAGAAGTCAGTCTTGTAGAAGCTCATCACAGAGTGACATCATTTTTATTGTATTCTGTAGGAAGCAAGTCACTGAATCCAGTTTACACTCATAGGACATAAGTATCAGGAGGTGGAATCTTTGGGGGCTTCAGACACTTTCCCACACCAATGATTCCTATTTTATTCATTATTTTTATCCAAGATTGAATTTTATCTGATGCCTTTTCAATATCAGTCAAGATGATATTATGATTTTTCATCATTAGATCTTTTAATGCAGTAAAGTGATTGATTTTGTGCCATATTCTTATATCCTTGTACATGCTCAGTCAAATTTGACTCTTTGCAACCCCATGGACTGTTGCCCACCAGGCCCCCCTGTCCATGAAATTTTCCAGGCAAGAATACTGGAGTAGATTGTGATTTCCTACTCCAAAGGATCTTCCTGACCCAGGGGTCAAACCCACATCTCCTAAGTCTCCTGCATTGGCCTGAGAATTCTTTCCCACTGTTATCACCTAGCTGGAATCAAGATTGCCAGGAGAAATCTTCAGATAGGCAGATGATATCACTCTAATGGCAGAAAGTGAAGAACTAAAGAGCCTCTTGATGAGGGTAAAAGAAGAGAATGAAAAGCTGGCTTAAAACTCAACATTCAAAAATCTAATTTCATGGCATCTGGTTCCATCATTTTTGTATATCTGTTGAGGGGGAAAAAGTGGAAACAGTGGCAGATTTTATCTTCTTGGGCTCTAGAATCACTGGATGGTGACTGCAGTCACAAAATTAAAAGATGCTTGCTCCTTGGAAGAAAAGCTATGACAGACCTTGACAGCATATTAAAAAGCAGAGACATCACTTTGCCAACAAAGATCCATATAGTCACAGCTATAGTTTTTTCAATAGTCATGTATGGATGCGAGAGTCAGACCATAAAGCCGAGTGCCGAGGAATTGATGCTTTCAAATTGTGATGCTGGAAAAGACTTTTTCGAATCCCTTGGACAGCAAGGGGATCAAAGCAGTCAATCCTAAAGGAAATCAACCCTGAATATTCACTGGAAGGACTGAGGCTGAAGCTGAAACTCCAATCCTTTGACCTGATGCAAAGAGCTGACTCATTTGAAAAGAGGCTGATGCTGGGAAAGATTGAGGGCAGGAGAAGAGGGCAACAGAGGATGAGATGGTTGGATGGCATCACCGGCTCAGTGGACATAAGTTTGAGCAAACTCTGGGAGATAGTGAAGGAGAGGGAAACCTGGCGTGCTGCAGTCCATGGGGTCACAAAGAGTTGGACACAACTTAGTGACTGAACAACAAGGATAATGCAGTGAAGTATACTAGTAGGCACCTCAATATTGAACTGTTGTTATAGTCCTGTAAGAAGTTTCGTTTGTTCATTCCCCTTTTAGTGTACTTCTTGGTTCTGTTTGCTAGCGTTTTTATTTAGGATTTTTGCATTCATTAGTGAGATTGAACTGCAGTTGGGTGTGTGTGTGCACAAGTGCACACCATTTTTGGTCAGGTTTTGGTTTCGATGATTTGTTCCATAAGAATTAGGAAATTCTCCTTTTCTAAACTCTGGAACAGCTTAATAGTTTTAGAATCATTTACACTTTGCATGTTGGTAAAATTCCCCTGTGATTGTCAGTGCTTGGTGCTTTTGGCGAAAGCTCTGACAACTTTTTTTTTTCCTTTTGAAAACTAGTCTGTTTAGATTTTACCATTCTTTAAAGTTCCTCTCTTAGTCTTAAAGGGTTATATGATTGTAATTTAAAGATTACATCTGTGTCTTCTCTGACTTTGAGTGTAAATTTTAGTTAACAAGGCTCCCAGAAACTCCTGGAAGCCTCTGAGATGCAGTGGGGCAAGATGAAGAGAAAGGTGCTTAGACCTTGATATTTGTGGAAGTCTCCGTTGGTGTTAGCCTCAAGAGATCTGTTCATGACACAGGAGCACGCTGACTAGTGCTCCTTCAAGGCCTCAGGCTGATATCCTATATCCTATATACTGTAGAACAGACATGCCAGTCTCTACTTTGGGGTACTTTTAGCATACCACTTTGGGGAATCCTGCTATCTGGCAAATCTCTGGGTTCTTTTTTGGGCAGCTGTCCCCATCCCCTGCTGCCTTCACCCTTAGCCTATATCCAGAGAAGGCCCTCTGGATAGTGAAATGGGTAGAGAGGTCTTCATTTCCACTCGATCATAATTGCTTTGCTTTACCTAAGGAGGCAAGAAGATTGGAACACCGAAAGAGTGCAGGCCAGTGGCCCTGCGCTGAAGA
The DNA here is from genome assembly GCA_006410875.1 of Neotragus pygmaeus. Taxonomy (NCBI): domain Eukaryota; kingdom Metazoa; phylum Chordata; class Mammalia; order Artiodactyla; family Bovidae; genus Neotragus; species Neotragus pygmaeus. The sequence goes on from SJYV01003749.1 coordinate 296,063, forward strand.
GCTGAGGAACTAGCAGATGGGAATGAGTAGACTAAGACTGTTAAGGAGGGAGTGGGGGCAAGGAGCAGGGTTACAAGGCTGGGCATTTGCTTACCCTAGTTATTTCCTGGGCAGGTAGGGACACTTCAGAAAGTAGGGTGCAGTTCTGAAGATGAGCCACTAGGTGGCCCAGGCCTGCCCAGTAATTTGTACAGGAGGAGGAAGGCTGGCAGAGAGCCCAGGAATCCTGAGAGCAATGTGAGATGGGTAAGAACTGCCAGGAACACCAGGGCTTTACCTCCTGCTATCCTGTTATCACAGTCTATTAGTGGAAACTAGGGAGGACTTTCTTTATGTCTGTGTCTATTTGAAGTTAAAAGTACCATTCTGTGGGACTTCCCTGGCAGTCTAGTGGTTAGGACTCCACATGTGCACTGCAGGGCCCACATGTTCTATCCCTGGTCGAGGAACTGAGATCCCTCAGGCTGTGTGGCTTGGCCAAAGACAAATAAATAAATAAAATGAGAATATTTAAAAAAGAAGAAGAAACACTATTTTGTGGTCTTCAGAGGACTTAGTGTTTTGGTTTTCTCTTTTGCCAGAACTCTCTCTGGATATTATGGTCTGTGTATCTCTTAACAGGCCCAGTGTCCCATGAGCAAAAACTGTCACAAAGCTTGGAAATTGCCTTGACATCAACCCTTGGCTCCATGCCTTCCTTCACATCTCGGCTGACCAGGGGACAGCTCCAGCACCTCAGCACAAGAGGGAGCAGTGCTTCCTGGAGGCCCGGCACCAGCTCAGGTAGGAGCTGTCCATCTCCTCAGACCCTGGAACAGAACGCTGGGCCGTGCTTTGGGACTCTGGACCTCCACACCCAGGCTCTCCTAGTTCCAACAGCCAGCCCGTTCCTTTTCTAGGGGGAATTGAGGGATTGCCTATGCAGTGTAACTCTTCACAGGAAAGGCTTTCTTTATTTAATTCTTAGTAATTCTGTGATGTTGGGGTTTGGTGATTTTGGTAAGATCTAATGTTAATTACTCTGTCCTGAGGACATTTGTTTGTTTCTCCCTTTTTGCTTGTTTTTTTTTTTTTTTTTTTTTTTAATGTACTGTCTNGGAAAGGCTTTCTTTATTTAATTCTTAGTAATTCTGTGATGTTGGGGTTTGGTGATTTTGGTAAGATCTAATGTTAATTACTCTGTCCTGAGGACATTTGTTTGTTTCTCCCTTTTTGCTTGTTTTTTTTTTTTTTTTTTTTTTAATGTACTGTCTCCCATCTGACATCTGTGGTACTTTATGTAAATGTGGAGAGTAATTTCTAGTTGAGTATGCCGTCTTCATCCCTCCCTATTAGCCAGCATCTTAGAACAGTGGTAGCTTACTGATTCAAATTTTGCCTAAAATGAACTTGGGACCACAGTGGGCGATAGACTAGTCAGGATACAAAGCAAGAGAATCTGGGGCACTTTTTACAAGGGGAAATCTGGTGGGGCTAATGATAAGGTGTACACTTTCTTCCTCTTGCCTGTCTAAACTGAGTCTGTTCTCATTGCTTGGATCCCAGGCCAACTTACCTTTCCTGCCTCTTGTCCTCACCTCCCTGTTTCTCTGATTATGTGTCCATCCTGATCATTCCCAGAACCTGTCTCATCCAGGTGGCCAGCAGTTTCCATGACCCCAGATTCGATGGTCACTTACCTTCTTGGCAGCATTTATTGTGGCTAACCTCTCCCTCCTTCCTGAAACACCTGTCTTGGCCTTCCAGATGTTATGCTCTTTTTCTCCAATTTTCAACAGTATCTCTTCAGTTTCCATTGCTGATTCTTTCTTCTCTTCCAGACTCTGGTCTTGGACCCTCTTCGCTATACTCTCTGTCACTCAAGTGAGCCACTTGGCCAGTGTTTGCCCATGTTCACGTATAGCTCCTGCCTCTTCTTGGAACTCAGGCCCTGACCTCCCTTCCAGCTACTTGGCACCCCTATAGGGGAAACTCGTGGATATCTTAAGTGAATTTCTAACTCAGAACTGCAGGTGCCTCCAAAGATTGTCCTCCAAAGCACCCCCATCATCCAGTCACTGGTAAAGAGCAAGCATCTTCTACCCCATGGTCAAGCCCATAACATGGGAGGTCATCCTTGGTTTCCGTCAACATTCCTGACATTCTGTTCATCATCAGGTCCTTTTTACACTCCTCCAAAGTGGGTCTCAGGGAGGTCCTCTCTTCTCCATCGCTCTTGCTGCCACCTTGCCCTGGCTCCTGCGCTGCTCCCCCAGGTTCCTGTAGCAGCCTCTGCTACTCCTCTGCCGTCACCCTTACCCTGCCCGTCCTCTTCACAGAGCCTTCAGGATCTTCTTATAATGTCAGCCAGATCATGGAATTCCATTTCTTAGAATTCTTCGAAGATATCCTGTTGAACTTGGAATAAAGTAGAGATTGCTGCCTGTGAGGTCTTGGATGTTCTTCCGGACTCTCGAAGCCACAAGCTTTCGCATCACACCTCTGTCTTTTCTGTGTCTTTAATGGACCAGCCTCTCTTTGTATGTGGTATCTCTTGCACCTCATGCATGGCTGGCTCCCTTTCATTCTTATGGCTCTTCACCCAGGAGGCCATCCTTGCCCTCTCCAGGTGGGTGTGGATTGATGGAGAGAGAGCAGCAACCCTAGACAAGGGCCATGAAGAAGGAAGAGCAGCAGTTGTAGCTTGGGGAGGAGGGGTGGCAGGACCTGCCCACTGTGGCCTTCATTCAGGAAACCTTGAGGGAAGCATGAAGGGGAGAGCCTGAAGCACAGGAAGGGGCTTGACGGACAGGTTGGGAGGGGAGCTGCTGGGCTCCAGGGCTACAGTGATGCAGGGCCAGGTTCAGCAGGCAGGTCTGCCACAGACAGACCTCAGCCCTGCCCCTTTGGTGACCTCCGTCCCCTCTTGACATGCTCAGCCTGGGTATTTCACACCATATTTTGCTTTTTCCTCTGCTTGTCACATCTCACCTTTCTTGTAGTTTATCAGGGTTGTCAGGGTGAGCATGTGCCTTGCTCTGACCTTGGCAGCCTATCCAGGGGAAAGTCCATCTTGCTGGAGAGCCGCAGGTAGGGCCCAGTGCTGCCCAGCAGCCCTCGAAAGCCAGCTTTTCTTGAGCATTCATTGGAGCACTGATGATCGAGAGGAGGTTCCCCAGATTCTCAGGCTTCCTAGAGCCCTCCCCTCCCTGATCAGTAAGGGGTGACCTAGGGAGGGAGGAAGCCAGGCTGCTGCAGGGTGCAGGGTAGAGAAGCTTCTTATTCTACTCCAGGCACATGCCCTGCCTCTCAGATGGAGTCTGGGCCGGGGACCACTTTCCCTAACCCTGGTTTGTTTTCCTCCCTCATTCACCAGAGCAGTCTGGGAGCAGCCTGGGCCCTGAATGCACATCCTGCAAAAGAGTGTTCTCTCCCTACTTCAAAAGGGAGTCTGTGTACCAGCTTCCCTGTGGTCACCTCCTGTGCCGGCCCTGCCTGAGCGAGAAGCAGCGCTCCCTGGCCATGACATGCACAGCCTGCCAGCAGCCATTCGCCAGCCAGGACGTTCTGCGGGTTCACTTCTGAGTGACCAGCTTCAACCTGAGAAGACCCATCGCTGGGAGGAGCTGAGGAGGAGTGATTGGGGGGTTCAAAGCTCCTGAGGTCTGGCCTGGTCCCAGGCACAGGGTGGGGGTTGCTCTGCTTTCTCCAGGGCTTTCCCTTTGTCTCCTCCCACAGTGTAGCACGTGGGCCTGCGGAGTGAGGGGTGGGGAAAGGGCCCTCCACACCCACTCAAGTGGCAATAGGATAGCAAAGCCATAGTTCGGGCTGGGAGGGATGGGGGAGGTATCCCTGCCTTCCACTGCCTCCCTGCCAGTACCCCTGCCAGAGCCCAGGGTCTGCTAGAGCCAGCCCCACGCTCTGAGCCACACTCTCTGCACACACGTCTCATCCTCCAAGGCGGATGTGAGTGTGGCTCCGGATCTCAGAGAGAGCCTCCACCTTCAGTGTCACCCACAAGTGGAGCGCGGCGAGGATCTGTGGAGTGAATGACTCAGCCCCTCTGACTGGCACACCACTCTGAGCCTTAATAAAGCGATGGCTGACGCCTGCCGTGGACTTCCTCTCGTCTGTGTCATCATACTCCTGTCCCCCACTGCACCCACACAGAGTGGGACTGTCCCAGGGCAGCCGTGAGCAGTCACTGCAACTCTGTTGGACTGTAATGTGGGTCAGTGACCTGAAGGGATGGGTGCCTCTGATGCAGGAGGGTCTGTGGGTGCACATGCACGCCGACGGAGAGGGCTGAGCAGCCCCCTCAGTGGTGACCCTGGCTTAGCTGTGCATTGGCAGAGCTGCACTGCCCTCTGAGGGAGGGTGTACCTTTTCTGTGTGGGGCCTATTTCAGAAAAGATACCTGTTTATAGGCTGCATCTTTTTTTTTTCCATTCAAAATTTTGTTTTATGGAAAATACACATTCCTACAACTGTTTGCTGTGTGGAGTGGGTCCTAGTCATGGGAGAGTATCAGTGAGGAAATGCAGTGTGCTGTTCTCTGTTCCCTTCTGTGCATGTTGGGGAAGGAGGAGCCGAGAAGCGATGCTGCTGCTTTTGTATTTGAGATTTCATCACGAGCACCTGTGGACAGGTGTTGGCGGGGGGGTGGGGCTCAAACCACTCAGAGTCTTGAACCACTTGTTCTCCCCAACTCCCACAGGCCTGCTGCCTCCACTTTGCTCTAGGGGGACCTCCAGGGGAGGAGGCCCACGTTCTCACTAGCTTCTGTGCTTTGCACACAGGACAGAGAGAACTATACTTCTTAGACTAATGGGAGAAGGAGGAAGCTTATTAAAAATTCCATTCTTGGACTCCATATCTAAAACTCTAGAGAGATGGGGTTGGGGTTATGGAACGTGTCTTTAAGGTGTGTATGTCCACAAAGGTGGCTGCAGAGAGGCAATCCCACCCTCCCCTCTGCCTCCTGGTGACACTTCCTTTGACCCCTCACATGACTGTGAGACTCCAGGGTCTACATTGGTGGGCTTTCGAGACTCCTGTGTGTCCTTTGGCTTTAAATGTCTGAAACACTCCAGATTCTTTCCTTATCTTCCTTGTGTGCTTGTATTCTAGGAAAAGCTCCACCATTTGTACCAAAAGCACAGCCTTGGGGACTAACAGCCTAGTTCTCCAAGAGCAAGTTCACTGCTGAGAGGCCTTCCCTCTGGGGTTTGTCCTGTCTCTCCCAACCTGGGAGCCTGAGGAGGCTCCAGCACTGGGTCAGCATAAAGCACAGAGTGCCTAGATGAGGGTAGAATTGTCTCCCCTCCTGCAGGGGGCCTGGTGATCTGCATTTTGAACACACTTCTGCTCCCCAGGGAGCTCTGGGAAGAAACCGGGCCTGGGAGCCCCTGTGATGGACAGGTGGAGACACGTGCATATCCTTGGAGATGCATCCATTTGTATCTCAAGGAGTGCCCCAGAATGAAGTGTTCTTTTCAGCATCCTTGCAGAAACACACTGAGCTTCTCTCCCCCAGCAAATGAGGATACCTTCTCTTGCTGTCCTAGACTCAAAGGGTAGTTTGTTTCTCACCAGAGCTGGAGCCAGGCACAAAGCAGCCAACCACCAGACTCGAGGAGCTGGGCTCTACTGACTGAGACTCGGAACTTCAAAGCCGTGATGGGACCCTTCTGCCCTCTCACCTGACCACAGGTTCTGTGGGGGCACAGTTCCCCTTTTCGGTAGCATTTTCTAAACTCAAATTTCGTTTTGAGGACATGCAACCCTGGGCCCTTTGAGGGCAGGAAACAGCCCCAGCGGCTGGTCTCCAAATCACCCTCATAAGTGCAGCGTGAGATCTCGCACCACATCCTGGCGTCCTTCTTGGGGGCCCTAGGCCCCAGTCCTTGGCTACTCTGCCCTCACTCGTGGCCGCTCTGCCATCGTCCTCCAGCCCCAAACAGAAGGGAGGGCCACTCACAATCCTGAAGTAGAAGTAGGAAAACCAAATCGCCGAGATGAGCTCTGTACCAAGGGTACTCCACCTCCAGGTGGCGTCTGGGTCTTGGGGCCAGGTGGGCTCCCCCAGCCCCTCTTCAGTCCTGCTTCCTCCCCTGAGTCTCCAGCCTGAGGCTGCTCAGCTGCTGGGTGCTTTTCCATTCCCCAGGAAACCATGCTGCCTGGGTTGCTGTAAGTAGGTCTACAGACAAAGAGACCTGCCCCTGGAGGAAGCTGGCTGCCAGGCTGCCAGGCTCCTGCTCACCTCCCACCTGCAGATGGTAATGCTGGGCAGGCTGCTGGCGTGCTGGCCTCCTTCTCCAGCCCTCTCTCCAGCCTCCACCAGCCTCCTAGCCTCTCAGTCCGCCTACACAGGCAGGCTCTTTCCTTCCAGTTCTAGGTTGGAAGGGGAGTGACTGGGTTGGGAATTAGCCAAAGAGGCACTGGCCAGTGGAGTGGCTATTTAATTAAAAATAAAATTGAAAAGTCCTACCAGCCATATTTGAAGTAATTAATAGTCACAGGTGCTAGTGGCACCCTGTTGGACAGCGCAGAAAACAACATTCCACCCACCATCAAGGAAAGTTCTATTGTACATTGCTGGGCTGGAGTAGGAACTTAGTGAGAATGGCCCTCTGCGTTCCTTTAACCCTTAGGAATCTGCCTCCTGGGCAATAAGGAACACGGGGTATAGAGCCTTGAATGGAGAGCCAGACAGTGGGGTGGGGAATCAGCTATGCCTGAAAACCTTCCCTACCACCCCACCCCCAGATCTGGCAGAGGCCATAACCCCGGGCTCCTCTGGGCTCCTCCCCCCTTTACAAAGAGATGCTGTGGCCCTGAGCCGTGACAAGATCTCCAGAGTGGCACAGGGAGGAGGCGAGGAGGAAGGAGGGTGAGACAGCCATGTGGCAGTTGGCAGAGGTTTTCCATTAAGGTTTGCGTCAGTAACAAAATAATGCTACCCATGGCCATATTACTGAAAGATAACCACTCAAACAAGGCTCTCCTGGCTCTTTCCCTTCCACTGTTTTTCTATAAGGAAAAGGACGCACATGTATATACTGTGTGGTTCTGTTGTCTGTTTTCTCCCTTAACATTATTTAATGGACGTTTGCCCTTGTCATGCACACTATTCTTTTTTTTTTTTTTTTTTTTTTTTGTTTGCATTGAGTCTTGGTTGCTGTGTGTTGGCTTTCTCTAGTTGTGGTTCATGGGCTTCTCATTGCAGTGGTTTTTCCTGTTGCAGAGCACAGGCTCTAAGCACATCGGCTTCGGTCGTTTTAGCACGCAGGCTCAGTAGCTGCGGCTCTAGGGCCCTAGAGCTCGGGCTCTGTAGTTGTGGCACACGTGCCTTGTGACATGTGGGATCTTCCTGGACCAGGGATCGAACCCATATCCCCTGCACTGGCAGACAGATTCCTATCCACTGCACCACCAGGGAAGTCCCACACTATTCTTATTATAAAGATCATTTTGGAGAACAGGCCAGAATAACACACACACACACACACACACACACACACACACAAACCCTTTAAAATGAACAGTTTGAGTTGGGGGTTGGGAAAACTAAAGAATATACAGACAAACCAATGAAACATTAAACAAAATCCAGAAACAGGCTCAACTGCGTAGGGAAATTGAGGGGGGTGGGTATCTTTCAGTCAGTGGTGCCAGAGTCACTGGAAGAAGGAAATAATCTAAGAACTGGAAGAAAATGGAAAATGAGGAAATTCCTGTAAAACTGAAAATGAGAAAAACTCCTGATTTCAGAATCCACATATAGTAAGGGGAAAGACTGATAAATTTGACTACATAAAAAATTAAAACAACATATATAGAAAAAGAAATCCACTATTAGCAAAGTAAAAACATACATTACAAGCTAGACCAATATATAGCTTCTAAATGTAAGAAAGACACACAAAGAAATGCACATGGCCTTTTAGGCATGTCAAAAGATGCTCAACCTTGCTCATAATATGATGAAATTTTTAGAAAAGACTGAAATACCATTTCTTGTTTAGTAGATTAACACAAATCTCAAAATTTGACCACAATCTGCTATTGAGGCTGTGGGAATGCAAGCAGTATTCAAGGGAATGCAAGAGGCTGTGGGAATGGAGGGAAATATCTAACAAAGCTACAAACACGTGATCGCTCTGACCCCGCCATCCCACCTATAGGATTCCAGCCCAAAGATTCCTTGGCAGAAAATGAAGAGGACAATTCCAGCCCCATCCCAGGCAGCCTGAGCAGCCAGGACTGATCCCTGTGGGCTAAGAGCCACAGTCCCCCTGTGGGAGGGGACAGCGGTTCCAGAAGGTAGGCCCAGGAACAAGTGGTTTATACACACAGGATTCTACATGTGTTCTCTAAGAGGTTATAGAGACTGTGAAGCCCACCCAGGTATGAAAACAAACAAACAAACAAACAAAAGACCTTTGCCTTCAAAAGTCTTGTAGAAAGTTTCTATTATTGTGCACACCTGTTCTGGGCATCATGCTAAGTGCTTCATATGTATTATCTCATTTAATCCTCACCACTCTCAATAGAAGGAGGAAGCTGAGGCCTAGTTCCATGAAGAACTCATCTCATTGACTCTAAGGTCATCAACTTAACCCCTGCGATGTTCTATAGGTAGTAGAGGCTGGGAAAGAGCAGACTCAGGTCCCCTCTACAGAGGTGGCCTGGATATTGTCAGCAAAGAGCCTCTAAGGATCCCTCCATTGAATGGGGACCTAGTGCAAGGCATGGGGGCATTGCCAGCATCCATCTGGGGGGAGACCATCCAACTCCACAGCCTATAGAAACCCAGGTTCATCATGAGACCCAGAACTAAAAGCATAAAAAAGTATGGAATGACAACTCATGACCAAGCTACACCACAGCTTTTGAAAATTCAAAAATATTACACCTCTAGGCCCCAAAATAAGAGAATTCCCCTCCCATCCCCATAAAGTTTCAGCAGCATTAAATTCATGTAAATAGATACATCTCCTGATTGAAATGTTAATGGAAAAGTACAGATACTGAAAGAGGAGGGTGTGGGAAGGAGCAAGGAGACAGATGGGAGAGAGGCTTAGGAATGGTGTCTAGCTCGCTGTGCCAAGCACAGTGGGTGCTAGGATCCTGAGATGTGGCTGCCATGGTACAGACAACCACTCCAGTTGTGTGATGTACGTGGCTGGACAAGATCCAGTTTAAAAGAGAAACTGGGTGATTGGGAAACAGTAATCAATGTGGTAACCTATGTGATCCTGGTGGGATGGGCAGGCATAAGGGATAGACAAACTGGAGGACAGTCCTGGGAAAATATCAGTAAACAGGTGGGAGTAGGGACACCCTCTGACCGATACCCTCTAAACTGGTAAGAGGAACTGGGTTTGAAAAGAGAGGGGCTAGAGAATCAGCATGGGGGAGGCAGAGACACAGGCTAGCCTCCCCTTCCCATGATTCCTCCAAGCCTCCCCTTGGGCCCAGGCCCAGACATCAACCGTGACTCAGCTGATGAAATGCAACCCCACGGCTCATTAATTAGGAAGTCTGTAATTAGCCTGTCTCACAGACCAGGATCCCCCAGAGACAGCCCCTCTCACCTGCCTTCCTCTCCCTCCCAACCCAAGAATGAGATCAGGCTTGAGGGGATCTGGCCCCTGGGAACAAGGAGCGGGAGAGGAAGCATGAACAGGGTGGGTAATGAGATGCCGGGGCACGCGTTTCTGCGCCTGGCAGCCTCGGCAGATTGACCTTCTGTAATGAGACGACGGAAATGATGGTGTCTCAGCTCCTGAAAGTTTCCTCGACTCGAGAAACCCCTGGGCAGGTTCAGGTGGCCTGGCTGGATCTGTTCAAGCTTGGTCTGTTTGAGGCCTGAAAGCCATGGCCCACGGGGCTCGGTCTGGAGCAAAACTATAGATTTGGTTTCCAAAATGCAGTTTCGCTTGATGTGTGATGTCAGTCAGCAACTCTTCTTCAAGTCCCCCTGTTATCCTCCCATCTCCCTCCCGCAGAACTTTGTGCACATGCTCCCATCCCTCTTTTCAGTGCTTCCTGGAAAGGTCTATTCCAGACCGTAGTCTCCAGACTTCCCTCCTGACTTCACACCACTGGGATGATTTCAAGTGATAGGTTGCCAATTATTCAGCACTCCTCCCACCCAAAGGAGCTGTTTGTTCCTCTTCTTGACCCTGTGGACAGGCTTGTGGCTGCTTCAGCCCATGGAATGTGGCAGCAGTGACCCTACGTGATTTCTGAGGCTGTCACTCCGCTTTGTTTGCTGGAACACTCACTCTTGAAGCCTTGAGCCACCAAGCACAAAGTCCAGCTGTCCCAAGGCTATCAGGCGTGAGAAGCCACACAGAGAGGCCACAGGCAGGCAGGCACTCCGGTCTGTAGTCCCAACCTAGCCCAGCCTCTGAGTCATCTCAGCCCAGGCATGTCCACGGAGTCTCTAGATGAATTCAGCCCCAAACCATTCATTCTTTCCAGTGGGGACACCACACACTGTGGGCAGAGGAAAGGTGTCCTTGCTGTGCCCTACTGGGACTCCCGACCTTCAGAATCCACAAGCGTAATGAAATGGTGGTCATCTGGAGCACTGCGTCAGGCATGCTTTGTTACACAGCAGCAGGAACCGGGACAAGCACAACATCCCAGACAATTGCTGCAGAGGGAGCTGGGGAAGGAGGGGGAGAGCCAGGGGGACACAGCCAGAGTCGTCTTAGCGGAGCGGGGAGGGGAGAGCCTGAACACGTTCCTGTGCTAATGCTGTACCTGGCCGTGGGAGCCAGTGCAGACGGAGGACCATGACACCCCTGGGCTGGCTGGCACGCTAGGTCGGCCGTTTGCTGAAGAGCCAGGGCAGGGCCAGACACAGGGTCCTGGGGACACACTGATGGAAGGAGCACTGTCTAGTGGGGAAGAGAGATGGCGGAACACGTGATAAAAGGATGTCTATGTAGGGGAACACGTAGACCTGCAAGAAGAGTCAGCTCCGCTAAGGTCAGGGGTGGAGCAGATGGGACCCATTTCAGAAAAATGTCTCAGTGGATTTTGAGGGATGGCCTCCATTGGCCTGTCATAATAGCATCCTGGTTTTGTTTTGTTTTGTTTTTTAATACTTATTTATTATTTATTTGGCTGTGGCAGGTCTTAGTTGCGGCACTCAGGAGCTCCGTTGTGGCATGCAGGATCAAACCCAGGTCCCATGCACTGGGACGGTGGAGTCTTAGCCCTGGACTATCAGGGAAGTCCCTTCGTCCTGATTTTCTTTTCAGGCACTACCCTTTCTCTGTTGGCTACAGACAGGGAGCTTTATTCAGTCTACAGCCTAAGGAGTAGACATATGACTCTCAAGAACATGAGGGACAGGTAAGATTGGTCAGGAAGGGGCAGAAGGCACTGAAATGGGTGTTTATATTCGGGTCTGGACCCTCGTGTCCTAAGGCAGGTGAAGAAGAAGCAGCTGAGTCGTTGGAGCCTTGTGTCTACTGAGGTCAGGGTTCTGGCAACTCAAAGGACCAGTAATACCTAAGACCCAGACAAGAGAAATCTTTAGAAGCCCTTCTCTGGATCTCCTTAGGATAAGACCAGGGGATATGCCCACCCAGAATCTGTGCACTGCAGGCTGTGGCCTGGAATGCCCTGCCTAACTTTCCTGTGACCATCTACTGCTGGAAGTGTCCTCTTGCCTGGGTCTGTGGCCCAGGTGGGCTGTACCTCAGGTGCACAAATGTGCCCGCATAGAGGAAAGAGGAGGCAATTTGTGAGGCCCACAGGCAGAGCCCAGAATGTCCACGTGTGTGCCTGTCCCTGCGATGCGACCCAGAACAAAGCTGCAGGGAGAGACCAGCTCCCCAGGTTGCCAGGTTCTGCTACTTGAAGGTGGGCTTCAGATCATTCTGAACAAATATTTGTCAAGGTAGGAGGACAGAACACATTTAATTTAACATTTTGTTAGCTTAACTTAGGATTTTTATATATTTAGTCATATTTTACCATAGGGCCTAAAAAGGTGGGGCTGACACTTAAAAAATAAAACCTTTTTATTACGGAAAATTCCACATACATACAAAAATACAGATTAGTATAATCAGCTCTCATGTATCCATCACTCAGTTTCAACAACTCTCAATTCATGGTTAGTCCTGCTTCTTCTTACTTTTGCGTGTGCTAAATTATTTCAGTCGTGTCCGACTCTTTGAAACGCTATGGACTGTAGCCCATCAGATTCCTCTGTGCATGGGATTCTCCAGGCAAGGATACCAGAGTGGGTTGCAATGCCCAGGGATCAAACCCGACCCAGGGAACAAACCCGAGTCTCTCAGTCTCCAGAACTGGCAGGCAGGTTCTTTACCACTAGCACCACCTGTAAGTCTTCTTACCCTCACCTAATTCACCCTTCTCATGTTATTTTGAAGCAAGTTAGGACAGCATCAGATTAACACATTTAGGACACGATGTGTAGGAGCTCCTGGAGTTCCCTCTTCCCAACAAAACGGCAAATCACAACCTGGGATAACCCATCAAAGCTTTGAAAGGCGCAGGAGTGGAGACCCCCTCCCTCAGGGTGCTCTGGCATTGGGGTCCTGCTCCTCGCTGGCTGTGTCACTTCAGGAAATTGCTCAACCCGTTTAAGCCTCAGTTTCTGCATCAATAAAATGGTGACAAATGTATCTCCTGACATTGTTACACAGCTTACAGTGGTAGTGCTGGGAACAGTCAGCCTGCTCGCCATCACTCCTGTTTAGGCACTTTCCCTGTTTAATGCAGAAGATGGACAGTTAAGTTTCTCTTCCCTGGGAAAGCAGAGGCTTGGAAGAGGGGACCCATTTTGTGGCTGCCTCCCTTGCCATAAGGAGGGACACCCAGACATGAAGCAGGTGCAAGAAGGGAGTAAGGAATTCCCAGTTGACATCCCTGAACCCCAGCCAAGCATAGGATCATCAGCCTTCAACCTTGAATCCTAAATAAGTTGTAAATGTCCTGGTGGTTAGTCACATTTGTGGGTTTTCAGACAGTGGAGTGGTGAGGAGCACAGACTCTGGGGCCTGTGTCTGCTGTTTATTACCTGGGCCTCCTGGGGCAACTTCTCCTTCCTCTGGTTTCCTGTCTACAAATGGAGATAAAAATGACTTCCTCCTTCCTAGGGTTTTACGGGGATTCAAAGAAAAGGTTCGTAAAAGCTGTGAACAGTGCAATTAAAGTCGCTGTTGTTGTCTGGGGCTCAACAGGCCTATTTGTCCTGTGTTATGTCCTTACTGCACACGCGCGTGTGCACACACTCACACAGATATACTTCCTTCACACCTTTGCACACACAAGCTGTTTATCCGGGCTAGCTGCATCCTCTCTCTCAGAGCTTCCCACTCAGCTTTCACTCCCCACACTACAGGCACTGAAGGTGTTCGGGAACCTGCCCTGCGCGGTTGCCCGGCTGCGCGTCTCTCTGCCCACTACGCAGGGCGGGACCGGCCGGGATCGCCGAGGGCGCAGCGAGGTACATTCTGGAAGCCCCAGACGGCCGCCCGTGAGCCCAGGCAGCGCCGCCCGATTTGCAACCGATCCCATCGGGTCCCCTCGGCCCACAAAGCTTCCTGACTGCGCTTCTGCTCATCTCGGCCCGCAGCATTCCGGGTCAGCCGTCTGGAGGCGTCGGGAAGGGCCCGCGGTCCTCCTCGGGCTCCTCCGCAGCCGACCCACGGGGGCCACTTCGGCCGTCCCAGAGCAGCAGCCGCTGTGCCCAGCGGTGCGCAGGCCGGCCTCGTGGGCCCTGGAGCTGGAGCCCACAGACCCCAGAAGGGAATCCACTCACTTGACCATTGTACAGGCTTTTAATATAGAAAAAATCTGTCAAAAATAATTTTCCGAGGTTATGTTGCTTTTTATTTAGGCTATTTTTGCAAGTAAGCCTTTTTATGATGTCCTCTCATTTCTGATTTCTTTTAAGCTTAATGTAGCCCCCTTAGAGATCTGGCAAATATTCACATTCAGTTCCCTCCTGTCCGATGAAATGAAAGCCTTTTTTCCGGCTTACTCCTAGTGCAGACCCAAGGCAGTTTCATACCAAGGCCCAGCATTTTCCTTGTTGTCACCGCTGCTCAACACACCCTCTTGGAGTCAATTCCGTCCTGGTTCTTGGGCTCCCAGTGTTTGCCCGCTTCCGGTCCCCTGCGTAGCTCACAGCGCATTTGTGTGACCACACAGCCAAGGGTCCCTGAGTCAGACTGATAGGAGGAGGTGAGATGCTAGCAGATCTGTTTGCAAATGAGGCCACCCCCTTCCGAGGGTGGCAGAGATGTCTTTAGAGCACAGCACTAGGCTGACCCTGAGAAAGAGGAATAAGAAACAGGAGTGGGGAGTAGTTCATTGTTACCTGTTCTCACAAAAGATGGTCTCAGGGTAAGGAGGTACTTTACGAACATTCTGAGACTTTAGATTTAATCTGCAGGTTTGCAACTCAGACAATTCTAACGTCTTATAGCATCTCCAGATCTGAGTCGCTTAAGACCTCAGAGAGGACTTCCCTGGTAGTTTGGTGGTTAGGAATCCACCTGCCAATGAGGGAGACATGGGTTTTATCCCTGCTCTGGGAAGACTACGTGCCGTGGGGCAGCTAAGCCCGTGTGCCACAACTATTGGGCACCCCTGCCCTACAGCCCACGCTTTGCAACGAGAAGCCACCTCAATAAGGCTGCACACCACAGAGAGGAGCCCCTGCTCGCCCCAGCTAGAGAAAGCCCACGCACAGCAACAAAGACCCAGCTCAGTCAAAAGTAGGTAAAGAAATCAAAAAAGACCTCAGTGAGATAAGACATGGGGTCAGTACATCAAGCAACCTTGAGAACAGGTGTGACTCACTCAAACTCACAGAGTAGCTCCCGGAGAGCCTTTCCTTCTTTTCGTAATTTATTGAAAACCCACTGTGTGGCAAGTACTGTACTAGGAGAGGGCTTTCATTCTAGAAGGGGCACAGCCATATATACAAAAAATAATAACACACAGACAAACATATGAACTGCAAATTGTAGTGGGTGCTATTAAACCCATCAACATAGACCCAGGTTAGAAAATAACTGAGGTAGGTGTGAGGGATGCTCCAGGTGGATGCTCGGGGAAGGCTCCTCTTGGGAGGTGACCCTTTAAAGCAATCAGTGAACCCTAGGGATGGGTGACGGTAGGCAAACCATTTAGGACAAGGAAACAGCAAGCTCTGAAATTCCAAAGCAGGGGTGGAAAGAAGCAGATAGTTTGAGATAGATTTTAGAGGTAGGACTAACAAAGAGTGAGGGAGAACACTGGATCAGGGTGAGTCCCAGGTTCTGGGAGGACCAGTTGGCTGGATGCTGGTGTGACTGCAGAGAGGAAGAACCCTGGGAGACAGCAGGTGAGAAATTAAGACTCAGGAGTTGAGTCTGTCCATGTTATGTTGGAAAGGCCTATTGAATATCCAAGGGTAGGTGTCATTGGGCACTTGGGGAATAGGCCCAGGATGGAGGTATGGATTTGAGAATCATTAGTTTGTAGGAAATATTTAAAAAAAAACGATGGGGTTAAAAGCAATCACCTAATAGAAGAAGAGAGGAGATATAAGACTGAGTCCTGGAAGTCTCCAATATTTAGGAGTCAAGGTCAAAGAGGTAGAGCCAGAAAAGGAGACTGAGGAAGAACATCCAGTGTGGTAGATTTTTAAAGCCTATATTTAAAAAGGACAAGTGCAAATTTGAAATCCCTGGCAGTCCAGTGGTTAGGAATCAGCAATATCACTGCTGGGGCCTTGGTTCAATCCCCAGTTGAAGAATTAAGGTTCTGCAAGCCAGGAGGCATGGCCAAAGAAAGGACAACTGCTCAACCATGTTGAATGCTACTAGGGGATAATGTAAAATGGGGACATGGACGGGACACCAAAGTTGGTAATACAGAGGTACTTTATGACATTGATAGTAGGAGTTTCTGGGGCTGGTTTGGGCAGAAGCCTGAGTGGAGGGAGTTGAAGAGGAAATGTTGACTTCTGAATAAAAATGGCAGCTGGATGACAATGAAAAACAAAGGTGATCATTAACTCGAAGGAACAAAAAGCTGTCCAGCAATGGAAAGGTAAGATAAGATAAGGTAAGATAAGATACCATACGGTTTAGCTTGGAGATTCAGCTTGCAATCTAACTCATCATAGTGATCTAACTGTTGTGAGATGGGGTAGGGAAGGACAGGTGAAAGAGCTAAATTCTCTCTTTCTAAGTGACATTGAATCAAGATCATGGGCTAAGGTGTAGGAGATGTAAGGGTGGCAAATATGTGAAGAAGTACTTTGGGAAAAGGAACATATAAGGAAAGTGAAGAAGGGGTGGCAGCGTCCTGAGGGTCCACAGGACCTGTGAGTGTTATATTGGTAATGCAGCCAGTCCCAACCACTGGGACTTTTCCCAGCCAGTGTGGATTCCAAGAAGGTGGTATTGGGAGAAGCAGGCCCTCTGGTATCTGTGTGGAGGTGGGGTTTGGGGTCTTTAAGGGGCCCTAGTATGGGAGGCAAGTCTTAGAATGATGATCCAGGTAGACATGGCTGGTTAGCACACAACTTGTACCAGAGCCTGAGCCCTTTATTTCCTGTAGCCCCTTCAGTTTTCAGCTGGTAACTCAGACCTAAAGTGCAGAGAGGATAAGTGCTGGACCAAGGCCACACAACTGGACTAAGCCAGGCCTCTGACTTTCTCCCTGGATCTGCCCCACAGCCCAGAGACTCAGGAGAGCAATGACCAGACCAAGTTTATTTTTTGGCCATGAGTGGAATGAAAAGGTTCATCCTGGGTTAACTCTAGAAGCTACTCTCTCTGGAAAAATCTCTTAAGGTCTTAGTAGTATGGCATTAATACTACTACTACAATTAATTAACTTCACAATGGTGCAGGCACTTTTCCAAAGCTCTCATATATTACATTATCTTAGTCCTCATGACAGCTTGGTGATGTGGATGCAAGTATTTTCCCTACTTCACCGTGGAGGAAAATGAGGCTCAGAGAAGTCAAGTGATCCACCCTGGTCATGATGTTTCGAGCAACAGAGGCCAGATTCCAACAGGCTGCTGGGCTCCAACGTCCTCACGGTTCCCCATCCTTGGGACCTGGGACCCCCTACTGCACTTGGTGGGCAGAAGGCAGCTGGAGCTTCCCGCTGGCACCCTGGAGAGAAGGCCAAGAGTCTGGGGCGGTGGTGGTGGGGGGAGGTGAGCAGAGCCTGAGAGGTACAGGGTGGCTAGCTTAGGTCCAAGGATCAGAGGGCCACTTAGGTGGCCCAGAGAGGGAGACTTCCATCCCTGAAGCCCACCAGCCTGGGTTCATAAACCAAAGGCTGCTTTCTCAGGCTGGGCCCCTTTGGCTGTGGCTTTGCCCCTCCCCCAAATCCCCTTGAGGTCTCAGACCCGAGCTGGTATCTGCCCTGGTCCCCACAAGTTAGGGTACTGGTCAGGGTAGGAACTGGGGTGCTGGGTGTCAGTTTCTCCCCCGACCTTTGAACCTTGCTGGGTATGGATTTCTTCTTTTCCCTGTAGACGCTCCCTCTGCTCCTGCCTGGAAGAGGAGTGGTGGGGATATGCCAAGAAGCTGCCCCAAGGTCCCCAGTCCCTCCAGGAAACTGCCCCACCCACCAAGTGGAATGGCCCCTGATTCCATGTTGGTCCCTTGCCTCCATGACACGGGGCTGCAGGCAGCATTTTCTCTCCTAGGGCAGCTGGTACAATGGCCTCTGTCAGCACCACTGAGGGTGTGTGCCATTCTTGGTCATTTGTCCCCTCATGGGACTAATCCCCCAAATGGGGTCCTGTATACCGACTGTCCCCTGCCCACCACGCCTGGGCTGGGGCCTGACCTACTCCATACACAGCAGCCCCTGCAGTCCCTTTGCCCCCTTCTCTGGGGTCTGTGTCAGGGGACAGGGCCTGTTGACCCTCAGCCTCTTCTGAACACCAGAAAGCTTGAGACAGTCTCCAGGTGACCCCCACATTCCCTGCCTGTCCACCTCCCCGAGTCCAGAGAGCCGCAATCACAGACGCGGCAGCTCCTGTCACACCGCAGCCACACCGCTGCCTATGACAGCCTGGAGGCCGGCCCCCTCCCCCACCGTCCCCTGCACAGGTCCACGTGCGTCCCCAGATGCCTGAATCACTGCTGACGCCTGGGGACCTGGCGGCCACGGGCTCCTGGGGAGCCACTGGGGAGGGGGTGGCGGCCACGTCACTTCAGAGGGGACACCTGCAGGCATAAATAGGCAGCCAGCGAAGACATCGCAGCACAGTCCACGGAGCAGCACTGCACACTGTGCCCACCTGTGCCAGGATGCCCGACGCCACACTGCCTGCCTGCTTCCTCGGCCTGCTGGCCTTCACCTCCGCTTGCTACTTCCAGAACTGCCCAAGGGGTGGCAAGAGGGCCATGTCCGACCTGGAGCTGAGACAGGTATGACCAAGGCCGCTCTCAGAGCTGCAAGGAAGGGGCAGAGGCCCAGGGACGGCACCACCGTGCAGGGGCTAGCAAGGGAAGTCGTGGGAGAGGCAGGCTTTAGGGGAAGTGCCCAGCAGAAGAAGGGAGGCTTGGCATGGCCACACAAAGGGGACCAGGCTGTCGGGCAGGCTAGGACAGGTTTCAGGACTTCCGGAACACTGTCCCCACCAGAGAAGGGATGGTGGCAAGAGGCTTCCCTAGTTCCTGGGCTTGGAGCTGCAGCAGGGAGAATGGGCAGCAAGGCCTTCTCTGTGCCCATGGGGCCTCTCCAGGACCAGCTGGAGCTTGAGAGGCTCTGTCCTCCCAGCACTTGAAGCCTTCCCTGTTCAGCGTCCAGCTTCTCCTAGCCATGGGCCCCAGCATTCACCCTGCCCCCAAAGCTGGCCATTGCCCTGAGCTCACCTGAGTGAGAGGTGCCACTCAAGCATCCTGTAAGGAAGTTCTTCTGGGTACCTAGCCCAATTCTTTCATGCTGCATGTCCAATGAGTCTCTCTTAATTCATCTTCAGCAGCGCTAAAGCAAACCCAATCACCATGCTCAATTCTGCCATGGTCACAAGTGCCCAGTTTTGAGCTGTTGAACAAACTAGGGTGGGAAGGTGGGCAGCCCCCACTGACCACCCTTCCTCTGCTCGGCAGCTTTGGAAACTGGAGTCACCTAGGTGCCTCATACCCTCCTCTAGGGTTCAGATCCTTGCCACTCAGGGTCAGTCCTTAGATGGACTAGCAGAAGTCAAGGTCCCAGTGAGACCCACTGGCTTGAGGGGCAGGGCAAGGGCAGAGAGGGGACAGGACAGGGCAAGGANGGCGTGCTGCAGTTCATGGGGTTGCAAAGAGTCGGACACGACTGAGCAACTGAACTGAACTGAACTGAACATTATTTGCAATTCTCCAGTTAACTATTCTTTGCATTTAGTAAAGCTAAACAATGGATTAACCTATCACCTAGCAAAACTCATAACGAGGCTGAAACTTCTCATATTAAACTTGGGCAGAGCTCAGCATTTGCCTCAGAACCCTTCAATAATTCCTTCTTACTCTAACCTTGTAAATGCCATTATATGTACGTTTTACTCATCATCTTAGTTGACTATGAGTTTTGGAGGGCAAAGAATCCCTTTTTTTCCATCTTTTAACATACTTACAAAAGAGAATTAGTAAGTATTACAAAACTAGATCATAAGGAACTAAACAGAGATAGAATAATACTGAGCATCAGTGGTAGGTAACAGATTCCTGGTCTACATATAATTATATTTATTTTCAAAACTTTGCCTTGCACTTAAATACCACATTGGAGGACTTTCAGTCTTGTCTCTATTTCTCATCTGAAGTGATCATTCCACTCTCTGATGTCTAAGAGTAAAACTGCCTTACAGTTCACCTAAGAATTAATCATCTACTCTTATTGTAATAGAATCAAAAAACCATGAACATTTGCTCTGATTCTTGATCTGGATTTTGGTATCATAGGTATGTTCAACTGCTCTTATTCTTGATCTGTATGTTGGTAATGTGGATATATTCAATTGTGGATATATTAAAAAATATTTTGAACTACAACTTGTTATATATACTCTTCTATATATATGTTATACTTCAAGAAACAAACAAAAAAACTCTGAAGTCAGTGAAAACTCAAATTAAAAAAAAGAATTAATCATCTACTATTTGTGACATCATCTCTATTATGATTATTTAAATCTTTGACTACTATTGATGTTTTACATGTTTATACCATTTTCCTATTTGGAGAACCATGTCTTAAGTATCTTTGTGCATATAGAATCTTTGCATAATTTATGCATTATTTTTTTCTTCAGTTTAATTTGGTGAAGAATAATTTCTATCCTTTTTTTTTTTTTACTTTTTCTGTCTACTTAGGCTTTATGGAAATAACTTTAAACTGAGTTATTCTTAAAATTTTACAATCATAAAGATTTATTGCCTTTCCGAAAGAGAAACTTAAGATTGCATTTAGGATATTCATGATGTAAACATCCCCATACAAGCATTCATTTTAAAACAGAACTCTGGACATTAGAAATGTAGACAAGGAAAGGAATTCCTAAAGCTGTTACCTCTTTTAGCTAGGATAAAACTATGCAAAAAATAGTCCCAACTAGCTAAACCATTTTAAGTCCTAGTGAGTTGCTATTACAGTGTGCTACACTGGACAATCTGCTGATATGTAATGAAAACCCATGTAAATATTTAACTGAGAAATTACTTAGAATTAACTGGTTCACAGCAGAATTTTGAAGTGTTTAACAAATACAGACAATGTTTCATAGAGTTAATGTGGTAGATTAATTGCATTTTAACACATTTTCATTTGTGAAATGAGGGTAAAATATATTCATAGCTTCTCAATCAAAAAAAGGAGCTAAAGTAAAAAATGGAAGTTTCATTTAAAAATATTCTTTGTACTCTCTTGCCATAAATGTTGCAGAACATATGATCCCTAAAACCCACTTCAACAAAAATGTTATGCAAGTAGGTGTATTTTAAGTGTTATGATTATTACTTTAGAATATGCTTCATAGGTTTGAAACACAAAATTAAGCAGAATCTGTATAAATTCTTTGGCTACCACCATGGCATTTTCTGTCTTTCTAAGAGTGTGGACAAAATTAAGATGGAAAACAAAGTTATCTGTCTTTACAGAAAATTTCATGCTTTTAATATGAGAATAATGGGATCAAATTTCATAAGTTAGAGGTATCAGAACAAAACACAAAAACAAGTAAGAGTATAATAAAGTCCACAGTCATGGGAAGTGATTTTCATATAAGTTCTGAGAAGCGGCATTTAAGAATGTTTATGATGAGAAAGAGTGACCAGTTTTATACTATTTCACCGAATTATCAGGACTAACACAAGAAAGAATTTCCCTTAAGGTGTGTAAGTATTCAGCAAAGGAATTCTATATTACATATAAAAAGCCTATCATTTTATCATAAGCAGTTGTCACACACTAAGAAATAGATGCTTTTGAAAGAAAAACAGTAGAACCTTTTCTATATACTGAAAAAGCCCTTGCAAACCTTTTCAGCAACACTGACAACGGAAGGATAAGAGCTGTCACCAGAAAGAAAACTTTATGACAGATTTGCATGAACAGAAATGTTTCAATCATTCTCAGTCGCAGTAAACAGGTTCCATAATTGGATGGACAATTTTATCTTACCTTCAACAATTTAAAAAATGGAGGTCATTCGCTGTGCTTTCAAAACTTAACTATTTCATTCGAAAGCTTTGGCAGCAGTTTAGGCATGAAACATAATGAATTATTGTTCCTTGTGATTGCAGGGTAAATTTTAACACTAATCTTTTTCTATGTTTTCTGAACTCAGAAATCACATTTCTTCTTATTATATAGATTTTGAAATAGCATTTCTTCAGTCACTATTGTTTCAACCAATAATAACTAGAAATATTCTAAATTAAATAATAGAACCTAGTCTTTGACTCTGGAATGCTGTGAGACATCTGTATGTCCCACAGATTTTTCTCTAACAGTGACTTTTCCGTCTATAATGAGGCATTCCACTTCAAAAGTGTTAGATAGATAGATAGATGGATATCCTCAGTTCCATTTCTCTCTGCATATTATCTAGCAATATGGACTGTATTTAGAAGGTGTTGAATGGATGAATGACTGCTAAGATTCTGGTTCTTTACACTTCTCCTGGTACTTCTGCTCTACTGAGGATATTAATTGCCATAGCTACAGAAATTCCAATTTAGAAATCTATATTCTTCACCCTCAATTCCCACTTGGTACCAAAATAATCCAAGTTATTTAAAATTATTATGTGGTAGTACTGCAAAGTAGATGCTACACTTCTATTTGGAAGAGTTTGCCCAACATCAGAAGAAGAAATATAAGCTTCTTTAATTTATCTCACACTGATGAGGATTAAGTATTTACTTTTTGAAAATACAACATGAACTACAGAGATTAAAGTATCCATGTAAACCATTAATTACAAAGCAGTAGATCCAATTGAGTTATTTTAAGTGCTTATTAACATCTAAATAATGTAATTTCCTATTTGGCAATTATTCTTGACTCACTTTTATTGATTAGTCATAAGCAATTTCATATTTTAGTAATTTCATATTTGTAATTATTCTTGGTTATGAAAATCTTTATGTTGGCTCTAACTTAATACATGAAACAGCTTGATTTTAGTTAAACTCAAGGCTCTGTTTACAGGTAAGAAATTAGTGGGCCATGGTCTGTCAAATACATTTGTATCATCTGCTTTAATGATTTGTGTGAGGGAGAATATGATTGATTAGTTTTAATGATTAGTTTGATTCTCATAACAATCTGTACCTTGGGCTGGCATTGCATAGCTCAATGACCACAGGAAGACATAGTTCTATTGCAGAAAGAGAGAGAGTCTGTACATAGGCTGTTTTCATATATCTTCCAATGTCTTCCCAAGAATAGACGTCATGATAGAAATAAAATTCTAAATGTAATAGTATCAATAATGTTTGCATTTGGGCTATGCAACATAAATTACTAGGCTGAAGGAAATAAGATAGTAAATTTAGGATTAAAACAGAAATAAGTATACAGAGATATCCATATACTATATAAAAGATCTAGGAGTTTAATCAGATAACTGAAGATGGTTTATACAATATGAGATTAAGTAAGCTGTACCTGAGTAAGATGGTGAAACCAAACGCCCAATGGGGAAAATGTTTTATACTATAACAAAGAAAAAATTCTAAATATTAAAATATACATTGAAGACTTTTCACTTTTTAACTTCTTTTGACCTCCCTCCTTTCTGCCAAAGGCATTAATTTTACTCAGGAAGACTAAGGTAATAATAATATAACTGTAAAGACAATGGAAGAGTCGACATAGATGGGTGCTGAAAATTAGACTCCATCAGCAGAAGAGTGTTTCTAAATGTCATCACCATCTATCGGGAGATGTTCCCATAGATCATAAAGTTTAACCATAAGTCACACGGATCAAAGGAAGGAGCAGATACAAGGGTACGTCTATCCATCTGGAAAGGGAATGGAAAAGGGTGTCTTCCCCCTCTGTTTCCCTGAGTGAAGAGTTTCAGGAGAAGAATGGTGAGATAATGAGAAAATAGAATTCTTGCTTTCTCTCTTCTTAGAAAACTAGGAAGAAAAAAGAATTCATAAAACATTAGATTTCTCAGCAATATCACTGATGCTAAAAGATAACGGAGCAAAACTTTTGTAATTTTGATGGAAATAATTGTCAATCTTGAATTCTATACCAAGGCAAACTATCAACCAAGAATGTGAGTAGAATAGAAACATTTTTAGACATGTAAAAACTCAGAAAATTTACCTCATTTTTACATTTTCTTAATAATTTTCTCAAGGATGTGTTCACATAAATGAAAGAATAAAATGAAGATAGGAGATGACAAGGCAAAGAAACACTGGAATCAACCCAGGAAAAAGAGGGAATCCCAGAACGAGAATTTCATAGTTGGCCTAGAAAGCTTGTAGCTAAGGATAAGTAAGAGGTCTGAAAGGGACTCCCTCAGGTGAGAGCATTTGCAAAGTATGGAAGATAACTGCAGGGGAAACAGATAACTTAAACACCAGAAAACAACAATGAAACAATTCAAGAAAGGAAAGTACACCACTTGGATCTGCAAATACTAATATTCATGCAGTCATAAAAATGTGAACATTTTATATTTTTACAGTAAGAATAATACTATAACTCCTTTAACCCTTCATCTGTGGTGGGCATCTAGATTGTTCCATTCTTTTACTATTTCAAACACTGCTGAAATGTTATCTTTGTATGTGCATAATTTCATAAATGAGGGAGACTATCTGTAGTCATATTTTCTGGTTCAGAAAAAATCTGAAATGTTGGTAGGCAGAATCAAATCTTCATCCACAGAGACTGCATACTGGCATTCTTCTCTCAGAATATATGAGTGTGTTTCTTTACATTTGTGTACATATATTGTACTATCAAACTCTTAGACTTTTACTGATCACTTTTTTATTATGATAAGAATTTTTATCATGAGATCTACGCTCTTAATAAAATTCTAAATGCACAACAGAGTATTGCTAACTTTGAGCACAAAGGCATACAGCAGATCTCTGGAGCTTATTAATTCTGTATAACATGCACTCTCTGTTTTTTTAATAGCAGCTCCCTAATTTCCTCTCCTCCCATCTCCTGGCAAGCATCATTTTACTCTCTGTTTCTATGAGTTTGACTGTTTCATATACAAGTGGAATCAGACAGTCTTTGTACTTCTGCTGAGTGGCTTATCTCAGTTAATGTCTTTCAGGTTCATTCATGTTATAGAATAGGGCAGGGTTTCCTTCTTTTTTAAGGCTGAATAATATTCCACCGTACATAGACACCAGGCTTCCCAGGTGGCTCAGTGGTAAAGAATCCACCTGCCAAGCAGGAGACATGGGATTGATCCCCAGATAAGGAGGATCCCTTGGAGAAGGAAATGGCAAGCCACTCCAGTATTCTTGCCTGGGAAATCCCATGGACAGAGGAACCTGGCAGGCTACAGTCCATATGGTCACAAATACTTGGACATGACTTAGTGACTAAAACCACCAGCACCACATATGCATCACATTTTTTATCCATTTATCCATCAATGGATATTTAGGTTATTTCCATATCTTGGCATAGACATAGGAAAAGATCCTCAACACCACTAATCATTAGGGAAATGCAAGCCAAAACCACAGCGAGATACCATCTCACACCTGCTAGAATGACCACTGCTGGAAAAAAAAAATGTTAACAAAAATGTGGAAAACTGGAACACTTGTACACTGTTGGTGGGAAGGTAAAATGGTACAGCTGCTATGAAAAACAGTATAAAGGTTACTAGAAAAACTAATAATAATAATAATAAAAGCTATATATGAGAAACCCACAGCAAACATTATCCTCAATGGTGAAAAATTGAAAGCATTTCCCCTAAAGTCAGGAACAAGACAAGGGTGCCCACTCTCACCGCTACTATTCAATATAGTTCTGGAAGTTTTGGCCACAGCAATCAGGGCAGAAAAAGAAATCAAAGGAATCCAAATTGGAAAAGAAGAAGTAAAACTCTCACTGTTTGCAGATGACATGATCCTCTACATAGAAAATCCTAAAGACTCCACCAGAAAACTACTAGAGCTAATCAATGAATATAGTAAAGTTGCAGGATATAAAATCAACACTCAGAAATCCCTTGCATTCCTTTACACTATTAANGAGTATATATATCCAAAGGAATTGAGAGAAGTGCCAAACTTGCAGGTGAAAACTGGTATTTCAGAGCCATTTTCATTTACATAGATCTATTATAAGTGAATTAAGATGTTTTCAAATATGTTGAAGAGTGACCTTATTTTTCCTTTTCTAGGAAATCTGTTAACACACTTTTTAAAATCATCACTTTGTCTTAGGATTCAGCTTTGTACTTCAGTTCAGTTCAATTCAGTCACTCAGTCATGTCTGACTCTTTTTGACTCCATGGACTGCAGTATGCCAGGCTTCCCTGTCCATCACCAACTCTTGGAGATTGCTCGAACTCATGTCCTTCGTTTGGAGAAGGAAATGGCAATCCACTCCGGTATTCTTGCCTAGAGAATCCCGTGGACTGGTGGGCTGCTGTCTGTGGGGTCGCACAGAGTCAGACACGACTGAAGAGACTTAGCATGCATGCATGCATTGGAGAAGGAAATGGCAATCCACTCTGGTATTGTTGCCTGGAGAATCCTAGGGACAGAGGCGCCTGATTGGCTGCTGTCTATGGGGTCACAAAGAGTTGGACACAGCTGAAGAGACTTAGCAGCAGCAGCATGTCCTTCAAGATGGTGATGCCATCCCACCATCTCATACTCTGTCTTCCCTTTCTCCTCCTGCCTTCAATCTTTCTCAGTATCAAGGTCTTTTCCAGTGAGTCAGTTTTTTGCATCAGGTGGCCAAAATATTGGAGTTTCAGCTTCAACATCAGTCCTTCCAATGAATATTCAGGACCGATTTCCTTTAGGATGGACTGGTTAGATCTCCTTGCAATCCAAAGAACTCTCAAGAGTCTTCTCCAATACTGCACTTCAAAAGCATTAATTCTTCACCACTCAGCTGTCTTTACGGTGCAACTCTCACATCCATACATGACTACTGGAAAAACCATAGCTTTGACTAGATGGACCTTTGTTGGCAAAGTAATGTCTCTGCTTTTTAATATGCTGTTAGCTTTTCTTCCAAGGAGCAAGTGTCCTTTGATTTCATGACTGAAGTTACCATCTGCAGTGATTTTGGAGCCAAAGAAAATAAAGTGCATCATTGTTTCCATTGTTTTCCCATCTATTTGCCATGAAGTGATGAGATGGGATGCCATGATCTTCGCTTTTTGAATACTGAGTTTTAAACCCACTTTTTCCACTCTCTTCTTTCACTTTCATCAATAGGCTCTTCAGTTCCTCTTTACACACTGCCATAAGGGTGGTGCCATCTGTCTATCTGAGGTTATTGATATTTCTCTCAGCAATCTTTATTCCAGCTTGTGCTTCATCCAGCCCAGTGTTTCACATGATGTACTCTGCATAAAAGTTAAATAATTAGGGTGGCAATAAATAGCCTTGATGTACTCCTTTTCCCAAATTGGAACCAGTTTGCTGTTTCATGTCCGGTTCTAACTTCTGCTTCCTGACTTGCATACAGATTTCTCAGGAGGCAAGTCAGGTGATCTGGTATTCCCATCTCTTGAAGAATTTTTCAGTTTGTGGTGATCCACACAGTCAAAGACTTTGGCATAGTCAATAAAGAAGAAGTAGAAGTTTTTCTGGAACTCTCTTGCTTTTTCAATAATCCAACAGATGTCGGCGATTTGATCTCTGATTTCTCTGCCATTTCTAAATCCAGCTTGAACGTCTGGACATTCTCAGTTTCTGTACTGAGGAAGCCTGGCTTGTAGAATTCTGAGCATTACTTTGCTAGCATGTGAGATGTGTGCAATTGTGCAGTATTTTAAGCATTCTTTGGGACTGGAATGAAAACAGACCTTTTCCAGTCCTGTGGCCACTGCTGAGTTTTCCACATTTGCTGGCATACTAAGTGGAGCACTTTCATGGCATCATATTTTAGGATTTGAAAGAGCTCAAGTGGAATTCCATCGCCTCCACCAGCTTTGTTCATAGTGATGCTTCCTAAGGTCCACTTGACCTTGCATTCCAAGATGTCTGTCTCTAGATGAGTGATCACCCCATCATTGTTATCTGGGTCATTAAGATCTTTTTTGTATAATTCTTCAGTGTTTTTTTGCCACCTTTTCTAATATCTTCTGCTCCTGCTAGGTCCATACAATTTCTGTCCTTTGTTGTGCCCATCTTTGCATGAAATGTTCCCTTGGTATCTCTACTTTTCCTGAAGAGATTTCTAGTCTTTCCCATTCTATTGTTTTCCTCTATTTCTTTGTATTGATTATTGAGGAAGACTTTCTTATCTCTCCTTTCTATTCTCTGGAACTCTGCATTCTGATGGGTATATCTTTCCTTTTCTCCTTTGCCTTTAGCTTCTCTTCTTTTCTTAGCTATTTGTAAGGCCTCCCCAGACACCCGTTTTGCCTTTTTGCATTTCTTTTTCTTGAAATGGTCTTGATCACTGCCTCCTTTGCAGTGTCACAAACCTCTATCCACAGTTCTTCAGGCATTCTGTCTATCAGGTCTAAACCCTTGAATCTATTTGTAACTTGCACTGTATATTTAAGTGATTTGATTTAGGTCATAGCTGAATGGTCTAGTGGTTTTCCCTACTTTTTTCAATTTAAGTCTGAATTTTGCAACAGGGAGTTCATGATCTGAGCCACAGTCAGCTCCTGGTCTTGTTTTTGCTGACTATAGAGAGCTTCTCCATCTTCGACTGCAAAGAACATAATCAATCTGGGTTTGGTATTGACCATCTAGTGATCTCCATGTGTAGAGTCATCCTTTGTGTTGCTGGAAGAGGGTGTGTGCTATGACCAGTGCGTTCTCTTGGCAAACGTCTGTTAGTTTTTGCCCTGTTTCATTCTGTATTCCAAGGTCAAACTTGCTCATTACTCCAGGTATCTCTTGACTTGCTACTTTTGTATTCCAGTCCCTTATGATTAAAAGGACATCTTTTGGGGGGTGTTAGTTCTAGAAGGTCTTGTAGGTCCTCATAGAATCACTCAACGTCAGCTTCTTTGGCATTAGTGATTGGGGCATAGACTTGGATTACTGGTTTGCCTTGGAAACGAACAGTGATTATTCTGTCATTTTTGAGACTGTGCCCAAGTACTGCATTTCAGATTCTTTTGTTGACTATGATGGATACTCCATTTCTTCTAAGGGATTCTTTCCCAAAGTAGTAGATATAATGGTCATCTGAATTAAATTCATCCATTCCAGTCCACTTTAGTCCACTGATTCCTAAAATGTTAATGTTTACCCTTGCCATCTCCTATTTGACCACTTCCAATTTACCTTGACTCATGGACCTAATATTCCAGGTTCCTATGCAATATTGCTCTTTATAGCATCAGACTTTACTTCCATCACCAGTCACATCCACAACTGGGGGTTGTTTTTGCTTTGGCTCCATCTTTTCATTCTCTCTGGAATTATTTCTCCACTCTTCTCTGGTGGCATATTGGGCACCTACTGACCTGGGGAGTTCATCTTTCAGTGTCATATCTTTTTGCTTTTTCACACTGTTCATGGGGTTCTCAAGGCAAGAATACTGAAGTGGTGTGCCAGTCCCTTGTACTTACTGATGACAGAACAAAGGAGATGGCCTTTACAGATTATACAAGCCTAGTTAACTCTGTAGAACACTTGAAGAATGCCAAGGTGGCTGCTTAAATATTGAACAGATAATTCTTAATTCACAAACTCACTGAGAACTCTCTGTGAATTAAGAATGAACTATATGGTGCATTTTGGTGTTTTATGCTCTAATGGGTAAAGTAGTTGCCTTATCTGTTTATTGATTTTTTTGTGAATGTTAAATGAGAAAATGCATGCTAATGGTTTTTTATATTGACCAAAAAGACTAATCCTTGAATAAATATTAGAATCCTGAGACTTTGTTAAATACATTTGAGAGCTTAACTCCATTTCTGTGGAAATTATATTGAAGTTCAATGGACTAACTAGTCCATATGTAAGTATTGTTTTAAACACAACCTTTTAGAAATGGGGTGAAACCTTACCCTATATGCTCACATTTATTTTATAGAGTGAATGAATTAATGCCGTGTCTGTGTGCCTCCACTTCAGTGCACATAACATCCACAAGATTAGTTTCAATGTGTCACATCCACCCTCCAGGATGCTGTTTCTGTGTCACTTTTCAATCTGCTGGGTTGGTAAAATGATGTATCTTCCAAATAACCAGAATGTTATTTATTAAAATGTTATCTATGAAAGTCAGGAACAAACACTTTAATTTTCGAGCTACCAATCAAACATTAGAACGTTGGCATGAAAGTAAATTATAATTGATGTTTTCTTAATATTTCAATGAAATGGAGCATTCAGAAAGTTATTTTCAAGCTTCTGAAAAACAATTACTAGTGTATCAAGTGAACAAATTAAGATAATTTGAGTCAGTGTACTAACAGAAAGCTGTAACAAGCAAACAAACAACAGTGAGTAAAAACCAATGTGAACAGGGTAGAAAAAGACTCTCCTATTAGCACAGAACCAAAAGGCAGATGATCTAGTGCAAAGGTCCTCAACCTCTGGGATCTCATACCTGATGATCTGAGGTGGAGTGGATGTAATAGTAATAAAGTATCCAATATATGTAATGGGTTTGAATTATTCTGAAACTGTCCTCTTTACCCTGGTCCATGGGAAAAATAATGTCTTCCAGGAAATGTCCCTGGTGCCAAGAAACTTGGGGACTGCTGCTCTAATCCAACAGTTCATCATCATTTCAACAAACCCTTTGATGATGTTCACACACTCACAATCCAAAATAGGAACAAGATAGGAACTGACACTGTTGAGTACCTGCTATCATGTCAGGAATTCTACTAACCACTTTACATGATTTTATTTAATTCTAATAACTTTAAGAAATATAATTTTCCCTTTTAATAGTTGAGAAAACAAACTTCCTGAAGATAACACTGAAAATAAGTGAGGGACCTGAGGTCTAAACTCAAGTGTGTCTGACCCCCAAGCCTTATTCTACCTTGATAATATTCTACTTCCACTTCCAAAGAATTATTTGGAACATATGATTTATTTGAATATGCATAGTCTTAACCATGGATTGCATTTCAGGTCAATCTTATATTTAAAATCCTCAACATTATTGATATATGAAGATATTAAAATTTCCAGCATATATTATACTGGGGAATTAACAGTGGATGTGAAACAGGATGACGTTCTATTTTAAAAAATGAAACTAAAAGCCAATAGCATAGCCTGAAGGGAAGTTAAGAACAGCAAAGCTGACATTTGAGTATTAGAACTGGTTAGAAGCTGAATGAGGCAGCAGTACAGTTAGCAGTAGTGTGGTAAACAAAAAAGCAATTATTTGCTAGGATTTGTTTTGGAGAGAATTCTCCATAAACCTTTTGCATTTCTGCCTGTGTTGTGAGTAAGCACTAACTGCTCTGTGTTCTGAATTATCTTTTTACCCTGCAGGTGGCAGCCTAACCAGAAGGTGACCTAGAGAATTCAGATTTAATTCTAGCTCAGTCACCTAGATGCTCTTGTTGGCTGAGTGTGGTCCTAGATGGAAAAGATAATGGCCACTTGGTTCATAACACGGATCACTCAGCTCCCTTACAGCAGCCCACCTGGCTAAAGTGACAGACAGAATGGGTCTCTGTAAGTTGTGTTAAAAATTTGTTATGTCTTTACTGATGCTCCTGGTTTAATGTTTCAAGTCAAGGTTAAAGGTCAATTCAGAAACTTGATAAAATCATCTGGTTTTCTAAACAGAGTTGAATGTTTCAGGTGGTTTGCTCAGCAGGTTGGGTGTGGGATTCTGGGGAACAGAATCAATACTAATGGTTGCCTCAGGTTGCCTGGCATCCTATTAATAGTGGCCCTTGTTAAATGCTAGATGAGACAAGTTTAAAGTTTGGTTCCAGCCTCTTTTGGTGAGGCTAATCTGAGAGGCTGAATGAGTGGCACACTCGTGGGAAAATTTCTCTTTTAATGTTCAGACAGCAGAGATAGGAGAGGTGGGTGTTGTGGGAGATAGTGGGTCTTTAGATGGCTCTTATATATTTCTGTGTATCTCGTGAGGGAAGTACAAATTGCCTTTTAGTTCTGAACTATCTCTTTAAGGATGTTTAGCATCTACTCCTGAGATTTGGCTGCAAAGGCAACCCACAGAAACATGAAGCTCATGCTGCCTGAGTCTATGAACAATAACTTTATTTCTGACCCATGAGTCTCATGTCCTCTGCCAGGACCCATGAAACTATGGCAGGCTAAATTGTAAAATTTCATATCCTTCACAGTTCATGAGACTGGTAAGTCAAACCCTTTCTCCACACTTGTGATATACCTCACTTTATTATTTACATTTAGTCTTTATACTTTTAACATAATGTGACAATATAGAATTTAAAGAAAAAAACATTATCAAAGGGATAGATATTAGATCATGTGTGAAAAGAAAGTGAAGGAGCTTGTGTGCACCTGTGGTGGATTCGTGTCGATGTATGGCAAACCCAATAGAGTATTGTAAAGTTAAATTTAAAAATAAATAAATTTATAAAAAAAAAAAAAAGAAAGACAGTGAAGTCACTCAGTCATGTCTGACTCTTTGTGACCCCATGGACTGTAGCCTACCAGGCTCCTCTGTCCATGGGATTTTCCAGGCAATAGTACTAGAGTGGATTGCCATTTCCTTCTCCAGGGGATCTTCCCAACCCAGAGATTGAACCCAGGTCTCCTGCATTGTAGACAGATGCTTTACCATCTAAGCCACATGTGTAGCTAGACAAATTAGAATCCCTTAGGAAATGCAAAAGAGGAAATAAAAGAATTTTAGAGTGGGGAAATTTAAAAACCCCTAGTATTAGTAAGTGACATGCCCAAGGTAAAATAAACAAATAAATAAACAAAAATAGTTCCACCTTTCAGGATAGATTAGGTTTCTAGTCTCCATATCCAGTGTTTCTTTATTTCCAAAAACTGACTTTAATAATGAATTAGAAAATAGAAAGCTTCTGTTTATGACTACAATAAAGTAAACAAAAGGTAGGATTCTTCAACTAAGAAGATAATCCCAGTTTCCCACAAACAACATGATTCTCAAACTGATTTTTAACAAATCAGGGACAATAAGTGACATCAGGACTGCCATTGTTGAAAAATTTCAAAGTGGGAGAAAGAGAATCCCTGCCCTAAATTAATTAGCTTCATCTGGAGAGCATCTACTTTTCATTATGATGCTCAAGTTCAGTGATTTTAATTTTTTCTGTTGACATTTTAGGACTTCCCTGGTAGCTCAGCTGGTAAAGAATTTGCCTGCAATGCAGGAGATCCCAGTTCAACAGGCTACACACTCCTGTATTCTTGGGCTTCCCTAGTGGCTCAGATGGTAAAGAATCGGCTTGCAATGTGTGAGACCTGGGTTCAAACCCTAGGTTGGGAAGATCCCCTGGAGGAGGGCATGGCAACCCACTCCAGTATTCTTGCCTGGAGAATTCCCATGGACAAAGGAGCCTGGTGGGCTACAGCCCATGGGGTCGCAAAGAGTCAGATGCAACTAAGCACAGCACATCATTGACATTTTAACTGTAGTATTTGGTGATCTTTTGTTTTCATAAAATTTCAGCTGCACAGCGCTGGAGTGGCGAGTGGCTGAAAGGAGATACCCCACGTCCAAGGCCAGAAGTAGGGGCTGTGAGGAGATACTCCGTGTCCAAGATCAGGGGCACCAGCTGTGTTTTGCTGGACCAGCCATGAGGAGATACCCATATCCAAGGTCAGAGAAACCCCAGTAAGACAGTAGGCACTGAGAGGGGGCATCAGAAGGCAGATAGAAACTACAGCCTTGTCTAAAAGAAAGAAACTAGGAGCTATGCCATGTAGGGGCATCCAAGACACACGGGACATGGTGGAGAGTTGTGACAAAATGTGGTGCGCTGGAGAAGGGGATGGCAAACCACTTCAGTATTCTTGCCTTGAGAACCCCATGAACAGTATGAAAAGGCAAAAAGATGGGACACTGAGAGATCCACTCCCCAGGCTGGTAGGTGCCCAACATGCTACTGGAGATCAGTGGAGAAATAACTCCAGAAATAGTGAAGAGACGGAGCCAAAGCAAAAACAACATTCAGCTGTGGATGTGACTGGTGATGGAAGCAAGGTCTGATGCTGTAAAGAGCAGTATAGCATAGGAACCTGGAATGTTAGCTCCATGAATCAAGGCAAATTGCTAGTGGTCAAACAGGAGATGGCAAGAGTCAACGTTAACATTCTAGGAATCAGTGAACTAAAATGGACTGAAATGGGTGAATTTAACTCAGATGACCATTATATCTACTACTTTGGGCAAGAATCCCTTAGAAGAAATGGAGTAGCCATTATAGTCAACAAAAGAGTCCGAAATGCACTACTTGGACACAATCTCAAAAATGACAAAATGATCTCTGTTCGTTTCCAAGATAAACCATTTAATATCACAGTAATCCAAGTCTATGCCCTGACCGGTAATACTGAAGAAGCTGAAGTTGAATGATTCTATGAAGACTTAAAAGACCTTTTGGAACTAACACCCCCCAAAAGATGTCCTTTTCATTATAGGGGACTGAAATGCAAAAGTAGGAAGCCAAGAAACACCTGGAGTAACAGGTAAATTTGGCCTTGGAGTACAGAATAAAGCAGGGCAAAGGCTAGTAGAGTTTTGTCAAGAGAATGCACTGGTCATAGCAAACACCCTCTTCCAATAACACAAGAGAAGACTCTACACATGGACATCACCAGATGGTCAACACTGAAATCAGATTGATTATATTCTTTGCAGCCAAAGATGGAGAAGCTCTCTACAGTCAGCAAAACCAAGACCAGGAGCTAACTGTGGCTCATATCATTAATGCCTTATTTCCAAATTCAGACTTAAATTGAAGATAGTAGGGAAAACTACTAGACCATTCAGGTATAAACTAAATAAAATCCCTTATTATTATACAGTGAAAGTGGGAAATAGATTTAAGGGACTAGATCTGATAGAGTGTCAGATGAACAATGGACGGGGGTTCCTGACATTGTACAGGAGACAAGGAGCAAGACCATCCCCTTGGAAAAGAAATGCAAAAAAGCAAAATGGCTGTCTGAGGAGGCCCTACAAATAGCTATGAAATGAAGAGAAGCAAAAAGCAAAGGAAAAAAGAAAATGTATACCCATTTGAAAGCAGAATTCCAAAGAATAGCAAGGAGAGAAAAGAAAGTTTTCCTCAGTGATCAGTGCAAAGAAATAGAGGAAAACAACAGAATAGGAAAGAGTAGAGATCTCATCAAGAAAATTAGAGATACCAAGGGAATATTTCTTGTAAAGATGGGTTCAATAAAGGACAGAAATGGTATGGACCTAATAGAAGCAGAAGATACTAAGAAGAGGTGGCAAGAATACATGCAAGAATTGTACAAAAAAGGTCTTCATGACCCAGATAATCATGATGAGGTGATCACTCACCTAGAGCCAGATATCCTGGAATTTGAAGTCAAGTGGGCCTTAGGAAGCATCACTGTGAACAAAGCTAGTGGAGGCGATGGAATTCCAGATTGAGCTGTTTCAAATCATAAAAGATGATACTGTGAAAATGATGCATTCAATATGCCAGAAAATTTGGATAACTCGGCAGTGGCCACAGGACTGGAAAAGGTCAGTTTTCATTCCAATCCCTAAGAAAGGCAATGCCAAAGAATGCTCAAACCACTGCACAATTGCACTCACCTCACACACTAGCAAAATAATTCTCAAAATTCCGCAAGCCAGACTTCAATAGTACATGAACCGTGAACTTCCAGATGTTTAAACTGGATTTAGAAAAGGCAGAGGAACCAGAGATCAAATGGCCAACATCCATTGGATCATCAAAAAAGCAAAAGAGTTCCAGAAGAACTTTTATTTCTGCTTAATTGACTATGACAAAGCCTTTGACTGTGTGGATCACAACAAACTGTGGAAAATTCTAAAAGAGATTGGAATGCCAGACCACCTGACCTGCCTCTTGAGAAACCTGTATGCAGGTCAGGAAGCAGCAGTTAGAACTGGACATGGAACAACAGACTGGTTCCAAATCCAGAAAAGGAGTACACCAGGGCTGTATATTGTCACTTAGTATGTCACTGTATACTGCTTAGTTAAGTTATATGCAGAGTACATCATGAGAAATGCTAGGCTGGATGAAGCACAAGCTGGAATCAAGATTGCCAGGAGAAGTATCAATAACCTCAAATATGCAGATGACACCACCTTTATGGCAGAAAGTGAAAAAGAACTGAAGAGCCTCTTGAGGAAAGTGAAAGAAGAGAGTGAAAAAGTTGGCTTAAAACTCAACATTCAGAAAACAAAGATTATGGCATCCAGTCCCATCATTTCAAGGCAAATAGAAGGGGAGACAAGGGAAACAGTGATAGACTTTATTTTTTTGGTCTCCAAAATTACTGCAGATGCTGACTGCAGCCATGAAATAAAAAGTTGGTTACTCTTTGGAAGGAAAGTTTTGCCCAATCTAGACAGCATATTAAAAAGCAGAGACATTACTTTGCCAACATAAATCTGTCTAGCCAAGGCTATGGTTTTTCCAGTGGTCATGTGAGAGTTGGACTGTGAGAGTCAGATGTGAGAGTTGGACTGTGAAGAAGGCTGAGCGCCGAAGACTGTGGGGTTGAAAAAGACTTTTGAGATCCCTTCGACTGCAAGGAGATCCAACCAGTCCATTCTAAAGGAGATCAGTCCTGGATGTTCTTTGGAAGGACTGATGCTGAAGCTGAAACTCCAGTACTTTGACCACCTGATGCGAAGAGTTGACTCATTGGAAAAGACTCTGATGCTGGGAGGGATTGAGGGCAGGAGGAAAAGAGGACGACGGAGGATGAGATTGCTGGATGGCATCACTGACTCGACGGATATGAGTTTGAGTAGACTCCGGGAGTTGGTGATGGACAGGAAGGCCTCGCATGCTGCGATTCATGGGGTTGCAAAGAGTCGAACACGACTGAGCGACTGAACTGAACTGAACCGAAAACCAATGGAATAGGTAACTGGAATGAATATAGTTAGAATCATTTTAGAGAATGACCTTTTTAAGGTTCTACTTTATAGATCAATATAAAGTTTCTACTGAAAAATTTTCTAATGCTTAAACAGAATCAAATTGAACTAGTTTCTGTTCAGGTTTGTGACTTAAGTACTTGTTTTATGCACATAATTTTTCAAAAGATATCTCCATTTTATAATTTTCTAATGGTATTTGAGATACATTTTAATGCATTTTTCTAGGTTGCTGAGTATCTCAACCTGAAATAAAGTTGCTGTTTTTCATAAAAGTCTTAAATTGCCAATGAATAGCACTTTTAGGAAAGAAAGTTTTACTACTGAGTTTTAAGAGGCATCATTTAGAATTTTGATGGAAACAATTTGAAATGTTGCTTCAAGTAGAAGCAAACTATAAACAAAGGGCAGAAGGAGCTATTCTCAAATCATTCACCTAATGAAAAATATATAAATCACCTCCTTATCAAGTGAGCTAATGGTAAGTTTTTGTAAAACATAAATCTCTGAGGCTAAGCATAGGTCTTTCTAGGGCCTTAAGCAGCAACTCCCCTATATTTTTGTAGAGTCAATAAAAATAGGTTTATAATATGGAAAAATTCTCTATTTTAATTAACTAATCATTTATATAAGTCTTTTGTCCACAAATTTTAAAAAGAATTAATTTTTAAAATATATTTCAATTGCCTTCTTTCTTCTGACATATTAGTACCTTAAATATCTCANTTCCTCAGGTCCTGTGAAGGCAGTGACAGAGAATGTTTATCTCTGTGTCCCCAAGATCTAGCATAGTAACTGATACATAGTTAGCGTTCGAATAAGTAGAAGTAGGTAAAAAGGAAGGTAGGAGAGGGAAATGGGCCATGTCACCTACTAAACTGATCTGTACACACTTCTTTGGAGGTCCCTGGTGGCTCAGTGGTTAAAAATCTGCCTGCAATGCAAGAGACACAGAAGATGCATGCTTGATCCCTGGGTTGGGAAGATCCCATGGAGGAAGAAATGGCAACCCACTCCTGGATCCTTCCCTGGAAAATTCCAGGGACAGAGGAGTCTGGTAGACTACAGTCTATGGGGTTGCAAAGAATCAGACATGACTGAGCACACATCCAAAACAACGCAGCACATTAGTTTAGAGAAAAGCATTATTTCAAGGCTCTCATTAGGTGAGCACGATAATGATCTTTGGTGCACGAGGGCCATCCGTTACTTTGTGTCATTTGATTTATAAAAGACCAGCTGGGATCCTCTCTCAGTCACTTTTGGTATTTAAGGTAGTTATAGGGTGAAGTCTGTGTCCCCTCTGTATCTAAAACTCACATAAGCCGGATTTATCTGACCCCAGGACTGCATTTAAAATGTCATCTAGTGTGCATGCCTGAGACATTTCTGCTGTTGATTAACCTAACTTCTGGCTTCTGTGTCAACATTTGTTGCCATCTGGGTGAGAATTTAATAATTCCCCAAAGGGACAAGGCTGGAGCCACACAGGCACTTTCCTGGGAACTGAAATTCGTGGATACAGTGTATGAGAGAGCACTGTCCCACCTTCCTTCGCCTAGCGCTCCTGACACAGGAGTAAGCACCAGAGGAAGAAAGCAGGAGGGTGAGGGGCGAGCGGACTGCCTTATTTCAGAACAGTTGCTGCCCTGCTTCTAAAGCTCCTGTAGGGGACTTTAGCAAGGCTTCAGGGAAAAACAGTAGTATATTATCCGGCTGAGGAGAATCTCCTAGTAATAAGAATATAAAACATGCACAACAGTTTTAAAAAGTCATATATATAAAGATACACTACATTTACACGAAGACTTTAACAACAAATGACAAAGAATAAAGAAAATTTACTTGTCATATCTGAATATTTAAATGTAAAGGATTTCTATTTAATATTTAAACATAAAAATTTAGTGTAAAATATCATAATTCAACTAATGTAAATAAACCATAAAATATCTATCTTTAATAAAAGATTATTAGGTCAAAATCTTCATGATTTCAGAAAAATTTATCAGAATCTTTTAAAATATAAATTCAAATTATGATCTCAGAATAAACTGTATTTTGATCAAACAAATTTGGATGTTATTATTAATATAATAAGTTTTCCTTATTGAATTTTAGTTTTAGCTTACAGAAGTAAATATTTTCTTTGTAAGTTATAAATATCAACAGAAGAGACATTGCAAATTTATCAGTAACTCATGTTTTTCCTGGATTTATTGGGATATAATCTATACATCAGACTGTGTAAGTTTAAGGTGCACAACTTGATGATTTGAGATACATATATGTATAGTGAAATGATTACCACAATAAGGTTAGTTAACACCTCCATCACCTCATGTAGATACCTTTCTTTCATATGTGTGGTGATAATGTTTAGACCCAGTCTTTTAGTGACTTTCAGGTATATAATATAGCACTATTAACTAGAGCCGCCATGTTGTAAAGTGGATTTCCAGAACTTATTCATCATGAAATTAGAAGTTTGTGCATTTTGACCATTTCCCTATTTCCCCCGCTCTCCATTCCTCCCAACCACTCTTCTACTGTTTCTGTGAATTCAGCTTTTTTACCTTCGGCATAACAGTAGGAACGTATAGCATTTGTGTTTCTGACCTATTTCATTTAGTATATCAGCCCAATGGCTCATCCATACTGTCACAAGTGGCAGGATTTCCTTCTTTTGATGGCTAAAAAATTGTGTGTGTGTGTGTGTGTGTGTGTGTGTGTGTATCTCTATGTTCTTTATCCACTAATCACTGTTAGGTTGTTTCCATGTCTTGGCTATTATTAAGAACACTGCAATAAGTGTGGATATGTAGATATTCCCCTGAAGTACAGTTGACCCTTATATATTTTGTATATTAAGCCTTTGTCAGATATACGGTTTGAAATATTTCTACCAGTCCATAATTGGCTTTTTATTTTGTTGACTGTTTCTTTTGCAGTACAGAAACTTTTGAGTTTGATGTAGTTCCACATTTTTATTTTTGCTTTTGCTACTGGTACTTACGGAATCATAGCCAAAAATTTACTGCTAAGACCAATGTCAAGTAGATTTTCCTTATGTTTTCTTTTAGGAATTTCATAGTTTCAGCTCTTATATGTAAATCTTTAAATCATTTCAAGCTAATTTTTGTGAGTGGTGTAAGCCAGGGACCAATTCAATCTTTGGCCTGTGATTATCCAGTTTTTCCCCAAACCATCTGTTGAAGAGACTGTACTTTCTCCAGTGAGCACTGTTGGCTCCCTTACAGAGTATGAGTTGACTGTATACACATGGATTTATTTCTGGGCTCCCAGTTAAGTTCCAGTGGTGTAGGTGGCTCTTTTACAACAGTTAACATACTGTTCTGATTAATATAACTTTGTAATACAGTTAGAAGTTAAGAAGTGTGATGCCTCCAGCCTTGTTTTTCTTTATCAGGATTACTTTGGTTCTTCAGGATATTTCATGATTCTATAAGAGTTCTAGGAGTTTTTTTCTATTTCTGTGAAAAATGCCATTAAAATTTGGATAGGGATTGTACTGGATCTATAGATGACTTTGGGGAATATGAATATTTTAACAATATTATTTCTTCCAACTCCTGAAGATAGCATATATATTTATTTATTTGTGTTTTCTTCAATGTCTTTTACCAAAGTCCTATAGTTTCCAACACAGAGATCTTACTATTTCCTTGTTTCAATTTATTCCTAGAATGTTATTGATGCTGTTGTTAACATGATTGCCCTTATTTCTTTTTCAGTACTTTGTTAGTGTACAAAAATGAAACTGATGTATCCTTCAGCTTTCCTGAATGTGTTTATTAGTTCTAAGAGTTTGTTGTTAGAGGCAATGAAATTTTCTACATAAAAGATCATAAAATCTGCAAATAAAGTTTTACGTTTTTCCTTTCTGATTTAGATGTATTTTATTTATTCTTCTTCCCTAATTTCTCATGCTAAGACTTCCAGTACTATGTTGAGTAGGAATGGGAAAAGCAGGCATATTGCTCTTATTTCTGATGCTGCTGTTCAGACGCTTAGTCAAGTCTGACTCTTTCCGAACCCATGGACTGCAGAACACCAGGCTTCCCTGTCCTTCACCAACTACTGGAGTTTGCTCAAACTCATATCTCGAGTCAGTGATGCCATGTAACCATCTCATCCTCTGTCTTCCACTTCTCCTTCTGCCCTCAATTTTTCCCAGCATCAGCGTCTTTTCTAATGAGTTGGGTCTTTACTTCGGGTGGCCAAAGTATTGGAGCTTCAGCTTCAGCATCAATCCATCTAATGAATATTCAGGATTGATTTCTTCTAGGATTGACTGGATTGATCTGCTTGCAGTCCAAGGGAATCTCAAGAGTCTTTCCCAACACCATAGCTTAAAAGCATCAATTCTTTGGCATTCAGCCATCTTTATGGTCCAACTCTCACATCCATACATGACTACTGGAAAAACCATAGCTTTGACTAGATGGACCTTTGACAATAAAGAAATTTCTCTAATTTTTAATATGCTATCTAGGTTGGTCATAGCTTTTCTTCCAAGGAGTAAGCGTCTTTTAATTTCACGACTGAGTCACCATCTGAAGTGATTCTAGAGCCCAAGAAAATAAAGTCTGTCACTGTTTCTACTGTTTCCCCATCTATTTACCATGAAGTGATAGGACTGGAGGCCACGATCTTAGTTTTTTGAATCTTGAGTTTTAAGCCAGTTTTTTTCACTCTCTGCATTCACTTTGATCAAAAGGCTCCTTAGTTCCTCTTCACTTTCTACCATAAGGGTGGAGTCATCTGTATATCTGAGTTTATTGATATTTCTCCTGGCAATCTTGATTCCAGCTTATGCTTAATCCAACCCAGCATCTCTCATGATGTACTCTGCATAGAAGTTAAATAAGCAGGTTGACAATATACTTGACATACTCCTCACCCGATTTGGAACTTTGTTCTGTATCCAGTTCTAACTATTGCTTCTTGACCTGCATGCAAGTTTCCCAAAGGCAGGTAGGGTGCTCTGATTTTCCCATCTTTTGAAGAATTTTCCACAGCTTATTGTGATCCACACAGTCAAAGGTTTTTGTCTAGTCAATGAAGCAGAAGTAGACGTTCTTCTGGAATTCTCTTGGTTTTTCTATGATTCAATAGATGTTGGCAATTTGATCTTCACTTCCTCTGCCTTTTCTAAGTCCAGCTTGAACATCTGGAATTTCTTGGTTCATGTACTATTGAAGTCTGGCTTGGAGGACTTTCAGCATTACTTTGCTAGCAGCTGAAATGAGTGAAATTGTATGGTAGTGTGAACATTATTTGGCATTGCGTTTTTATAGGAATGGAAAGAAAATTGACATTTTCCAGTCCTGTGGTCACTGCTGAGTTTACCAAATTTGCTGGCATATTGAGTGTAGCACTTTCACAGCATCATCTTTTAGGATTTGAAACAGGTCAGCTGGAATTCCATCAACTCCACTAGCTTTGTTCGCAGTGATGCTTCCTAAGACCCACTTGACTTTGCACTCCAACATATCTGGCTTTAGGTTAGTGATCATACCATCATGGTAATCTATGTCATTACGATCTTTTTTAGATAGTTCTGTGTATTATTGCCACCTCTTCTTAAAGTCTTCTGCTTCTGTTAGTTTCATACCATTTCTATCCTTTATTGTGCCCATGTTTGCATGAAATGTTCCCTTGGTATCTCTAATTCTCTTGAAGAGATCTCTAGTCTTTCCCATTTTATTGTTTTCCTCTATTTCTCTGCATTGATCACTGAGAAAGGCTTTCTTATCTGTCCTTGCTACTCTTTGGAACTCTGCCTTCAGATCGATATCATTCCTTTTCTCCATTACCTTCATTGCTCTTCTTTTCTCAGCGTTTTGAAAGGCCTCCTCAGAGAACCATTTTGCCTTTCTACATTTCTTTTTCTTGGGGATGGCTTTGATCACCGCCTCCTGTACGATGTCACAAACTACTGTCCATAGTACTTCAAGTACTTTGTCTGCTGCTGCTGCTGTGAAGTTGCTTCAGTTGTGTCTGACTGTGCAACCCCATAGATGGCAGCCCACTAGGCTCCTCTGTTCCTAGGATTCTCCAGGCAAGAACAGTGGAGTGGGTTGCCATTTCCTTCTCTGTCTGTCTGCTGCTGCTGCTGCTAAGTCACTTCAGTCATGTCCGATTCTGTGTGACCCCATAGATGGCAGCCCGCCAGTCTCTCCCATCCCTGGGATTCTTCAGGCAAGAACACTGGAGTAGATTGCCATTTCCTTCTCCAATGCGTGAAAGTGAAAAGTGAAAGTGAAGTTGCTCAGTCGTGTCTGACTCTTAGCGACCCCATGGAATGTAGCCCACCAGGCTCCTCTGTCCATGCAATTTTCCAGGCAAGAGTAATGGAGTGGGGTGCCATTGCCTTCTCTGTCTACCAGATCTAGTTCTTTGAATCTGTTATGCCACTGCACTGGTTTCAAATTGGGAAATGTATGTTCCAATATACATTAAGGCTGTACATTGTCACCTTGCTTCTTTAACTTATATGCAGAGTCCATCATATGAAATACCAGAATGGGTGAGGCACAAGCTGGGGTCAAGATTGCCGGGAGAAATATCATTAACCTCAGATATGCACGTAACATCAACTTTATGGCAGAAAGCCAAGAGTAACAGAAGAGCCTCTTGATCAAAGTGAAAGAGAAGAGTAAAAAAGCTGGCTTAAAACTCAACATTTGGAAAACTAAGATAATGGCATTCTGTCCTATCACTATAGGTGGGAAAACAGTGACAGACTTTATTTTCTTGGGCTCCAAAATCACTTCAGATGGTGACTTCAGCCATGAAATAAAAGACACTTGCTCATTGGAAGAAAACTTATGACCAACCTCGACAGC
The DNA here is from genome assembly GCA_006410875.1 of Neotragus pygmaeus. Taxonomy (NCBI): domain Eukaryota; kingdom Metazoa; phylum Chordata; class Mammalia; order Artiodactyla; family Bovidae; genus Neotragus; species Neotragus pygmaeus. The sequence goes on from SJYV01003749.1 coordinate 339,682, forward strand.
ATATTAAAAAGCAGAGATATTACTTTGCCAACAAACGTCTGTCTAGTCAAAGCTATGATTTTTCCAGTAGTCATGTATGGATGTGAGAGTCAGACTATGAAATAGATCACAAATCCAAGTTCGATGCATGAAACAGGGCACTCTAATCTGGTGCACCGGGACCACCCTGAGAGATGGGATGGGGAAGGAGGTGAGAGGTTATTTCGGGATGAGGGACACATGTACACCCATGGCTGATTCATGTCAATGCATGGCAAAAGCCACTACAATATTGTAAAGTAATTTGCCTCCAATTAAAATAAATTAATTAAAAGAAAGCTGAACGCTGAAGATTTGATGCTTTTGATACTTTTGAACTATGGTGTTGGAGAAGACTCTTGAGAGTCCCTTGTAATGCAAAGAGATTCAAGCAGTGCATCCTAAAGGAAATAAGTTCTGAATATTCATTGGGAGGACTGATGCTGAAGTTGAAACTCCAGTACTTTGGCCACCTGATGCAAAGAATTGGCTCATTTGAGAAGACCCTGATGCTGGGAAAGATTGAAGGCGGGAGGAGAAGGGGATGACTGAAGATGAGATAGTTGCATGGCATCACTGACTCAATGGAGTGAGTTTGAGTAAGCTCCAGGAGTTGGTGATGGACAGGGAAGCCTGGTATTCTGCAGTCCATGGGGTTGCAAAGAGTTGGACCTGACTGAGCGAATGAACTGAACTGAACTGATTTGAGCTACAGTCAGCTTCCAGTCTTGTTTTTGCTGACTCTATAGAGCTTCTCCATCTTGGACTACAAAGAACATAATCAATCTGATATTGGTATTGACCATCTGGTGATCTTAATATGTAGAGTCATCCCTTGTATTGTTGGAAGAGGGTGTTTGCTATGACCAGTGTGTTCTCTTGGCAAAACTCTGTTAGCTTTTGCCCTGTTTAATTCTGTAGTCTAAAGCCAAACTTGTCTGTTACTCCAGGTATATCTTGACTTCCTACCTTTGCATTCCAATCCCCTATGATAAAAAGGACATCATTTTGTGGCGTTATTTCTAGAAGGTCTTGTAGGTCTTCAGAGAGGCATTCAACTTCAGCTTCTACAGTATTAGATGTTGGGGCATAGGCTTGGATTACTGTGATAGTGAATGGTTTGCCTTGGAAATGAACAGAGTTCATTTTGTCATTTTTGTGTTTGCACCTAAGTACTGCATTTCATGCTCTTTTGTTGACTTTGAGGGCTACTCCATTTCTTCTAAGGGATTCTTGCCCACAGTAGTAGATGTAATGGTCATCTGAATTAAATTCACCCATTCTGGTCCATTTTTACTTCATTGAATCCTAAAATGTTACTGTTCACTCTTGTCATCTCCTGTTTGACCACTTCCAATTTAACTTGATTCGAGAACCTAACAATCCCAGATTCTTACACAATATTGTGTACAGCATCGGACTTTACTTTTACCACCAGACACATCCACAACTGGATATTGTTTTTGCTTTGGCTCAGCCTCTTCATTCCTTCTGGAGCTATTTCTCTGTACTTCTCCAGGAGCATATTGGGCACCTACCAACCTGAGGAGTTCATCTTTCACTATCAAATCTTTTCACCTTTTAATACTGTTCAAGTATGCCTTTTCATACTTGTTCCTGATATTAGAGGAAAAGCTTTCAACATTTTACTGTTGATGATGTTAGCTCTGGACTTGTTATGTATGCTGTTTGTTATGTTGAGGTATGTTCCTTCTAGACTGAATTTGTTGAAGGTTTTTATCATTAAAGGTTTTTTGAATTTTATCAAATGTTTCTTTCTGTATCTATTAAGATGATTATATAATTTTTATCTTTCATTCTTTTAATGTAATGTATCACATTATTTGACTTTGTATATTGAAACATCCTTGTGCTTTAGGGAGCACAGTGTATAATCTTTTTAATATGATTCTGAATTCAATTTGCTAGTATTTTGCTGAAAAATGTTGCATCTAGGATATTTGTCTCGAGTTTTCTTATAGTGTCTATATCTGGCTTTGATATCAAAGTAATGTTGCCCTCATATTATAAGCATGGAATTGTTTCCTCCTCTTAAATTCTTTGGAATAATTTGATAGGGACAGGCATTAATTTTTCTTTTTTTCTTTCTTTTAAAATTTATTTATTTATTTATTTATTTAATTTTTTAAAATAAATTTATTTATTTATTTATTTTTTAATTT
>SJYV01003749.1:341946-359280 GCA_006410875.1 Neotragus pygmaeus
GGGACAGGGGGGTGGGGAAATCTACCTCTTGCCTCAGAACAAGATTTACCGAAGGCCCTTAGAGTTTTGTGAGTTTTTCCATCCATTATCATAGTGAAGATTGGCGAAAAATTGGGTAATCATTTTGAAATACACTCAGAGCACTGTCTGTAACAAAAGCCTGCCCTCAAGGGAAACTACTTTATCAGAGCCTTATCTGACCTGGGGGAAGAGTAATTAGGAATTCAAGTATACCTGGATGTAACAGCCAAGTTTGGAGTACAAAATGAAGGAGGGCAAAGGAAGATGTAATCCACTGTATAAAGAGGAGGCTGACTGATAGTACATTTCCAACCTGGAGCCCATCTATCTCCTACCTCAAGATGTCTATCAAAATCAACCAAACAAGCAAAAACAAAAACAGGAAATAACAAGTGTTAGCAAAGATGTAGATAAATGAACCTTTGTGCACTGTTGGTGGGTCTGTAAAATGGTACAGCTGCCATGGAAAACAGTACGTTGAGTCCTCAAGAAATTGAAAAATAAAATTCTCATATAATCCAGCAATTCTACTTTAGGGTATATAATTGAAACAATTGAAAGCTTGATGTTGGAGAGATATTTGCATATCCATATCCATATCAACGTTTTATTCACAATAGCCAAAAAATTGGAAGCAACTGCTGGATGAATGGGTAAACAAAATGTGGTATAAACATGCAAAGGAATACCACTGTATTTCAACGATCAGTGCAAATTTTGCTTAAAAGGTAGGAGGGAATTCCCTGGTGGTCCAATGGTTAAAACTCAGCACTGTTACTGCCAGGGCCCAGGTTTGATCCCTAGTCAGGGAACTAAGACCCCACACCACAGTGTGGCCAAAAAAAAAGGAAATTATGACATGTGATGTAAATGGATAAACTTTGAACACATCATGCTAAGTGAATAAGCCAGTCACAAAAAGACAAATACTATATGAGTTTGTATGAATTCACTTATATGAGCTACATAGAGTAGTCAAATTTAGAGACATAAAGTAGAATGGTGTTGCCAGAGGCTGGAAAGAGGGAAAAATGGAGAGCTGACTTCTTGGGTAGATAATGTCATAGTTATTTTGGAAAATGACCTTATTCTGAAACCATATATGTGTAAGTGTTTAGAGATGAAGAGTTATGATGGCTGCAACTTACTTTCAAATGAGAGACAGAGGCAGAACGCAAATGCACAGGAAGCAACTGATTTAAGAAACAGAGTGATATTAGAGGAAACAAACTGAGAGAACAGCTACGTAGGTTTCTGATAGCCTTCCATCATTTCTTTGTAAAAAATGTAGTCAAATTGACCAACTTTTGAAGGCCTTGTCACTGTCTTGGTGAGGCTGCCCTCTGCTGGCCACATGGGCAGCTACAGAGTGGATCTGAGTTTCCTCCAGCAATTGATTCTCAGTTTGACTGTATTTGGCATATAATTCTTTTGAGGAATCACCATACTATTTTAGTTCATGGTATGAGTTTGAGGTCATTCTCTAGTTTCACTAAAAATAGTATTTAGCATGTATTGAGCACCAAGCCCCAAGCACTGAACTTAGCTTTACATGAATGTCTCATTTATTCACAACAATCTTACAGGTATCAGTATTATTTCTACTTTATTTTTAGGAAACTGAGGAATAGAGAGACTAAGAAATGTTCCTCAAAACACTCAAAGTAGTAAGAAGAGGGGCTGGGCTTCAAATCCAGGCCGACTGTACCAGGTTCGTTACCGCTAAGCTATGTAGTCTCTCATGGTGTATCTCTAGTTTTAATTTATTCATATCAATTTCTGGATTGAAGCAGTGAGGGAGGCAATTATGCAAACACTCTCATATCTCTTGGAGATTTTTTATTTCTCTAATAAATTCACAAAAGTGTCCAGAAAGCCATAAGGTGTGACCCAATTAGCTCAAGTCATCCTCAAATTAGTCTTCTGGAGCAGTCTACTTTCAAAAATCATCCAAAAGCAAAACCTTAAATTTTGCCAGGTCAGGAAGTAACTGAAATACTAGCAATTTGCTATTATTGGCTATATACTTTTTATTTATTTTTATTAAAGTAATAATTGATGTACAATGTTATGTTAGTTTCAGGTATACAGCAAAGTTATTCAGATATGTACATCCAAATCAGTATGTGGGCTCAGCAGCTGTGGCACATAGGCATATGTGGAATCTTCCTGGACCAGGGATCAAACCTTTGTTCTTTGCATATGTATAATATGCTCAGACGCTCAGTTATGTGCAACTCTCTGCGACCCTGTGGACTGTAGCCTGCCAGGCTCCTCTATCCATGGGATTTTCCAGGCAAGAATACTGGAGTGAGTTGCCATTTCCTTCTCCAGGGGATCTTCTCAACCCAGGGATCAACCTGGGTCTCCTGCACTGCAGGCGGATTCTTTATCAACTGAGCCACCAGGGAAGGCCAACTAGAAATATATATATGTATATTTAAATATGTATATAACATTATTTATATTTTTGGCTGTGCCGGGTCTTTGTTGCTCCATGCAGGCTTTCTGGAGTTACAGCGAGTGGGTGTTACTCTCCAGTTGCAGTGCATGGGTCTCTCATTGTGGTGGCTTCTGCTACTGCAGAACATGGGCTCTAGACACGTGGTTTTCAGTAGTTACAGCATGTGGGCTGTTGTGGCACACAGGCTTAGCTGCCCCGAGGCATGTGGAATCTTCTGGGACCAGGGTCAAACCCTTGTCCCTTGCACTAGTAGGTGGGTTCTTAACCACTGAACCACCAGGGAAGTCCTGTATTCTTTTTCATTATAGGTTTTTACAAGATACTGAATATAGTTCCCTGTGCTATATGGATCTTTGTTGGTTATCTGTTTTATATATATAGTAGTGTGTATTTCAGAGAAGGCAAGGGCAACCCATTCCAGTACTCTTGCCTGGAAAATCCCATGGCACAGAGAAGCCTGGTGGGTTGCAGTCCATGGGGTCACAAAGAGTCGGATATGACTGAGTGACTTCACTTTCACTTTTCACTTTTATGCACTGGAGAAGGCAATGGCAACCGACTCCAGTGTGCTTGCCTGGAGAATCCCAGGGATGGAGGAGCCTGGTGGGCTGCTCCATAGAATGGGGTCACAGAGTTGGACATGACTGAAGGGACTTAGCAGCAGCAGCAGTGTGTATTTGCTTATCCCAAACTCTCAATTTATTCCTTCCCCTGATCTTTCTCCATTGGTAATCATAAGATTGCTTTCTATGTCTGGGTCTGTTTTGTAAATAAGTTCATCTGTATCATTTTTTTTTGATTCCACATGTAATTAATATTTGTCTTTGTCTGACTTACTTCACTTAGGATGATAATATCTAGGTCCATCTGTATTTCTGCAAATGGCATTATTTCATTCTTTTTTTGTGGCTAATATTCCATTATATATAATGCAAAATCTATATTGGAAGCCATATATATATATATATATGACATCCCTGGCTCAGTCTATAAAGAGTCTGTCCACAATGTGGGTGACCCAGGTTTGATCCCTGGGTCAGGAAAATCCCCTGGAGAAGGAAATAGCAACCCATTCCAGTATTCTTGCCTGGAAAATTCCATGGACGGAGGAGCCTGGCAGGCCACAGTCCATGGGGTCACAAAGAATTGGACACAACTGAGCCACTAACACACACAGATACTATATATATATATATATATATATATACACACCACATCTTCTTTATCCATTCATCTGTCGATGGACACTTAGGTTGCTCATGTCTTGGCGATTGTAAATAGTGCTATGAACATTTGGTTGTGTGTATCTTTTCTAATTAGAGTTTTCCTCTCTTCTGGATATATACCCAGGAGTGGGATCATATGGCAACTCTGTTTTTAGTTTTTTTTTTAAAGAAACTCCATACTGTTCTCCATAGTGGCTGCACTAACTTACATTCCCACCAACAGTGTAGGGGTGAAGGGGTTTCCTTTTCTCCACCCTCTCTCCAACATTTATTATTTGTAGATTTTTTAAATGTGAGGGAATAATGATTTATTGAAGGCCTACTATGAGCCAAGCGACTTATTTGTAGATCTTTTGATGATGGCTGTTCTGATCAGTACGAGGTGATCCCTCATTGTAACTCTGATTGCATTTCTCTAGTAATTAGTGGCTCAGTGCTAAAGAATCCACCTGCCAATGCAGGAGACTTGGGTTCGATTCCTGGGTTGGGAAGATCCCCTGGAGAAGGAAATGGCAACCCTCTCCAGTATTCTTGCCTGGGAAATCCCATGGCCAGAGGAGCCTGGTGGGCTACACTTAATGGGGTCACAAAGAATCAGACATTACTTAGCGACAGAGCACGCACACACCAGTTACTCGTCCATAGCTTTCAGTTCCACAGGAGACTGGAGGCCTGCACGCAATTCCCAGCTTTCCTTGACAGCTAGCTTCCATTATGACAATAACACAGGAGTCACTGACAAAATCTAAGGACAGAGAAAGGGCAAATGCACATTTCTCCTCCGCTTCTGGCACTTTGGGCAGCTGCAGCAGCGGTGGAGGTGGCTAAGCATGGCTCCTGCATTCCTTCCAGCACAGGCACTGCAGTTCCAGCAGCAGCTCCAGCTCGGCATGCTCGTGCAGGCTCGGCTCTGGCACTGACAGCAAATGTGCAGTAGCCAAGGTTGACGTTTACACCTCAGATACAAAGCCCCACTCAGACCATCTTCTCCTCCAGTAGCCAGAATTTAAAAAAAGACAAGAGCATGAATACGACGTTTCCCTCAGTGAGGGGAAAATGCCAAATGGTGGAAGGTTACCGAGTGTCAGTGATGCACAGTCACTGCAGAATACTGCCGGGGGCGGAGATTATGCAGCCCTGCCCTTCCTCATGTCACTTAGTTGGGCCCTGTGGCAGGATGCTGTTCCTCCTTACAGGCTCTTGATCTCAAGGCCTTGTAAACTGCACTTTGCATTTATCCAGACAATGCTGTTTTTTGATATGGATGTTCACATTTATAGCTTATATACACTTACCTGCACTGAGGAACAAAGCACCCCTCAAGAGAAATGCCTGCTTGTCTCAAGATTTCGGATTGCAAATATCACTTTTGATTTCCTATTTGGATTTCAGCAATCAGCTAGGCTTGGATCCTAGGTATCCATTTCACTTCAGTATTTGTTGGGGAAATAATCACAGGGTTAAGTTCAGGGGGATCTTTCCCAAAGATTTCTGGGAATATTGATAGTGGTTACACACAGGAAATCTTGTGTATTCTGGAAAAATATGGGGGAATGGCGTTAGGCTTACTCAGGCCTAGGTGGTCTCTTTGATGGAACAGTATAAGGAGGCATCTGGCACCCACTCATGTGACAAGTTCATTCTTTTTCTGTCCACTTGGATTACTACCAGCAATATAGTAGTAGTATACCACCCTGGCAGCAGCGTATCACCTCAACCAGGGATTGAATCCAGGGCACAGCAAAGTTCTAACCACCAAATCGCCTGGGGAAAAACTGCTCACTCAGCAAAGCTCTGGGGATCAGCATACCTCTCCCAAGTCAAACACAGGTTCTACTTGTTCCCTACCCTCTCTACACTGCATTGTAGACCTCTCCAAATCTTGGTGAAAGCATTTACATTCGGGTATTGTGCTTCCGATTCATTTATTGGGTAGCCCTCGAATCTACTATTCATTAAGTGGAGCTGCAAACAAGAGGTTCTCTACGTGATACAAGTTCACATTGTCTGCAGCACATACAAACTGAATCCGCAACTTGAGGTCAAGAATCGGAGACCATGGTTACCTATCAGGATTATACTGATTAGGCATTTTCGTGGGACACATATATTTTTACCCGTGCACCTAGCAGCAGTCTACAATCCATTAGATGCAGATGCAGTTGAGATTGGGCCTGAGTTAACCCTCAAGTTACTCAACTGCCTGCTGCTGCTGCTGCGTTGCTTCAGTTGTGTCCGACTCTGTGTGAGCCCATAGACGGCAGCCCACCAGGCTCTCCCGTCCCTGGGATTCTCCAGGCAAGAACTCTGGAGTGGGTTGCCATTTCCTTCTCCGACTAAACTGTCTGTTTGTACCTAAACCAATGAGATGGCTGTGGGTGGAGAAGAAAATGTTCAAGGTTGGTTTACAGGTAGCTTTGCATGACATGCTGACATCAGCAGTGAATAAGAATTACAGCCCTATACGCAGGACACCAGTAAAGGAAAAATGGCCTAAAGTCAGATTCAAGAAGGTATGACACTCTCCTGTACCTGAAGACAGACGGCTTGTCTGGATCCTGACAGAGGACCAGGAACTTGTCCAAAATAAAACTGAATTTCCCCCAACAGGCTCAATGTCCCATGTGAAAGCATACCAAAGTTTTCCTCAAACTTCAAGGCTATGGGCATAATCTTGGTCCACAACGTGTGCCCATCAGCCTTCACCCTAGAAATTGCACTGAGCACCTGAAATCCAGGGCCCCACCATGCTGTGCCTGGGCTCAGTGCCAGGGAAGAGAAGAGCTATTGATCAGCCTGAGGGAGGCCGTTGCCCTCAACGGTGCAGTGCTCTGATGGGGACTGAGTCCTAGGTCCTCTGCTTATAGCTCTATTAGCTGCTTGCCTACCGGAATGTGAGTGATTACCCACTTTCCCTCAAAGGTTCTCAGGCCCTATTTACAACGTGGGAGTTAGGGAAAGATTGTTTTTTCCCTCTGGTGGTATTTAGTGAATGGTGGCAAAGGGACAGAAGCTCTGGTTCAGAGAAATATTTCTCTTCCTCATACTGGATGTTCTTTGAGGGCCTGCATCTGAGTAAGGGCCGTGGACCTACATGCCCACTTATTCAACCCTGTGAACTTTAATCACAAGTATTCGTTTGCTCCAAGTACTTGACAAATGGGGTCTTGTCTTCTGTCTTGGGCACAACACTCCCTGGCCAGCACAATTCAGCGTCAAGCAGGAGCAGGCCTTCGGTCAGTGGTTGCTTTATGTTTGTTACTGGGTGATACCTGACTGGAGCCTGAAAGCCCTGTATAAGGGGTCTGCAAACTGCTGTATAAGGGGTCATGACTCCCCTGGGTGTCCAGTGGTTAAGACTCCATGGTTCCCCTGCAGGCGGCGTGGCTTCAATCCCCGGTAGGAGAAGCTCGACATACAAGAAAAAAAATCATATAATGGGGGGGAGGGGAGGTAAATTAGGAGCTTGGGATTAAAAATATACACACTACTATACATAAAATAGATAACAAGGAGCCACTGTATAGTACAGGAAACTATATTCATTATGTTGTAATAACCTATGGTAGAAAGGAACCTAAAAGATGTGTGTGTGTGTGTGTGTGTGTGTGTGTGTGTCTGCATCATTTTGCTGTACACCTGAAAATAAATCAATGATATTTCAATTAAAAAATCATAACAACATTTTAGACTTTTCAAGTCATAAGGTCTCTGTTGCACCTGTTCATTTCTGCCATTGGAGTATGAAAGCAGTCAGTGAACGGGTGTGGCTGTGTTCCAATATACTCTCTTCCTTACAGCAGGCGGGATCTTCGGTTGTGGCGTGCACTTTCCAGTTGCAGCATGTGGCCTCTAGAATGCAGGGGCTTAAGTAGTCCCAGTGCAGGAGCTCAGGTGCCCTGAGCATGTGGGATCTTAGTTCCTCAACCAGGGACTGAACCTGCATCCTCTGCATTGGAAGGCAGATTCCTAACCACTGGACCACCAGGAAGTCTCTGTGTTTCAATATATTTTATCCACAAAAAGCAGCAATAGGCCAGATCTTGTCCAAGGACTGCAATAGGCCAACACTGATCCTGAGGATACAACCCGGCTGTTGAGGGGACTGAGCTTCTCTGCGACAGAAGCTCCTCAGGTCTGGTGCTTTACTGAGAGTTGCACATGGGTGCAGGATACAGTGCTGCGTGGGAGGAGCTTCTGACCAAGCGGCAGGAGCTGAGGCCCCAGAGTGCAGCTTGCACTGGGAAAGGCAGAACCTTTTCCTTCATCAGAAACACCAACTGCTTTATTTCAGATCAGGCCCAACCCCTTTACTTCCACGGTCCCTGGGTGGGTACTGTCCTCACTGGGACCTCAGGAGCCCTTGTGCTGTGGCTTGACCACCAGCCCCTCTCTGGTGATGGCCCAATTGTAGCTCTTGGGGGAGTCCAGAGCTTCCTCCACCCGCGCCTCCAGATTCTCTCGGGTGATGAAGTTTTTTGCGTCCTCCTATCAGAAAAGATGAAAGTGAAAGAGGAGAGTGAATAAGTTGTCTTAAAACTCGACATTCAGAAAGCGATGATCATGGCATTTGGTCCCATCACTTCATGGCAAATAGATGGGGAAACAGTGACAGACTTTATTATTTGGGGCTCCAAAATCACTGCAGATGGTGGCTGCAGCCATGAAATTAAAAGACACTTGCTCCTTGGAAGAAAAGTTATGACCAACCTAGATAGCATACTCAAAAGTAGAGACATTACTTTGCCAGCAAAGGTCTGCCTAGTCAAAGCTATTGTTTTTCTAGTAGTCATATATGGATGTGAGAGTTGGACTATAAAGAGAGTTGAGCTCCAAAGAATTGATGCTTTTGAACTGGGGCATTGGAGAAGACTCTTGAGAGTCCCTTGGACAGCAAGGAGAGCCAACCAGTCCATCCTAAAGGAAATCAGTCCTTAATATTCATTGGAAAGAGTGATGCTGAAGCTGAAACTCCAATACTGTGGCCACCGGATGCAAAGAACTGATGAAAAGACCCTGACCCCATCAGGGTCATATGAAAAGACCCTGATGCTGGGAAAGATCGAAGACGGGAGGACGACAGAGGATGAGATGGTTGGATGGCATCACCGACTCTTTGGACATGAGTCTGAGTAAGCTCCAGGAGTTAGTGATGGACAGGGAAGCCTGGAGTACTGCAGTCCATAGGGCTGCAAAGAATTGGACACGGCTGAGCGACTGGACTGAATTGGAAAAGAGAAATTCAGCTGAATGGGAGCCCCCAGAACAAGCCTGCCGACTTTTAGCCCACTGAGGGTGGGGCTCCAGCTTTCCCACGGGAAAGATGTCTAGAGCCTAGGTCTTCTCTGAGCGCTCCGCTGATCTTCCAGTGGAAGAACATCAGGCAGATTTGTCACCTTGTTTTAAGATAATCATTCCCTGAACACTTAGGCCAAAACCCAGGCACACCAGCTATGACACTTCACTGGGAGGAATCAGTCTCTCAGAGTTGTCTAGGTATCTCAGTCTCTCTCAAATCGTCCTTCTCCCTCTATCAAGCCTCATCCATTCTCTCTGCTGGATCACTGCTAGTTGGCCTCTCTGCTTTTAAGTCTCACACCTGCTATCTCACGCCAAAACGTTTAAGCTTCGGTGATTTTCTCACCTTCAGGACAAAGTACAAACTCCTAGGGAAACGCGGAGCCCGTCTCACAGACACCGTCTAGCCACGTGAATACTGCAGCGGCAACTTGACAGGCGCTCTCGCTGCACGCCTCCTCTCCCAAACCCTCACCAGCGAGCCCCGTCTCAAGACTCAAGGCTACTCTCTTCCCTCTGCACGCAGTTGCATCTCCCGCCCCCGCTCACCGCGCGCAAGTCTAGCAGCCCCACCCCCTGGAGACGCGGCCCACCTGCAGCTGCAGCACTTCCCGCTCCTTGAGCTGGGCCCAGGCCTCCGCCTCTCGGGCTTCCCGGGCCGCCTCCTCCGCTTGCCGCCGCTCCTGCTCCCGCGCCTCCTGCCACAGCCTGGCCATCCTGGGAGGGGCGAGAGGCCCAGACTGAGCGCGGCTGGGTGTCTCGGGGTCGGTCAGGCGGCCCCGCCCCGCCTCCTGCCCCACTTACCGCAGCTCATGCAGCCGTTGGTTCTCTGCCTGATTCCAGGCCATCAGCTCGCGGTGCTCAGCGGCATCCTGCAGCGCCTTGCGCTCTGCCAGGACACCGGCCCGGGCCTCAAGCACCTTCCTGCGTACCTCGGTCACGAACTCCAGTCTGGACGGAAACGCGCCCAGGGTCGGCACTGTTTTCAACTGCCCGCCCTAACACACACGCCAGAGGGCGTCGCCTCCCCATCCATCACACGTACCTGAGGGCGCGCACCGTCTGGCGGTACTGCCGGTAACGCTCCGTCAGCACGAATAATTCCGCAGGATCCACGTCGGGCGGGGTCGCCACGCGCCCGATCTTGGACTTGGCCGGCGGATCGTGGCGGGTTTTTCGGCCGCGCGCGAGCAGCAGAAACTGGGCTGGAGAGCGGCCCAAGGGCCGCGCGCCCAGGGTGGTCAGCGCGCGGAGCATGGCGAAACGGCCCCGCCTGTGTCACTCCGCAGGGCATCATGGGGGCACGGAAGTTGCCGCGGGGCACCACGGGACGTGTAGTCCGCGGTCTCCGCCCGCACCCTGTGGAGCCTGGAGTTTTGCTTCCGCCGCCGGCCCGGAACCTGGCTGTTGTTCTCTGCCGGGTCGGCTCCCGCCCGCGTGTCCGCTACTCGCATCCCTCCAGCTCCCATGCAGGGAGTAGGAATGAGGGAGAGAGGAGACAGAGAGAAGTGTCAGCAGGGGTAAGAGGAAGAGGAGAAAAAAGAGAACTCGATGCAAGAACTTTAGGAGTCTCACACCTTTATTGGAGGGCGGCGGGGCGTGGCGCTCGTGGTCCAGTCTGCAGAAGGCGGCGGTCATTCCAGTGGACGTTCTGGTCACCTGACCGCCAAACTGTGGCTTTACCCGCCCCCTCTTCTGCGCCCCTCCTGTATCTATTCTCTTTCTCTTTCCCCTCCCAGCTTGGCTTCTCTGCGCAGAATCGGCCAACCGCTAGTTTTGCGACTCCCACGTCCTGTCGTTGCCCCTTGCCTCTTAGAGGATTCAGCGTGCGGGTTTTCTAGCTTATTGAGCGTACGGATTCTTTACCAACTGAGCTATCAGGGAAGCCCAACAGTAGGGAAACGGGGCATCTCATCGTAAATTGTTGCTGTCATGTCATCATAAATTATTAATATATATAAATTGTCGAGAATTCTGGAGTATCAGATAACGGCGCCCACAGCTAGCTGTACCAGGAGGCATCTCAGTGGTGTATCAGCCCCCGACCCCCTCAGTTCTTAGCTGGCCCTGTAGTGGCCAAGGGCGGGGGCCTTCCGCTTTACTTATTAGCAGTGTCTGCACCTGGTGCTGCTTCCAACGGAGGAACCACGGAGTGATGGTCCTGCTCTTCCAGGGCACACTCCTCAGGCCAAGCCAGAGCATCACTTGGGAGGGTATGGGCAATTTGGCCTGGGCTTTGACCTGCAGTTCCCAGAACCTTTTCTTACAAGGGAACTGAGGCTGTAGCCTGCCTTCTCCCACCCCCACCCAAAGCTTGAGGTAGGGGAAAGAACCCCAACCAGCACCTTCTTCTTTCCACTTAGGCTGGGGAGATTCTTCAACTACCTGGGGGCTGAAGGTCCCGGGGTAAGCTGGAGGCTCGTTTTCCTCCAGGGTATCAGCTGTGGGACCAGTGCTGAGCCTTTGAGGGTCCAGGGTGGGTGGTCAGCAGCAGCAGAAGCAGGAGGCCTAGCCCAAAGGTGGCCACACTAGGGCTGCCCCCATAGACAGTGGACAGCACTAGAGTCTGACACTCCCAAACCCCCTTCCTCTTCCTCCAGGGTCCCCTTGGACAACGTGCACTTCTAGGGCAGATTTATTGTCGACTAATGTTCTCCTCTCATCCTGTTATTGCTTCTTATCCCAGGACTACAGGGGTCTGGATTCTGAGGGCTCCTTGCAACAAGCCACCTCCCTCCCAGAGCCCCTGAGGCACAGAGGCTCCCAACTTTGCCAGCTGAGGGCCCTCCCCAGTACGGCAGGCCTACCTTTTCTTTCCTCAGGGATCCTAGAAGTGAGATTAGAGAGGGTGTAGGGGAGATGTCCAAGAGACAGGCAGCAGTGTGGAGGCACTTGGGCCCCCTGTCCCCCCATGTTGGGAGACCCTTTTCCTTGAGTTGCTCTCTCTTCCTTCCATGGCAATTGGGGATGTGAAATGGGTGTGTGGATACAGGGCCAAGGGCTTCTACCCTTTGTCCCTGCCACACCAGGGGCAGTGGGCACAGGCATAGTGTTGCTGGCAAGAGATGAAGGAAAGGGGGGCTTTTCTGGGCATGGGCCGGGGTAGAGGGGCTTCGGAAGGGGAAGAGGAGCAGCATGCCATGCACCTAGAAGAGAGCTGCATCTGGACAAGCCTCAGCCTGGGGGAGGGTGGCTCTTCACTCACTGGGGGAGGGCTGTGGGCCAAGTGGCTTCTTGCAGGCTCTTCCAGGCAGCAGCGGAACCTAGCCAGGCAGCCCTGAGATTTATTGAGGAGGTGGTTCCATCCCCTGCTCTGAGCCCACAGGCTCCAATGACGTCTTGGTGGGGGACAGCTTGCCACCAATCCTCTTCCCTTCCTAGCTGCTGGCCCCGGGGTCATCAGATGCCTCCTCCTCCCATCTTCCCAGGGATCTGAAATCATTGGACTCCTTCAGCGTGGCTTGTTCCCGCGAGGTCTCTATCCACTTCCCTGGCTGCTTTCTCAAGCTCCTGCCTTTAGATCTAGAGACCTTTCACAGCCCTCTCTGACACACCAAAGGTGACCCTGAGAGAGTCAACTCCTGGGGTCTCCCTGAATCCCATCTAGCTCAGGGCTTTCCCTGGTAGAAAGGTTGGGGGCCCAAGAGGGAGGGGCCCAGCAGTTTGTTAATAAGTCTGGGGAGATCTATGATCACCCTTCCTGAGGGCTTGTTTGCTCACCTGTAAAATGGGTTGGGTGGGATAGTCCTCTTCACACCTGGACACCAGGGCCGGGTCACCCCATTGAAAGGAGCTTTGGATGGGGCATAGCTATCCCACAGATAGCATCTCCTCCAAGCAGGCCCCTGATAGGGGCCCCAGTTAAAGGGGCAATGTGGCCTTTGTGGGTCTATCTGCAGGTGGTAGGAATAATTCTGCCTCTCAAGGTTCCAACTACTCCTCATTCTGTACCCAACCCAGGACCATTTCATGGAATTGGGCACAGCTGCCCTGGAATGCTAGAAACAGGCTTCTGCCTTAGTCTGCGTCAGCTCAGCTTTCTGCCGCCAGAGGGGCAGAGGCTAGTTTATGGGGTTAACTGCCTGTCTCTCTTTGGACAGCAATTTGAACAGCAAGTGCAAGGGTAGGGTCAGGCTGGGCATTCACAGTGGCCAGTCATCAGGAGAGCAGGTGCATTAAATCTTGTGGCAAAGATGGGGGAGATGACATCATGAGTACCTAGACTTCTGCCGCCCAGGCAGGAGGGCATGGGTAAATTTCTGAACTGATTTACCAGAAATGAGTATTTGGATTGTATAATAAGTTAAATTGTTTGGGAAACAGATTTTTTCCCTTTATGTACTGGTTAACCAAGAAACTTTTAGGATAACATTTGCTTTGTTCAGTTCAGTCGCTCAGTCCTGTCCGACTCTTTGCGACCCCATGAGGCTTCCCTGTCCATCAACTCCCAGAGCCTGCTCAAACTCATATCCGTTGAGTCGGTAATGCCATCCAACCATCTCATTCTCTGTTGTCCCCTTCTCTTCCCGCCTTCAATCTTTCCCAGCATCAGGGTCTTTTCCAGTGAATCAGCTCTTCACATCAGGTGGCCAAAGTATTGGACTTTCAGCTTCAGCATCACTCTTTCCAATGAATATTCAGGACTGATTTCCTTTAGGATTGACTGGTTTGATCTCCTTGCAGTCCAAGGGACTCTCAAGTCTTTTCTCTAGCACCACAGTTCAAAAGCATCAATTCTTCAGTGTTCAGCTTTCTTTATGGTCCAACTCTTATATCCATACATGACTTCTAGAAAAACCATAGGTTTGACTACATGGACCTTTGTTGGCCAAGTAATGTCTCTACTTTATAATATGTTGTCTAGGTTTGTCATAGCTTTTCTTCCAAGGAGCAAGTGTCTTTTAACTTCATGGCTTCAGTCACCATCTGACATGATTCTGGAGCCCAAGAAAATGAAGTCTGTCACTGTTTCCACTGTTTCCCCTTCTATTTGCCATGAAGTGACCAGATGCCATGATCTTAAGTTTTTTGAATGTTGAGTTTTAAACCAGCGTTTTCACTCCTCTTTCACTTTCATCAAGAGGCTCTTTAGTTCCTTTTTGCTTTCTGCCATAAGGGTGGTGTCATCTGCATATCTGAGGTTATTGATATTTCTCCCAGCAATCTTGATTCCAGCTTGTGCTTCATCCATCCTGGCATTTCCCATGATGTACTCTGCATGTAAGTTAGATAAGCCGGGTGACAATATACAGCCTAGACATACTCCTTTCCCAATTTGGAACCAGTCCGTTGTTCCATGTCCAGTTCTAACTGTTGCTTCTTGACCTGCATACAGATTTCTCAGGAGGCAGGTAAGGTAGTCTGGTATTCCCATCTCTTGAAGAATTTTCCAGTTTGTTGGGATCCACACAGTCAAAGGCTTTGGCATAGTCAATAAAGCAGATGTTTTTCTGGAACTCTTGCTTTTTCTATGATCCAATGGATGTTGGCAATTGGATCTCTAGTTCCTCTGCCTTTTCCAAAACCAGCTTGAACATCTGGAAGTTCTAGGTTCATGTACTTTTGAGGCCTAGTTTGGAGAATTTTGAGCACTACTTTGCTGGCGTGTGCTGCTACTGCTGCTGCTAAGTCGCATCAGTCATGTCTGACTCTGTGCGACCCCATAGATGGCAGCCCAACAGGCTCCTCTGTCCCTGGGATTTTCCAGCAAGAATACTGGAGTGAGTTGCCATTGCCTTCTCCGTGCTAGTGTGTGAGATGAGTGCAATTGTATGGTAGTTCAAACCATATTTGGCATTGCCTTTCTTTGGGATTGGAAACATTTGCTTTGTGGGTTTAGTGAAAATGACTAAGTTCAGTAAACTAGCTTAATTCTGGTATGGGTTTACAAAATGTTTTATTCAAAGGCCCTGGTGTTCATTTTAAAAGAGGACTGGAGTGTGCCGGGAGCCAGCGTGAGGAACTCCACCCGTGGCAAAGGTCATGAGGAAGGAGGCTTGGCATTACGCAAAGGCAAGATCGAGCCTCACGAAACCCCCTGTTCCCAAGCATCTACCCCCCAAACCAGAGTGCCTACTTTACTGTTTTATGCTCTCACCTATACCCCTGACTTTACGGGGGGCTGACCCCCCCCCAGCCCCGCCCCACCTCTCTCGGAGAAGGAATTAACTTGCAGCTCCAGTTAATAATTCCTGGGCGTGACAAGAGTGTTTCAACTTACAAACTCCTCTGAAGGTTCTCTAGCCTGCCTGAGCAGGTTCGTCCGGCCACATGTGATTGTTTACAGCCTCCCAACCATGAGAGGCACGAGATGCTTTAAACTTTCTATATACAGACTCTTGAGACGTTAGAAAATTATTAGTATAGTATAGTGGGTTGATTAGAAATTATACTGGTGAAGGGTTTTTCATTTTGGGGGGCAATATTTGCTGCTAAATCTCCATATTCCCTGCCCTTATAATGAATATAACTAGCATACAAGAGAAATAAGTATTAACCTTTGATATTAATCATGTTAAACCTTAGGCTAAGTAAATTCCTTTTTCTTGATTATAACCCCTTGCACCCTCACCCTATAGGAATGCAACTTTTATCTGGTACCTTCGGAGGGTGGCGCCTAGTTTAAGAAAAAATCACCCCTGGAAAAAATGTTTTCTGGTTGACTGACCGTTATCAGAAAGGGCCATAAAATGTCAGCAGGCCTAATGGCCAGAAGATGATGTAAAACCCCTAAGACCTTTGTATACTTTTATATGAAGCACTTGATTTTGATAAAGGTCAGGTCTGCTGACCCCGCGTGACTCTGTATTCATCCCATAAACAAAAAGTATATAAGCAAACCTGAAAATAAAGAAAACTGATCAGTTTCTGGAAAGACTGATTCCCCTGTGTCTTTCTTTCCCCTTCTGGCTGAATTCCCATCTGGAGCGTGGGTACTCATCAAGCCTGCTAATTTTGCCTGGGCTTGTAAGATCTGACTGGGGAGGCCTCAGTGTCTCCTCTCCTTCAGGAGAATGGAAAGACACCTGTGGCCTACGAAGGTGGTGCAAATTCCTTGTCCTGGAGTTTTATTGGTATTCCACGTAAACCAAGTTATTCAGCCTCTTTTTCTCCACTAATATTTCCTACTACACTATTCCTTTCTAATCTCTCTTTATATTTCTAATTAAATAGCTTTTTCCTAGGACGTCGATTCCGTCTCCCCTTCGAATTATCCTGGATCAACCGGGGCTGGAGCCCGGCAGGAGTGCTTTTATTTTTTCTGTAATTTGAGTGTTATCTTGTCTGAAAAATCCAAACATGAACTAAGTTTCCCAGGGGAAGCTCTGGTCCCTTTCTCTCTGGCCACATACTCAGCCTTTTAGGAATATTTGCTGTCTGCTTCCAGATTATAAACTCTGGAATAGTTCATCCTTGTATCCTTCTCAACAGGACACAGAAAGTCATTTGTTCACCACTGAATTCTTAACTCAATACTCAGCCCTGAGGCCACATCATTCCAGTCTGGGGACTGCTGCAGTCAGCTGGAAAAGCAATTTTGAGTTGAATGCTCAGGTGCTGCAGGAGCAGAGCGGCACCCTCCCTGGGGCACCTTCTCCCCTCCCTCTCAGCAGGTGGCCTGGGTGAAGGATAGAGCATTAGCTAGAGTCTTGGCCACAGGGCTGCAGTGGGTGCTCCATGGTAAGGAACAACATGGAGAAAAGCCAACACAGAACTACTGGGGGAGTGTGTGTGTGTAGGGGGGAGGTCTGTGGGTTTGGTGCCGTGTGTGAACTATTAGGGGAGAGTGTGTGTGTGTAGTGGGGAGCTCTGTAGCTTTGGTGCCCTTTCTTTGGAAGGAATGATGCTGAAGCTGAAACTCCAGTACTTTGGCCACCTTATGCGAAGAGTTGACTCATTGGAAAAGACTCTGATGCTGGGAGGGATTGGGGACAGGAGGAGAAGGGGACAGAGGATGAGATGGCTGGATGGCATCACCGACTCGATGGATGTGAGTCTGAGTGAACTCCGGGAGTTGGTGATGGACGGGGAGGCCTGGCGTGCTGTGATTCATGGGGTCGCAAAGAGTCGGACATGACTGAGCGACTGAACTGAAGGAACAAAATGAGAAAACCCAACACAGGAACTATTGGGGAAAGAGTGTGTGTATTGGGGAGGTCTGTGTAGCTTTGGTGCCCAGTAGAAGCAGAGCTGGGATGGGGGTGGGGGCAGAGGATGCTGGAGGCTGCACACAGGGCAGTGGGCTATGGTGACTGGGCAAACCCCTGAGTATGGGAAGCCTGAGCCTGCTGCCTCTGGGCTACCCTGTGGAGTTACAGCAGGAAG
>SJYV01003752.1:0-25013 GCA_006410875.1 Neotragus pygmaeus
ACTTACATGCAATGATACCAGACATGAGTAGGTATGACAAAGACCCAACAGTCTGCAAAGACATAAGTATTTCCTCTCTGACTCTTCATGAAAAGTTTTGCACCTACTGATCTAAGTCATTGATGAAGAAGCTGAACAGAAGCAGCCTGAGATCTGCCCTGTGCCCACCACTGGAAACCTTTGCAGATGGCTTGTGATCGGCACTCCTTAGAGTCAGAGCTTGTCCAGAGCCAGGACACAATTTAGTGATATATACCCACCAGGATTCTCTGTAATAGGGGATTTTTCCAGCAAGAATATTGGAATGGGTAGCCATTCCCTTCTCCAGGGGGTCTTCCTGACCCGGGGATTGAACCTGAGTCTCCTGCAATGCAGGTAGATTCTTTATGGCTGAGCCATGGGGGAGCTCCAATACATGCCAGTCCAAGAAAAATGGCAGCCCCATGAGTCAAGAGGCTCACTAACATAAGCCACATGACCGCAAATGGCATTCTTTTGCAAATCTCTAATTTCAGGGGCAGACTGCCCTGTGACTTTACTCATAAAAATTGTCAGTCTTTGCCACTATGCTCTCTGCCGACCACCCTCCAGGGTGGTTCTCAAGGTGGAGTCACAGATAGTAGCCTCCCTGGGATCTGTGAGACTGCTACAGTTACTTGCCAATAACAACAGTTCAAATCTTGACTCTCAGGACTCACTGACTATTAAATAAAAACAAGCCAGTTCAAATTCATGGTAAAACATCACCCAGTGCAATTAAAGACCGCAGACTCTGATCAAAGGAAGCTCCTCTCAGTTTAAATCTGAGGTCCACTGCTTTCCACATACAGACCTCAGGCAAATACTCTACCCTAGGCAACAGGAGTCTTGTCTATAAAATGCAGGTAATGATAATACTCACTTAAAAAGGTTTTGGTGGTAATTAAATTTGTTAAAATATGCCACTCAGTAAGAGATCAAACCAGTCAATTCTAAAAGGAAATGACTGTTGCTGAAGCTCCAGTATTTTGGCCACTTGATGCGAAGAGGCAACTCTTTGGAAAAGACCCTGATGCTGGGAAAAATTGAAGGCAATAGGAGAAGGGGGCAGCAGAGGATAAGGTGGTTAGATAGCATCACCAACTCGATGGACATGAGTTTGAGCAAACCCCGGGAGATAGTGGAGGATAGAGGAGCCTGGTAGAGAAGCCGATGGCACCCCACTCCAGTACTCTTGCCTGGAAAATCCCATGGACAGAGGAGCCTGGTGTGCTGTAGTCCATGGGGTCACAAAGAGTCAGAAGTGACTTAGCAACTGAACAACAACAGTGAGAGAATGCTAGAAAAGTGAAAGATGCTCAGTCGTGTCCGACTCTGTGCGACCACACGGAGTGTAGCCTGCTAGGCTCCTCTGTCCATGCGAATTCTCCAGGCAAGAGTCCTGAAGTGGGTTCCATGCTCTCCTCCAGGGGATCTTCCCAAACCAGGGATTGAACCCAGATCTCCTGCATTGCCCATGGATTCTTTTTTTTTTTTTTTTTTTTCCCATCTGAGCCACCAGGGAAGCCAGAATGCTTGGCCTGTAGGAAAGTCTATACGCAGATTCGCTACTGTTATTTATTGAGTGTGTTGAATATGCAATTATATTCTAAGAGCTGTGCATGGATTACATTGAACCTGTGACCCTGAATTGTGGTGTGTGGGCTCCTTTCTGAGAAAGAAGAGTTAGTCACAGCTGGTGTGTGGGGGATGGTGCAGAACCCACAGCCTGTGTTATCTTTGTGATATTCAGAAATAGATCTTTCACTGGATGATATCATTACTCAAATACTCAAAAAAAATTTTTTTTAAAGTAGCATGCACACAGAAACAAGAGCTTTGGGTTTAAACTCAATTTTCTCTGAAAAATTCGGAGGAGGGCTTATTAAAATCATAGATTTACCCCCTGAGAGCACGTCAACCATGAGAACATCACCTGTCAAATTGATGTCGGGAGGAAAATTCTGGCAAATCTCTATCTTTGGAACTTAGACTCACACTCCCTTTCAGTCAATCACGAGTTTCTTCATCTGCACAGAGCCAGGCTCCCGGGTTTGTAGTGAAAGAGAAATGAGATCTTCTGCGTACAACCCGTTGCCCAAAGTGGGGGCTCCTGGCACCCCGAGAGCCCTCGGCTCCCCTGTTGCTGTCCCACGGCATCTGGGTTCCCTCAGCAGCCAGAACCCAAGCCTATTCTGGGCACAGGTCAGTCAAGCCCCCAGAGACAGAGACCAACCTATAATCAGAACCCTGGGCTTAACGTGTGCCAACGGATGATCATCCTGTGCCAACTCTGGGAGCTCGAGTGTCCAGCAGCCCGGACAGAGGGGCCCGGTGGGTGACTCCTAGAGCCCACTCCCTGTCCCACGGCAGGCAGGGTCCAGGCCACTGAGAAGCACCCAAGAGCTCGGGGGATACCATGGAGCCCAGAGGTCCTCCTGCATGCCAGAAGCATCGGCACAGACTGACTCGGCAAGCCGGCGGGTGTCTGGAGCCACGGTTAGATGACACCAGCCAGGTTCAGGGGCCTCCCTGGCAGCTCCATTGGTAAAGAGTCTGCCTGCAATGCAGGAGACCCCAGTTCGATTCCTGGGTTGGGAAGATCTGCTGGAGAAGGGATAGGATATCCATTCCAGTATTCTTGGGCTTCCTTTGTGGCTCAGCTGGTAAAGAAGCCATCTGCAATGTGGGAGACCCGGGTTTGATCCCTGGGTTGGCAAGATCCTCTGGAGAAGGGAAAGAATTACCCACTTCAGTAATTCTGGCCTGGAGGATTCTATGGACTGTATAGTCCATGGTGTGGCAAAGAGTTGGAAAAGACTGAGTGATTTTCACACACACACACACACACACACACACACACAGAGACAGCCAGGTTCAAGAAGTCAGTTGCTTTCCACACAGGACAAAAGTGGGCTGCAGCCATCTTGCTGTTGTTTTAATGACTCACCATTTTCTTAGTTTCTACAGGAAAAATGATGCCTGGGATGCAATTTCCAGAGCTGCCTCCCAGCTCCCTGCCTGGGTGCGTGGAGAACACCAAGACTTCGGTGACAGTGACAAAAAAACAGCAGCGACTGTTTGCCAGTTACCCGGTGCCTTAAAGACGCTTCCTCATTCATTACTCAGAGCTACCCCATGAGGAAGGTATCATTATCATCCCAGTTCTACAGAAAAAAACAAACAAACAAACAAACTCAGAGATGTTAACGAACTGGCCTGTGATCACACAGCCTGTAAGTGACAGAACCCCATTAGAAATCAATTCGAGTTCAGAACCAGCAATCCTAGCCTCTATATCTCTAGTGATTCCCAGGATAAGTGTGTCCCCCAAAAGCAACATTCTCTTGTGGCCAAGTTAGAACAGGAGAAGAGCAGAAGGGAAGGAAGCCTGTAGAAGTTGCTTGAAGCCTGGCAATGTCGTCTGAGAAGATGCTGAGGCTGGCGGACAGCACCCCAGTCTCCCACCAGTCAGGCAAGAGTTAACAGAGGGGCACCTCTGCCCCTGGTGACGTGTGTTCCAGTTTCTTTTTTCAACTATCCTACTGGGAAGGACTGTAAGCCTTTCCCACTCCTTATTAAAAACAGAAAATCTGTTTAGGCAGCAGCTACAGAACAGACAGATAGATACACATGAGCAAAAAGGAGGCAGGCTACAGGCAGCCAGCATCCATGGGGGCGGGGTTTGCACCAGCCAGTCAACAGGCTGAGGATCTCCAGTTAAACCCCCTGTCTCTGGCAGGGTTAGGAAAATAAGAAACAATGGAGAAACGATAGCTCATCTCATTCTCTACAGTAACAAGAAGAGAATGAGTCCTTCAAGGGGGAAAAAAAAACAAAACCCTACTGCCTTCTTTCCCTTCCTCCTTCCCTCTCTCCCTTCCTTCTTCTTCCAACTCATCACTGAAAATTGTGATTTGTGACCAACGGGGTTTTGATTCTGAAGTGAACGTGTCCGTCGCTCAGTCCTGTCTGACTCTTTACCACCCCATGGACTGTAGCCTACCAGGCTTCTCTGTCCATGGGATTCTCCAGGCAAGAATACGAGAGCGGGTAGCCATTCCTTGCTCCAGGGGATCTTCCCAACTCAGGGGTCGAACCCACGTCTTCTGCATTGCAGGCAGATTCTTTACCCGTCTGAGCCACCAGGGAAGCTGTGATTCTGAAGGATGGTGGTAATAACCATGATATTCCTTTTCAGGGATAAGGGTATGAATCTGTGTCACAGTTAATATCTTTGCTTACCATCTATAAATACAAACTCTTTATGGGATACGCTCTTCCTACAACACCAGTGCAATGTCTTCAGCATGTGTATAATCTGCTCAAAGATTGTGTTGAAAACACTTGTGGATACTTATTAACTAATCAGTGAGTGGATACTTACTAACTAATCAGCAAGTGAATGAATACATGAATAACAGAAGTAGATGTCCAAAGTCAAGGTTATTTCTGCAGCACCTCCCCCACTACCCCTGTTGGATTTTGGAGCTGTTGTGCGTCACTTTTAGATTAGGGAGCAATAAGAAACACTCAGGTCTTCTCAAAGCGTATGCTCAGGTGTTCAGCCATGTCCGATTCTTTGCTAACCCATGGACCGTAGCCCATCAGACTCCTCTGTTCACGGGATTTTCCAGGCAAGAATACTGAAGTGGGTAGCCATTTCAAAACCTGAGGTCTTCTAAAAACCTTGTTTTTCACACACGCCTTCTGTTTAGGAATTCATTTTGGGTAGCTCTGAAATTTGTTGCAGTAGGTTTTGTGAAGTCATCAGCATTTTGCAGCGATTTTTGGTTTCCTTATGCTGCCGAGTGTTCTACTTTTCTTTGCTGTTGACAAGTACGTCCTGGCATGAGTAAGCTGTTGTATGGGAACATCTGGCCGCATCTGGACACACTATGGTTGCCACAAGTGATGAGGGGGTAATTGGTGTCTAGAAGCCAAACAGCCTACATTTCATAGGACCTCCTCCTTCTTCCAGCTTCCCACGTGCTTCAATGGGTAAAGAATCCACCTGCAATGCAGGAGATGCAGGCAGACATGAGTTCGATCTCTGGGTTGGGAAGATCTCCTGGAGGAGGGGATGGTAACCTACTTTAGTATTCTTGCCTGGGGAACCTCATGGACAGAGGAGCCCGGGGGGCTAGAGCTCATGGGAATGCTAAGAGTTGAACATGACTGAAGTCACTGAACATGCGTTATCATCTCCTTCTTCACCCCCAAATATAAAACTATCCACACCAAAAGCACCAAGGTTGAAAAACCAAATTACCCTGACAAGAGGTCTTGTTGAAGAGGAACGGAACCCTGAATATCAAAATGAGGACGCCTCTTCCTCTTCTGCATGCCTCCCCTCCTTGCAGAAAGGGCTGTTAAATTCCATGGGACCTCTGCCCAGAGCACAAAGAGAGCGTACAAGAAAATTAGAGCAAAAATCAATAACAGTAATAATGATAATGACCCACGTTTGTGCATCACTTTACAGTTTACGGAGCATGCGCCCATAAGTTAACTCAACTCCAGCTGCACTGCTGAGGAAGCTGGGAGGTGGCCCAAAGAAGATTCCCATGTTGTGCATTTCCAGAGTTAACAGTTTAAAGCAAATTAGAAATAGCTGAAATGAAATACCTTTGGTCAAACAGGAAAGCAATTACACGACATTACATGATAGGAAATTGTAATAATCCACCACAGGTGTCTACTTCCAAATCTCATGCTGGTTGCAGTTCTTGCTGGCATCTCTGCTGATACCCAGCCATGGAGATTGTCTTTAGTCTTTGAAATGCCAAAGATGAGAGCAGTCACCATGGGGAGGTGATTGGAAGAGGGAACCGAGGTGTTCCCAGTGGTAAGTTATTGTTCAGTCGCTGAGTCTGTTCGACTCTTTGCAACCCCATGAACTGCAGCACACCAGGCTTCCCTGTCCTTCACCATCTCCAGGAGTTTGCTCAAACTCATGTCCATCGAGTTGGTGATGTCATCCAACCATCTCATCCTCTGTCATCCCCTTCTCCTGCCTTCAGTCTTTCCCCCTCAGGGTCTTTTCTAATGAGTCAGGTCTTCACATCAGGCAGCCAAAGTATTGGAGCTTCAGCATCAGTCCTTCCAATGAATGTTCAGTTTTTCCTTTACGATGGACTGGTTTGATCTCCTTGCAGTTCAAGGGACTCTCAAGAATCTTCTCCAACACCACAGTTCAAAAGCATCAATTCTTTGGCACTCAGCTTTCTTCACAGTCCAACCCTCACATCCATACACGACCACTGGAAAAACCATAGCTTTGACTGTATAGACCTTTGTCAGCAAAGCAGTAAGTTAGAAGCACCTATCTTTTGCTGTGTTCCCATGTAATGGGCTAGACTGGGACTTGGTTTATATGTTATCTGTACATACTTTCTTGCTTTGGCCAAAAAGTTCATTCAGGCTTTCTATACCATCTTATGAAAAATTTGAACAAACTGTCTGGCCAACCCAATAATTTCATTTCTGGGCTGTATTTTTGCAAGGTAGGGATTGTCACTCACTCATGTAAATATGGGTAGGGAAACCAAGAAGCTGAGCAATTGCCTCGCACAGGTAAACGATGAAGGCACACAAGTAGGAACAACTTGCGATGCAGGCTTTGAACCTTGGTCTGCTGCCACACCATCCCCACGGCCTGCCCCATCCCCACCATGCCCTCATCATCTGTAATAAAGAAGTGCATTTATTGGGATCTGCAAATGTGCGGTACCTTGTACACAGGAGGGATTGAATTAGTATTTGTTGTTGCTGTCATTTTTCTGGATAAAATTATAGAAGAAATAAAAATCTCATCTTTTGATAGCACACACAAATACATCTTGTTCTTTGTGAACACTAAAGGAATGGCGGGTGGCTTTTGTTTCCGTTCAGCACTATGATAGCAAAATACCTAATTTATGAATGAGGAACCCCAAAATGAAGTCTTCACTGGCACTCATGTCTACGTATAAGGAAGCTCCATGAAGCATGGAATGATCAGATTGTTGCTAACTTGTGCCTACAATTCTGAGCATTGTCATAGCACTTCCTCTGTACCATGGA
Source organism: Neotragus pygmaeus (assembly GCA_006410875.1). Classification (NCBI taxonomy): domain Eukaryota; kingdom Metazoa; phylum Chordata; class Mammalia; order Artiodactyla; family Bovidae; genus Neotragus; species Neotragus pygmaeus. The sequence continues at coordinate 7,084 of SJYV01003752.1, forward strand.
TGTACTCGTTTTTAAAAACTCTTCATTTTGAAATAATTGTTGGTTCATCTCCATTGTAAGAAATAATACAGACAGATCCAGAATATACTTCCCTCCATTCTCCCCACCGGTCTCCCTGGCAGAGCCCAAGTATAGGAACGACTGCTTCCAGGGAACTGACATTGGCCGTGATACCTCAGCCCCACCTGAGTCAGGGCTCCTACTTGTACAAACATTCACACGTGTGTGGGCATGTGCACGTGCTTGTGTTCGGTCACTCGGTCATGTCCCACTCTTCAAAACTCCATGGAGTGTAGCCCAGCAGGCTCCTCTGTCCATGGGATTTCCCAGGCAAGAATACTGGAGTGGGGTGCCATGCCCTCCTCCTGGAGAACTTCCTAGCCCAGGGACCGAGTTTCCATCTCTTGAGTCTCCAGCATTGACAGGCGGATTCTTTACCACTGAGTGTGACCTTCATCTTATGCAATTTTATCACATGCATACTTTTAAAATTTTGTAATATGGTTAAGAACTCTATGCAACTTCAATAAAAGTCAAATAGTGCAAAAACAATGATGAGTCTCATTCTTAATACAGATACAGTAGTTCAAAAGATTCACTGAAGATGTTCTCTGCCAGGCACTTTCATAAAATAAAATAAAAAAATATTAGGCAGGAAGAGAAAAGAAAAAGCCAGCTCCTGCTGTCCTGGCACTTCTGGTCTCATGAGAAAGGCAGGAATGCAGATAATTATAGAACCCAGCAAGGGCAAAATAAAAGAAGTCTTTCAACTACAGTTGACTCCTGAACAACATGAGTGATAGGTGCGCTGACTCCCAGTGGAATTGAAAATCCACATAGAACTTTATGGTCAGCCTTCTCATTATGCAATTCTGCATTGGTGGGATTCAGCCGACTGGGGATCATGTAGTACTGCTATGCATATTTACTGAAAAAAATCCACGCGTAAGTGGACCCATACAGTCCAAATCCATGTTATCCAAGGGTCAACTGTTGCTGCAAAAATAATCAAGATGAATAAAATTATATATCTTGGTGGTTATTATTAAAATGTTGGCCCTGAGCCCAAAGTCACTTAAACCCTTAACACTCTATACATCTTAATATATTAATAGTGCCCATGCAACATATGTTGAACATTTAAAAATATGAGCTCTAATGATCTATCAAGATGAGGTCTGTGTATCTTTTCCCATTGCAACAATTTAATTCAATATGTTAAAACATAAAAATAAATCAAAGCCAGACTTGACTTATTTATACAGAGATTTCCCCATTTCTTTAGTACAAGATTATTTAGAATCCCATCAAATACACGTATCTGTCTGTGCTTAATTAAACAAAGATGTTTGTCAGATTAGGAAGGACTATTTGGCATATTGGCAGATGCTCATTAAGCTTTTATTAATGATAGGAAGATGAACGGTATATTTCATACCCACACGAACACCTCTGTTGGGAGAAGTCAGTTTTTATAACTGAGTATCATCACATCCTGGGACTTCCCAGGTAGCGCTAGTGGTAATGAACCCACCTGCCAATGCACGAGACTTAAGAGATGTGGTCCCATCCCTGAGTTGGGACAATCCCCTGGAGGAGGGCATGCAACCCATCCCAGTGTTCTTGCCTGGAGAATCCCATGGATAGAGGAGCCTGGCGAGCTGCAGTCCATGGGATTGCAAAGAGTCGGATTGGAGAGTATTCTGTCTCTTTTTTATCCCATCCCTCTATCCCTAGAAAGTGGAGAGGGGGTTGAAGTGGTTTTACCTGGGAAGGACCAAAGTACAAGAAGGCACACCCCCCAGGTGAGGATCACATGCCCACTGGTGACACAGGCTAGATCAGAATCTCTGCTTTGTACAAGACTACATGGCAGGTGTTGTCGGGACTTACACAGAAGAGGAAACTTCTATTAACCAGTGAGCATCATTCACCTCCTAGGACATAGATGGGTTTCTCAGGTGGCACGGTGGTAAAGAATCCACCTGCCAATGCAGGAGATGCAAGAGACCCAGTTTGATTCTGGGTTGGGAAGATCTCTTGGAGAAGGAAATGGCAATCCATTCCAGTAAGATGATGCTGTTGAAGTGCTGCACTCAATATGCCACCAAATTTGGAAAACTCACCAGTGGCCACAGGACTGGAAAAGGACAGTTTTCACTCCAATCCCAAAGAAGGGCAATGCCAAAGAATGCTCAAACTACTGCACAACAGCACTCATCTCACACGCTAGCAAGTTAATGCTTAAAATCCTTCAAGCTAGGCTTCAACAGTAAGTGAAATGAGAGATTCCAGATGTACATGCTGGATTTAGAAAAGGCAGAGGAACCAGAGTTCAAATTGCCAACATTCATTGGATCATAGAAAATGCAAGAGAATTCCAGAATAACCCATTTACTTCTGTTTCATTGACTACACTAAAGACTTTGACTGTGTGAATCACAATAAACTGTAGAAAATTCTTCAAGAGATGGAAATACCAGACCATCTTATCTGCTCCCTGAGAAACCTATACGCAGGTCAAGAAGCAACAGTTAGAACTGGACGTGGAACAACATATCGGTTTCAGATTGTGAAAGGAGTATGTCAAAGCTGCATATCATTTAACTTCTATGCAGAGTTCATCATACAATATGTTGGGCTGAATAAAACACAAGCTGGAATCAAGATTGTCAGGAGAAATATCAATAACCTCAGATATGCAAATAATGCCACCCTAATGGCAGAAAGTGAAGAGGAACTAAAGAGCCTCTTGATGACGGTGAAAGGAGAGTGAAAAAGCTGGCCTAAAACACAGCATTCAAAAAACTAAGATCAGGTCATCCAGTCCTAACACTTCATGCCAAATAGATGGGGAAAAAATGGAAACAGTGACAGACTTTACTTTCTTGGGCTCCAAAATCATTGTGGATAGCGACTGCAGCCATGAAATTAAAAGACGCTTGCTCCTTGGAAGAAAAGCTATAATAAATTTAGACAGCATATTAAAAAGTAGAGATAACACTTTGTCTACAAAGGTCCGTATAGTCAAAGCTATGATTTTCCCAATAGTCATGCACAGATGTGAGATTTGGACCATAAAGAAGGCTGAACACCAAAGAACTGATGCTCTCAAACTGGTGCTGGAGAAGACTTGAGAGTCCCTTGAACTGCAAGGAGATCCAACCAGTCCATCCTGAAGAAAATCAGTCCTGTATATTTATTGGAAGGACTGATGCTGAAGTTGAAGCTCTAATACTTTGGCCACCTGGAGAAGATGTGACTCATTGGAAAAGACCCTGATGAGGAAAGATTGAGAACAGAAGGAGAAGCGGGTAACAGAGGATGAGATGGTTGGATGGCATCTTTGACTCAATCGACATGAGTTTGGGAAAACTCCAGGAGATGGGGAAGGACAGGGAAGCCCGGTGTGCTGCAGTCCATTGGGTCGCAGAGAGCCAGACACGACTGAGGGACTGAACAGCAACTATTATTCTTGCTTGGAAACTTCCAAGGACAGAGGAACGTGGTGGGTCACAGTCCAGGGGGTCACAGAGTATTGGACATGACTGAATACGTGCACACACACACACACACACACACACACACACACACACGGCAGATGAGCACTCTGCTAAGTTTCAGGGGTGCAAATAGCCCTAAGGAATTACCAGTAGCTTTGAGAACTGCACAATCTAACTAGTAAGCCAGGGACTTCCCTGGTGGTCCAGGAGTTAAGAGGCTGCCTTCCAATACAGTGGGTGTGTGTTCGATTCTTGGTTGGGGAGCTAAGATTCCACATGCCTCAGAAAGAAACAAAACAAAACATAAAACAGAAACAATATTGTAACAAATTCAATAAATACTTTAAAATGGTCTACATTAAAAAAAAAAAAAAACTTGGAAATAAGTTAAACAAGAAACCCAAAATAAAATGTCAGGAATAAAGTTTAAGCATATCAATAATTATAATAAATACGATTAAGCTCATCTATTAAAACTGTTAGATAGGATTTAAAGGAAACAATACAGCTGTATACTGGTTAGAGGACAGAAGACCGTTTGAAAAAAGGCAACGAAAAAAGATATGTAAACAAGTGCTAACAAAAGGAAATATAACAACAACAACAAAACCTTAATATTAAAAAAATAATAATAAGCCAGAAGTGAGAAGCATTTCAAGGCAGGTACAAAAATGATATAATGCCTGATTTTATAAAAGCATGAGGTCTAAGCCGTGACAGTTTAAGGAAACCACAAGGAAAGGAGGAACTTGAGAGCCACGTCAGGAAAGGGTTCCTGCAGGTGGTGGTGTCTCTGCATTTGGTGTTGAGGGTGCCCGGAGCTGGGTGCAAGACGGAAAGCAGGACAGAGACCTGCCTCTGGGGTTTGAATCAGAGAAGCGGAACTCTGCCTCTTGGCTCCTCTCTTAATAGCAGGGAGAGAGGTCCTTAAGCTCTTGGAGACTCAGTTTCCATCTGTAAGTGGGGACAGGGTAGTGGGCATGGGGTAAGGTCATGGTGAGGGGTGCCTGTGCTAATACCTGTGATGCGCTTGGCATGTTTAATCAGCTCTGGAGGAAGATCGTCACCAGGTGTGAGGTTGCGGGGAGAGGAGACAGAGTACGCACAAGGGTCAGAAGGATGGACAGGGTTCAGGGGGCCTGGCCTGGGGCAGTGGACCTGAACATCTTTCCCAGGCTGTGAAGGGTCGTCTGTCCTCATCCAGTTACATGGAAACAAATGAGCGCATGTGCATAGAGTCTGGTCACAAAAGTTATTGACAACCCACAACAGAATGGAGAAAAGCACTGAAGTGTGTGGGAGAGAACTGCAATAGCTGGCAGGAGGGAAGGCTGGATCCAGCAGGAAAAGTGAGTGAAGCCAAGAGATACTCGCTGGGGAGAGAAGGGGAATGCAATCCACATGCCCCACATTCAGAGCTTCAGCCTAGCAGCCTGGTGACGCTGGTCCCGGTCAGGCAGGACTCCTCCTCGGGAAAGGACCTGAGAACTCAGCAATCTGAGTTTCCAGTTGAATTCCATATAGCTCCAGAACATGACTTGTTTTTAGATCAAATATCTCATTTTGTATAATTACGTACTCCAATGGTTTATTATTGGAGTGGCAACTCCAACTATGTTATTACATTTTTATATTTATTATATGATTAGTGGCAACCCACTCCAGTATTCTTGCCTGGAGAATCCCACGGACAGAGGAGCCTGGCGGTCTACAGTCCACGGGGACACAAAGAGTTGGGCACGATTGAGCGGCAAACACACACCCACAAAGTTTATTATCCAAACTGAGAGGCTTTTGTTCTGGCAAATGTGAAAACAGCTGGGATGCCAGGAAAATGGAGAGAAACTGAAATATCCAGCCAAACCAGAGCGTGTGTTCCAATTTCATACAAGCCACGTAAATAACTTTATAAATGATATTACATTTCTGTTTTTTTATTCTATTATAGAAACACTGGGAAATGGCTGGAAATGTTTTCACCATGTTTGGTGGGTATACTGGGGACCATGTGAATCAGAACGTGGATCTCTATAAAGTTTGCAGGGAGTGGTCTGGGAAATGCCTCGAAGCTATACACAGCCATTCACCCAGAGCATTTGAGACAATTATGAGCCGTCCTGAGAGCGGCCATGTGAGAGAGACGGGCCATTGTGTCTGGACAGCGATGGACAGAGAAAACAGTGATTTCGGAGCTCAGCCCCAAATCAGAAGTCCTCAAGCAGGATGGCCAAGCCTGCCAGACAGTGACCAAGGAGTCCAGAGAGGGCTTCTCAACTCTATAGATTCTATAGCTCTACAGGCCACAGTGAAGGATGACATCTTTGTGGCCTTTGTCTTCACCACGGAAATGCAGCAGAGGTCAACTCAAGAGTTAACATTTGTTGAGCAATTATTTTGCGCCAGGCCTGCTGGTAAATTCCATTCCTTTTTCACAGCTGCACTGAAGTGTAATTGACATACAACAAACCAGACACGTTATTGACTTGGAGGGATTCTTAACCCCACGTGGCTATCAAGCGTCCAGTTGATGTGCTCCAAATGTATAGTGTGTGACACGCAATGTTGGGTACTGGTAGGATTTCAGGGGTGTCCATGGGGGCACATTGTGCTGGCTTTCAGGTTTCCAAGTGGAGTGAGCCTCTTTAGAATAATGCCCTGTGTCTCTCTTGGGCCCCCTTCTCACTCTGTCTCAGGAAATGTGGAATGAATTATTTGGTAAACTCTGCAGGAGATTTTGAGAAAATCCAGCTTGGCCTCAGCCTCTCTTCTATGGAATAGACCTGCAGAAAGGACCCATCCCCTGCTCTTCTGCTGTCTGCTTTCAGGAGGGCCTGGGAGAGAGATGGATAGAATGATTAGGAAATGTTAGCCCTGCTCCCATGGGATGGGTAAGCGTCTCCTCTGAGGACCCTAGGAGAAAGTCCAGTTGATACATGGGCCTGAAGTCCCATTTTCTAAACTAAACTTCATCTTTTAAGGCATTAACACTAGCAAATTTTTATTTCCACCTTCTTGAAAGTGAAAGTCACTCATGTGACTTTTTGCTACCCCCTTGGACTGTAGCCTGCCAGGTCCTCTGTCCATGGGATTCTCCAGGCAAGAATACTGGAGTGGGTTGCCATTCCATTCTCCAGGAGATCTCTCTGACCCAGAGGTCGAACTTGGGTCTCCTGCATTGCAGGTGGATTCTTTACCATCCATCTCCTTGAATTCTCTTTATTGTCAAACAAGTATAGAGATGAACATGATGTTTATTAGGCTTTTCCAAATCTCAGTGGTGGGAAATCTAAGAAATATAAAACAGGGTCTCTGAGCTTATCACCAGGTTGGAGCAGGAAAGCACATACACACACATACATACACACAAACTTAGAAAATTGAAAAGATATGAAATAAAACATTGCATTATTTCAGTGCCTTGCAGTAATGTAAATGGCACTAAGGTGATTTTTTTAGACCTTTCCTCTTTCATCCTTTTCATTTATATGCCCAAGAACTGAAAAACAATGCAAAAAACAAAGTGATTGTAGGGGAGTGATTGCAATTGAACGCTTCTTTTAATTGTGGATGCCATGACATTGTGTAGTAAAGAAATAACAGAGTAACAGAGAGAAAGAGAGAGTTGGGGATGAAGGTGGGGGAGAGAGAAGGGCACTTTTCTAGGTGGAAAGAGAATAATGATGATGACAGTTAATAATACTGAGCATTACACTTCTCAAGCGTTGGCTATGGCCAGGCACTAATCTACATCTATGAACTCATTTAATCCTCACAACAATGCTGCAAGGTCGATACTATTGTCTTTCATGTCAATGAAAGAGGACCCAAATGAGGCAGACAGAAGTTAAAAAAAAAGTGACCTTTTGGCAGTCCACGTGACCTTCAAGGGGCAAGAAGTGAGTGTCCCTGGGCTGCCTTCAGTCCAGCCACGTGCTTCTAAACTTTGACACTCTGGGGCCACGGAGCAGGGTGGTCAAGCAAGGAAGTGCGAGAGGGAGGAGGGACATGAGAGTGATCCAGAAGGAACAGCTGATGGGGACAAAGGACCGGAGGTGAGGCAGACAAAGACCCTTCCCCAGGACACCTGCCAACCAGCCTGACCAGACTGGAAGGTTGGCCCCTGCCACTCTGAGCCCGGCAGGCTACAGTCCACGGGGTGGCAAAGAGTCAGACACGACTGAGCAACTGAGCGACTGAGCGACTGAGCGACTGAACACAGCCCAACATCTTCTAAGGACACAGACCGTCTCTTCTCTACTTGCATGCTCTCTTTCTCTTCCCTTTCCCTCAATCAAAGCTGATCTTAACTTCCACCTTCTTCTAGACTCAGTGATGTGGAGGCAGGGAAACACCATACCTGCTCCTGGTTTATCTTTCTTTTGCCAGCTGTGTTCAAAAATCACCTCTAGGAATGAGGGCCGATATTCGCTTCTTGGAACTTCACTGTGGGAGGCTTCCCTGGTGGTCAGTGGTTCAGACCCTGCACTTTCAATGCAGGGGGCACGGGCTCCATCCCTGGTTGGGGAACTAAGATCCTACACTCCACATAGTTGGGCCAAATTAAAAAAAAAAACTTTACTGTGTAAACAACTAAAATAGTCACCATTTGCAGGATCCATACAACATGCTGGGAGGCTACACAGAGGACTTACTCGCTGACAACAGAAAGCTCTTGGGAAGGTTTGTTTCTCGTTTAGAGGTAGGAGATGAGACTCAGAAAGGTTAGGGAGCATGCCAGTGCTGCACGCAAGTAGAGAGGCATGGATTGGAATCCTGGTCACTCCTTCTCCAAAGCCATGCTCTTGTCCGTTATTGAACACTTAGCTTTTCGTCACTGTTTCTACAAAAGACAGAGGATATAGAAGAGTGGAGGGAGGGTAAATGCAAAAGGAAAAAAAAAAGAGAGAGAGAGAGAGAGAAAGACCTTCATGCAATCCAACGTACTGGCCATCTCCTATTTTATTCCTTAGAATCAACAGTCCCTGACTATTACACAGCCAAAGAGGGCAGAAACAGCCACTCACAGTTCAGTTATGTAGTAAACCTGAGAACTTACCATTAAGATGAAAAGTCACAAGAAAATAGAACTTCGGTGGGCAGAATTCTCAGGTGTGCCACAGGACTCTGGTCCCTGCTTATCAATACAGTACTAATCCAGGTGCAGCTGCAAAGAGATGCTGCAGATGTAACTGAAGTCCCAGTTAATCAGCCTAAGATATTGAGGGTATCCAAGAGATTGGGCTTGACCCAATCTCACGAGCCTGTTAGAAACAGAGAATATTCTCTGGCTGGTCACAGAAGAGGAAAAAGCTGAGAGTCCCTGGGACAGCAAGGAGATCATACCAGTCCATCCTAAATGAAATCAACCCTGAATATTCATTGAAAGGACTGATGCTGAAGTGGAAGCTCCAATACTTTGGCCACCTGATGTGAGAGCCAACTCATTGGAAAAGATCCTATGCTGGGAAAGAATGAAGGCAGAAGGGGGCAACAGAGGATAAGATGGTTGGATGGCATCACCGACTCAATGGATACGAGGTTGAGCAAACTCCAAGAGATAGTGAAGGACAGGGAAGCCTGGTGAGCTGCAATCCATTGCAGCAGACACGGCTGAGCAACAGAACAGCAAAAAACCCTAAAGCCACAAGAAGTCAAATTCTTCTAACAACTTGAATGAGCTAGGAGCCTAACACAGCTGATATCTTGCCTTGGGTCTTGTGAGATCCTAAGTTGAACCCATCTGATGGGTGTCTTATAAAACCAAGGTGTAATAGATGTGAAGGAAATGGCAACCCACTTCAGTACTCTTGCTTGGAAAATCCCATGGACGGAGGAGCATGGTAGGCTACAGCCTATGGGGTCAAAAAGAGTTGGACACAACTGAGCGACTTCACTTCTACATTAAACCATTGTTTGTTGTAATTTGTTACACAGCAAAAACACAAATAAATAAAAGAATATAAGAATTTCGCTGTGATAATATTCATTATTGAAATGCACTCTGTTCCTCATTTTAATAAAATGTGCACATCCCGGTTCTGCAAACCTGAGAACTGGGGAAAACTTTCCTACTTTCAGCCGCATTAAGTTTAACCATCTAGAAACGTAGGAGACAGCTGCCTGTTTATAAATGAAGACGTACAGTAACATGCAGACTAATTTATTCCCCAGACGGTTTCTTTTCAAAAAAGTTTTAATGTCATTTTGAACATTGCTCGTCAACATGTTTACTTTATATAGAGAGCAAGAAGACAATTGCGTAAGATAGCTGATGGGATTTGAGTCTTAAAGAAGTAAAAAGTGTTTGTTCTCACACCACAATGTTTTTTAATCTGTCAGGAAAAAAGAAAAGCTTTAGAAACAAGTTAAAAAGTAACAAGAAGTGAGATCCCAGTTTAGGCTCTGTCAGCCCTGAAATCGGGCTATTTCGTGTCTCTGAGGATGAGAGGCAGAGATGGGGAAATGGCCGCAATGACGCAGAAGGGAAGGGAGGACCAGGATCTGCCCGGTGCCTCCTCCCTCATTGATCACCGGGAGCTCCGCCTTCTCACTGACCACTGAGCCTCATCACGAGATGGCTATCAGGACAACAAATATTTTATAAAGCATTTAGAGTGGTAACAACTGTGGACAGATGGTCAGTGAATATCTACCCCTGCCCCTGTGGACAACCTCCTGGTGAGCTGGAGACGCTGCTTCCCCGCTCCTGATGTTTCTTTCCCGTGGCAGCAGCTCAACGAGCTCAAGACTCCGCGCATGCCGAGTGCATCTCCACCCTTCCTCCTTCAAGAAGCCAGCACTGGGCAGAGCAGTCATCATGAAGAAGTCTACAAACAGCAAATGCTGGAGAGGGTGTGGAAAAAAGGAAACCCTCTTCCACTGTTGGTGGGAGTGTAAGCTGGCTCAGCCGCTGTGGGAAATGGCATGGAGGCTCCTCGGAGACTAAAACCATAGTCACTGTATGACCCAGCGACCTCATTCCTGGGCACATATCCAGGCAAACTCTAATATGAAAAGATACACGCACCCCTACACTCACAGCAGCGCTATTCACAGTAGCCAGGATACGGAAACAATCTAAAGCCCATGGTCAGATCAACCGATAAAAAACACAGGGTGCATGCCATGGAATATTACTTGGCCAATAGAAAGAAGGGCATATGCCATTTGCAGCAACATGGATGAGCCTAGAGGAGATTGTCATACTAACGGAAGTAAGTCGGAAGGAGAAAGACAGATACCACATGATGTCACTTATATGCGGAACATGGCACAGATAAACCTGTCTGTGACACAGAAACAGAATTACGGACGTGGAGAACAAAGAGATGCTCGCCAAAGGTGGAGAGGGGGCGCAGGGTGGGGACAGGATGGAGTGGGAGTTGGGGCTGGCAGATGTAAGCTTTTATGTGTAGAATGGATAAACGAAGTCCTACTGTACAGCACATTGAACTACTTCAATATCCCACGAGAAACCACGTTAAAGACTATAAAAAGTGAATGCGTATTTACATATAATTGAATCACTTTGCTGTACCCCAGTAATTAACACATTGTAAATCAACTATACCTCAATGAAAAAACAAACAACAAACAAACAAAAGGAAGTCAGCTGATCCTCCAGGGACCAACTCGGTTTCTGTAGGAGGTTTGCAAAAGTCCAGCCTTACTGCACCTGGTTCTAGGGCTCAGAATAAGGAGCCCACTTGGACAATGTACCTCCTGACAAGCCCTCCAATCTGACCTCTTAATCAGAAAGGTGATATTTCAGCCCATTCTTCAATGCTCTATTTTCCTACTTGTTTAGAACCAAGATGGGAAATAGGACACTTGTTATTGGATTTTCTGTTCTGAACTCCCAGTCACTACCCTAAACACTGTAACTCATCTCTATTTTATTTTTGAGGTTAGTGATTGAGCTACTATGCTTCTAGACCATTTGCCTTAGCGGGTGTTCAGTTTTAGTTGCAAATCTCTCTAATAAATTATATTAAGCCGTTTTTGTTTTTTCTATCTAACAAACTCACCCAACCTGGAAGCTCTACATTCCAAAGATAAATGAGAAAGTAAACTTAAATAAATGCTTAAGGGGTCCAGAAGATAATAATATGTCACTTTAAATAATCCATTACAAAAGCAACAATGCATTTATCTCCAAATATATTTCTCTTTTGGAAAATTCCACTTGAGATAACTGTACAGCTGGACAGTGTCACATAGGGCTACTTCCTGCCTCAGTACTAATACTACGTTTTCCCCATCCCTAAGAGTTAATGTAAGTAGTTTCAAGTATAAACTAATAGATTACAAAGGTATATTATGGTGAGGTTAAAAAAAAACCAAAAACACTGAATTCTGGGGGCATGAAGACACTGAACCACTGATGAGCAACGAGACCTTGACTGAATTGCTCGACATCATTTATAAACTTCAGTTAACTAACCTGTAAAGGCAGTTGGTTGGACTGTAATCTCCCAAGTGCCTCCTGGCTCTAATTAACAAAGAACACACGAGTAGAATTAATAAGAAAGGTGGGGAAGGGTCCCCTGGAGAAGAGGGTGAATATCACAGTCACTGGGAACTGTTCATGTTAGGGAGGTACCATGAGAGAATAAAGTAGAATTATGGATGAGTGTATTAATTCACGTTAGCCACTGTAACAGAGAAAACCCCAGATTTCTGTGGTTTAGCACAACAGAAGTGTGTTTCTTGCTCACTGAGGACCCCAACTCCTATCCTGTGGCCCCATCACCCTCAGGCCTCTAGTTCATCAATTCCTTCCAGGGTCGAAGTGAAACACAGTGAAGAAGGTACATCCCTTCCCACCATTCAGCTCGGAAGGAACACACATCACTTCTCTCACATTCTGTTGGCAGCAGCGGGTCATAAGGCCTTGCCTGCTAAGTAGCTTCAGCCCTGTCCAACTCGTGGCGACCCCATGGACTGTGGCCTGCCAGGCTCCTCTGTCCATAGGAGTTCCCAGGCAAGAATACTGGAGCGAGTTGCCATTTCCTTCTCCAGGGGATCTTCCTGACCCAGAGATGAAAGTCCCATCTCCTGCAGCGCTGGGAGCCAGTACGAGCAGATCCAGCGAGGCTCCCTTAAGGCCCAACTCGCCTGCGGTTAAGGGGCCCAACACTGCAGCTCCTGCATTGCCCCCAGGTTCTTTACCACTGAGCCGCTGGGAGGGCCTTGCCTAGATATAAAGAAAGGGGGTGAGGAATTCTAGCTCCTGGTGGGGTATGCACTTCATAGCAGGAGCTCTCTTCCGCAGAAACTGAGAGTCCATCTTCGGGAAACAATGCCTGCATCTTTCACAGTTAATGTGATGTGCTCGTCACAGATATAAACCTTCTATTCTTTATGGCAACTTGCCTGTTAGCAACTGATCTCTGCTTTATCTGGTTTTAATTATGTAACACAAATGTGCCAAATAAAACAGCACCATTCACGATGAAAAGCAAGCTCAGCTCAGCTGAAATGGAGGGTGTGTTTTGCTCTGTGTACCGTTTTAGGTTTCAATGCTTGTGAGCAGAAATACAAGTCAGATGACTATGAGGAGAGAAAACGTGACTGCTGTTACGTCTGTCCAACTGTAATAAGAACGAACACGTGAAGAATGGCTGGATTCAGGTAGAATACAACTCATCAAGAATATTCTACAAAATATGTATATATTCCTTGATTGCCCATTCATCATAGTTTGGCTTATTGAGCTGCTGACAGAGTTATATTTCTTGTTTTGTGTGGGGGAAAAAAACACTTTGAAAAAGTGTCATGTTATTATTTAAGGTAGCTGAACTTTCTTTTAAATTTGCTCTCCAAGGAAAAGAAAAGTGTAAATTGAGTCAATGCAGATTTGAGTCGAGTAGAGGCAACTGAACCCTTGGGTTTGGGGTTTAATAACATCTTCACCATACATTATCACTGATAATTGAGAAAAACTTATTAAAAATATGATTTCAGACCTCTAGGCCAACAACAAATATTAACTGAAGCAAAAGTTGAAATTTTTTTTCTTTCTGTAATGGCCCAAACAGCAAATACTTTGGGTTTCAAAGGCCATTTAGTTTCTGTCTCAACTCCTGGGACAGGGGGAAAAAAAAGAAAAAAAACAACCTTGCTACTGTAGCAGGGAGGCAGAAAGCAGCCATAGATGAGATGGAAATAGGCATGGCTGTGTTCCAATAAAACTTTATTTACAAAAACAGATGATGAACTGCCTCTGACTCCCCAGGCTATAACTTACTGGCCCCTAAAATAAAGACATGGTGGTATAAAGTCCAAAGTGGAAAATATCCTCACTCGTGGCTGGCAGGCAGCCTGTCTTCCTCTTCCACTTTGGACTTAAATGTTCCTAGTTTGTTTGGAACTTCCTATATAAAATAGATAATGTTTTTCCATCAGCAGATAAACAGATAAAGAAGATGTGGTGTATATGCACAGTGGAATACTACTCGGCCAGAAAAAAAATAAACTCTCACCTCCTGCAGCAACATGGGAAGACATGGAGAGCATTGTACAAGGTGAAATAAGTCAGAGAGACAAAACAAGATACTATATGCTATTTCTTCTATTTAGAATCTAAAAAATACAACAAACCAGTAAATATAACAAAAAAGAAGCAGACTCAGATGCAGAGGACAAACGAGTGGTTACAGTAGGGAGAGGAAGGAGTGTTACGGTGCAGAGGATTAAGGGGGCTTCTCAGATTGTGCAAAGAACCGACCTGCCAACACAGGAGACGTGAGAGACTCGGGCTCGATCCCTGGGTTGAGAAGATCCCCTGGAGGAGGGAAGGGTAACCCACTCCAGTACATTTGCTGGAGAATCCTATTCTGTGGACAGAGGAGCCTGGCAGGCTACAGTCCATGGAGTTTCAAAGAGTCAGACAAGACTGAAGCGACTTAGCACACACGCATGCACAGAGGATTAAGAGATACAAATTATTAGACATAAAATAAGCTACACGGATATATTGTGCAACACAGGGAATACAGTCAATATTTCATAATAACTATAAGAGGAGTATAATCTTTAAACATTAGGAGTTACTATATTGTACACCTGTAACTTACACAATATTGTACAGCCATTATATTTCGATAGAAAAAAGATTAAAAAAAAAAACAGATACTGTTTCTATGGTAAACAGGTGATGAAAGGGAAGGATATTTGCCAGCTGCTAATGAACAAAGTTTGACACCCAGAAGACCAAGTTCTAATTTTGGTTGTGCTGGTATGGATGTGATCTCACTTGCCTCATTTAACTTCAATAGGCCTCTGTTCCTGCTTCCCTAAAATGAGGGAGTAGGGCGAGATTACCTCGAATACCCTTTACATCTCTCTGGTTCATTTTAGACTGAAAAGCTAACTGTGCTGGAGAAAATGTCAGACTTGGACCCAGAGGGCACAGCCCTACGTCTTGCCAGGTATGCCATCTGGGATGAGTTACTTAAACTCTCCAAGTCTGGCTTCTCCAACTGTTTGATGAGCCTAATACACTTTATCTGAGCTGAGTGGCAGGGCCACACCCGGATCTTGATGTTCTAGTGTGGTGCTGTTGTTCCGTCCCTAAGTTGTGTCTGATTCTTTGCAACTCCATGGAAAGCATGCCAGGCTCCCCCGCCCTTCACTCTCTCCCAGAGTTTGCTCAGATTCACGTCCATTGAGTCAGTGAAGCTATCTAACTATCTTGTCCTCTGTTGTACCCTTTTTGAAGGCAGGAGAGCCTTCAGTGTTTCCCAGCATCAGGGTCTTTTTCCGATGAGTCAGCTCTTCACATCAGGTGGCCAAAGTATTGGAGCTTCCGCTTCAGCATTAGTCCTTCCAACAAATATAGAGGGTTGGACTGGTTTGACCTACTTGCAGTCCAAGGGACTCTCGAGAGACTTCTCCAGCACCACGGTTCAAAAGCATCAGTTCTTCAGCACTCAGCTTTCTTTATGGTCCAACTCTCACATTTATACGTGACTACTGGAAAAACCATAGTTTTGACTAATATGGACCTTTGTAACCAAAGTGATGTCTTAGTTTTTTAATGCACTCTCTAGGTTTGTCATAGCTTTTCTCCCAAGGAGCCAGTGTCTTTTAATTTCATGACTGCAATGTGAGTTGAATCCAAATCCATGGCTAATTTAAGGAAATTTCCTTCACTTCAGTTATCTTAATGTGACCATCAAAGCTGCCCCAATCCCTTAGAATCTAGAAGCATTTTCCTGGAAGTGATCATCAAAATCAAGTAATTAAAAAATGTAAATGTGGCTGATCAAGGCTAAACACAAGCTCTCAAGGATGTAATTTCCACGGGGCAGAAAGTTCTAATGGAAGAGCAGCTATGAATGGGGATTCCCCCAGTCCTTTCGCTAGATGCTCGGAGACCTAGAGTCCAGCTTCTCCCTTCCTTGTGGCTGTTCCTTCATCACAGTCCGAGCCCACATCCCACAGCTTAAGAGAGCCCTGAGCCAGGCACGGGTGAAAGCTGATTACCTCCCTTGTGCCAGGCACTGTGCTGGCCTCTGAGGGCATTTTTCTCACTATACATTTACAGACTTTCTCTGCAGTTGGCATGACGCTTCTCATTCTCACTGATGCTGAGACTGAGGAGGCACGGGCTTAAACAACTTTCCAAAAACAAAGCCTGCAGGGAGGGAGGATCGTTCGATTCCATAAGAGACTGTGTTTTTGTTCTTAGGCCCAAATCTCAAGAGAAGCTAAAAATCTTTGGGTGGATATGAATAAGTGAGGCAGGATGTCTGAAACCAAACTTCTCAGTGAACCTGAAAATCAGGGTCTCCTTCCCCAAACCACGGGACTCTCTTCTCGAAGATGGATAAGACAGGAAGACTATCGGAATGCAAGTCAGGAGGATCAGGTTGTTCTTGACCTTGGAGCAGAGCCGTGCACACTGCACATGAACTCTGCATGTTTGTGAATGAATGAATGAGTCAGTGAAGGATTGGTTTATATTTCAGTTGCCAGCACCATACTGGCCCATGGATAAAATAAATCTTGTGCTGCCTCTTCTGTTTTTGTTTTTAGCACATGTCCTAGCTCTTTGCCACAAATCACAGTTTTCTGTCCTTATTCACCCAGATTTCAGCCTTTGGAAGCCTGACCTTCTATTTTCCTTGGCCTCCTACCTTTCTTCCCCACTGTCCTTCATCTTCATCCCAAATGCTTTCAGAAAGAAAGCCTCAGATTTTCTTCTCTTTTTTCCCCCCACTGGTAGAATATTGGGTGAGAGGAGGACTTTTTGTTTTTATATACATTTAAATCCTATGACTTTATAAACTTAAAAAGAAACATGAGTTCATTAACGTAACACCATGTGCTTCTTATTAAGGGTCCTATTTTCAGTCGTGGGAATAATAATAATAAGGAAGATGGTGACTTAAGACATACATAAACTAAGTCTGGATTTCTTTAGAAACCAAACAAGAGCAGACCCTATTGGAAAATATATTCACCCATTAAAAAAAAAAAAATCGGAGAAGGCAATGGTACTCCACTCCGGTGCTCTTGCCTGGAAACTCCCTTGGATGGAGGAGCCTGGTAGACTGCAGTCCATGGCGTCGCACAGAGCTGGATACGACTGAGCGACTTCACTTTCACTTTTCACTTTCATGCATTGGAGAAGAAAATGGCAACCCACTCCAGTGTTTTTGCCTGGAGAATCCCAGGGATGGCGGAGCCTGGTGGGCTGCCGTCTTTGGGGTCGCACAGAGTCAGACACGGCTGAAGCGACTTAGCAGCAGTATACCAAAAAATGCTCACTCATTCATTCAAGGACTTTCTTTCCACCTCCCCCCCGCCCCATTATTTCCTTTGTTCAGTGTGCTATACAGAGCCTGGATCAAAAAGGAGACCGGGTAAAAGGTTAAAATGTGAGAATATGTGACTCTAGGAACTGACTCAGGCATTTTCAGGATATGCAAGATAAGCGTGGAATTAACTTGTTCATCATAAACACATGGGGGTAAACAGGTGAGTGGGAGACCTTCTTCAATTCAACTCATATTGCAGATATAAATACTGGAAAGAGGCTCATGCTTGTTCAGCATCCAGTAAGTGTCAGGCACTGGGCTGGATGTGTTTATATTAAATTTTAGCTGCAGACTCAGACTTTATGAGACAGATTGTAAAAATGAGTCATCAAGACTAAACTGGATTATTCCAAGATACGAAGTGTGGAAGGGCAAGAAAGGGGATTTGAACTCCAGTCCTTGGGGCCCCGAAACCCCCTGTTGCTACCGCAACCACTCTGCATCCAGGAGTGACCTCTGTGTTGCAGGAAAAGAACAGTTCCTCAGGAGCTGGATACCAGAATTTGGTAAGAGGACAAAGGAAATACCCACCGAACGAACATCTTTTCCATCAAGTAGGTATTGGCTCAGAGATCCCCCATCCCACCAAATTCAGGCAGGT
>SJYV01003753.1:0-12702 GCA_006410875.1 Neotragus pygmaeus
AGGTCAGGAAGCAACAGTTAGAACTGGACATGGAACAACAGACTGGTTCCAAATAGGAAAAGGAATATTGTCACCCTGCTTTTTTAACTTATATGCAAAGTACATCACGTGAAGAAGGCAATGGCACTGCACTCCAATACTCTTGCCTTGAAAATCCCATGGACGGAGGAGCCTGGCAGGCTGCAGTCTATGGTGTAGCTAAGGGTCAGACACGACTGAGAGACTTCACTTTCACTTTTCACTGTCATGCATTAGAGAAGGAAATGACAACCCACTCCAGTGTTCTTTCCTGGAGAATCCCAGGAATGGGGGAGCCTGGTTAGCTTTCGGAAATGACTGAAGTGACTTAGCAGCAGCAGCAGCAGAGTACATCATGAGAAACACTGGGCTGGAAGAATCATGGGCTGGAATNTGACAACCCACTCCAGTGTTCTTTCCTGGAGAATCCCAGGAATGGGGGAGCCTGGTTAGCTTTCGGAAATGACTGAAGTGACTTAGCAGCAGCAGCAGCAGAGTACATCATGAGAAACACTGGGCTGGAAGAATCATGGGCTGGAATCAAGATTGCTGGGAGAAATATCAATAACCTCAGACATGCAGATGACAGCACCCTTATGGCAGAAAGTGAAAAGGAACTAAAAAGCCTCTTGATGAATGTGAAAGAGGAGAATGAAAAACTTGGCTTAGGCTCAACATTCAGAAAAAGAAGATCATGGCATCTGGCCCAATCACTTCATAGGAAGTAGAGAGGTGAAACAGTGGAAACAGTGTCAGACTTTATTTTTTGGGCTCCACAATCATTGCAGATGGTGATTGCAGCCATGAAATTAAAAGATGCTTACTGCTTGGAAGGAAAGTTATGACCAACCTAGACAGCATATTAAAAAGCAGAGACATTACTTTGCCAACAAAGGTCTGTCTAGTCAAGGCTATGGCTTCTCCAATGGTCATGTATGNGCAGACATGAAATTAAAAGATGCTTACTGCTTGGAAGGAAAGTTATGACCAACCTAGACAGCATATTAAAAAGCAGAGACATTACTTTGCCAACAAAGGTCTGTCTAGTCAAGGCTATGGCTTCTCCAATGGTCATGTATGGATGTGAAAGTTGGACTGTGAATAAAGCTGAGCACCGAAGAATTGATGCTTTTGAACTATGGTGTTGGAGAAGACTCCTGACTTGACCCTTGGACTGCAAGGAGATCCAACCAGTCCATTCTAAAGGAGATCAGTCCTGGGTGTTCATTGGAAGGACTGATGCTAAAGCTGAAATTCCAATACTGTGGCCACTTCATCCGAAGAGTTGACTCATTGGAAAATACTCTGTTGCTGGGAGGCATTGGGAGCAGGAGGAGAAGGGGACGGCAAAGGATGAGATGGCTGGATGGCATCACCAACTCGATGGACATGAGTTTGTTTGAACTCCGGGAGTTACTGATGGACAGAGTGACCTGGCGTGCTGCAGTTCATGGGGTCACAAAGAATCGGACACGACTGAGCTACTGAACTGAACTGTTTCACTTAAAAGGGTAACTTTTTATCATAACTAAGCATAAATTTATTGACAGCTATCAGAAAGACTTTAGAACTGCATTGTCCAATACAACAGCCATCAGCCACATGTGGCTATTTACCAAGAATACTGGAGTGCGTAGCCTATCCCTTCTCTAGCAGATCTTCCCCACCAAGGAATCAAACTGGGGTCTTCTGCATTGCAGGTGGATTCCTTACCAACTGAGCTATCACGGAAGCCCTCAATATAAATTTAGACTAATTGTAATTGAAAAAAGGTATAAATTCAATCCCTTAATCTCACAGACCATATTTCAGCTACTCAACAGCCACATGTGACTTCAGTTCAGTTCAGTTCACTCAGTCGTGTCTGACTCTTTGTGACCCCATGAACTGCAGCAAGCCAGGCCTCCCTGTCCATCACCAACTCCCAGAGTTTATCCAAACTCAAGTCCACTAAGTCGGTGATACCAACCAATCATCTCATTTTCTGTCGTCCCCTTCTCCTCCTGCCCTCAATCTTTCCCAGAATCAGGGTCTTTTCAAATGAGTCAGCTCTTCTCATCAGGTGGCCAAAGTATTGGAGTTTCAGCTTCAACATCAGTCCTTTCAATAAACACATGTGGGTAGTGACTACCTATTGGACAGTCAGATATAGACCATATCCATCATTGCAGAATATCATTTTGGTCAGCAATGTACTAGAAAGTAGGGGCTCTTAGCTTTTTCCTCTATGTAGTCTCCTTGCTTTAAGCAAAACCTGGATTTCTCCTACTTGGATTACTCCTATGGAAGTCTTCCTACTTCCTGAACGATCTCTCAAATGAATGTAAATTAATTCTTATCCTCAACCTCCCCCCACTTCATGAATCTTATAACTCCTCCACATGTAAAGACTTAAAGTCATGGTGAAACTCTCCTAGTTCCATTTTTTTTAACTTCCAAAACACTAGGACATGTCTCTTCCACTCTTATTTAAACAATATTTTATTGAAATATATACCATTCCCACATTTCTTTCTTGTCTCTGTTGTGTACACCTTCATGGAGATTTTTGGGATCTGGCTCTTTCTTAAGGTCAATTTTAATCATTTCATCCTCTGGATACCAATATCTATGAAGATTGCCAGATAACAGCCTAATGAATTCCTTGACCTCTTATCTCCCATGGTCCTCAGCTTCAGACCCATGGCTACACCTGAAAAACATCAATTTCTAAAATTTTAAGTTAAAAAATACTACCCTCAGATCGTGACATTCAGGCCTAACCCTGCCCCCTCTTCTGCTTCTCTTGTACCTGCTCTTCAGCCTCTTTAAGTCTTCTTGGGCCCTTCCAAAATTTCTTAGTTATAATGCCCTCTCTTGGCTCCACTTCATTTTCTTCCTAGTCAGTCCTGTGTTTCTCATCACGACCCAATATGCACCCCTAATTGCCATTTCACTGTCCTTACCTTTTACCTCCACTATTTTGAGTTAATCTATCCTATTTTCTACTCTGATTGTGACCATTAACAGAGAAAACTAAGATAACTACACATTTATAGTCATTAAAATAACCAAGCTTTCCTCTGACTCATTTTTCTATTAAATATTTTTATGAGCCTTTTCCCCATCTCATCTCCAGCCATACGCCTGTATCAGAGTTTCTTTTGGCACATGGGAAGCTGTTGAGGTAGTCAGCAATAACCAATTCATCTACCCTAAATTCTTAAACATGTTTCTTATTATTCAAGTCTAAGTGATTTTAAGAGGAAGAGATCATCTGGTGGAGAGCAAAGTGGGGTACATTTCTGACAAGAAAGCAGAGCATGCAGAGTTTGATCAAGGTGCCTTGGGGACAGCTTGTACAAGGTGATGAGCCAAGCCTAGGAGGAATGAAGTTGACTAGCAAATGTGACCATCCAAAGAAAATGAAGCAGCTTGAGATTGGGAGTGAGAAACAAAGGGTGAGCATTCAGAGTTAACCAGAATTATTGGCAGGGTATGAAGGTAGACTGAATATATAATTTTTAAAAATCAAAATTAAACACCATTGAGACCAAAGACAATGTCAACTAACATCTAGAAAATAGGGTTCTAAAAACTGATGAGGGCTCTCTTTATCTTTTCTTCTTTTTCATATATAAAATAAGATTATTGTCTTTAAAATTATTAGTAGATGCCTATGAGTAAATGTCACAGTGTTCAAATCTTTTTATACATGTATTTTAAATCCACATCTCTCTCATTTTATCTCAGTAATCAAGATTGAGTATTTTCAGGTATGGCTTTATAGAATCAAGATAGGAAGACTTGCCCAAGTTAGCAAGTAATCATTCTTCAAAAAACAGTTATAAACGATGAAAATAATAGCGGTTAATTATTGAAAGTTATTATGTACACACATTTCTAAGAGATTTACATGTATTACTCATATGTCTCACAACTACCCCATGAAAAGGTACTATTAATATCTACAGTTTGCAGGTGGGGGAACCGAGGCACCACCGAGGTTAATCTACTCAAACTAATTGACCAAAATCAAGCTTAAAATGAGGCAGGTTTGATGCCAGTTACCATGTTGTTCAGCAGTAAACTCTACTCCTCTGTTTAGGAATTGATTCGTTGTTTGTTTGTTTGTTCCCCCTACTGTAGTCACTAGTGTTTGGTAGAACAGACTTGCATATGAAGATGAGGATATTTTTACTGACAGTGCCCATTAATCATTCATATGCTACTTGGCAAGGTGAAGATAGGCATGTAACAGTTTGTCTGGAAATGCAACTACCGATACAAAAGTAGAGCAAATGAGAAAGAACTGTTAATGCCAGGGGACACAAGAATAGGAAGCCTGAGTGAAGCTCAGTGGAGTTGCAGACATCATTTTAAGAGTGAAATGAAATCAGAGACATAACGCTATTATATACAGAGGATAAGTGCAAAGGGTTAGGTGTCACTATAGTGAGTTGGACGTACACTCAATATCAGAGCAAAGCCATTACAATTTGATCATTTATCTAAAGTTGCCTACTTGGAATTGAAATAGGAAAATTTGAAGTCCTAGAGGTCAGAGAACAGAGTGACGGATGGGTCATTAAAAATCATTTATTGTATTCCAGAGATATTTGAAAGGTTTTATGACCCCATTTCCCATGTATTACCTTTTCACACTGGCATCCAGAGAAATAATGTGATAACTCTGACTTAAACAGTAATAGTCAGATTTTTTAGTTTACTGATCTGACCCCAGGTAGAAAGACTGTATCAGAGTACAATATTTAAACTAAAGTTAATGTAGGGTAGAAAGAATATTGGAGAAGGAAATGGCAACCCACTCCAGTGTTCTTGCCTGAAGAATCCCAGGTATGAGGGAGCCTCATGGGCTTCTGTCTATGGGGTCACAAAATTTCTGTATATTTAAAGGCTTTTTTCTTTCAAAAGTTGTTTTTACTACTTCCATTTATTACTTAAATTTTAATGACATAAAACCTGATTTGTGAGTATTTATTACTAGAAATACTGAAGTCAGACTGGAGAAGTCCAATACTGTGGTATGAGCCTCTCTTCTCAAATGCATCTAAGTTCTACCTGGTCTTCAACATCTGGCTCAAGCCCCCACCTCTTGCTTGAATCTTTTGCCCATTTATATGGCAAACTCCTTGCCTATAGCAAGTAATCAATTAATGTATCTTGATTGATATGTTCCCATTTATGATATCTATGTCTCTATCTATATATGTCTATGTAATCTCTGAGAAATATATGTTTCAATGGTTAAAGCAAAGTGAAAGAAGATAAAGGAAGAACTAAAGTAGAATTTTTAGTGTACTTGCATAATAGTATTTAAGAACTCAAGGCACCTAAAAGATAACAGGTTTCTCTGAAGTGATTACAGGCAATCTCTCTGAACGTGCTTTAGATCAATTAATAAATTATAAATCTTCTTAAACTAGTTACCTAAAGCTTAGTCCTATCATGTACAGGTTTATTTTTCCATTTCACAGGAAAATATACCATATTTTATATGTATATATGTATATGTGTATATGTGTGTGTGTGTGTGTGTGTATGGGCTTCCCTTGTGGCTTAGCTGGTAAAGAATCTGCCTACAACGTGGGAGACCTTGGTTCGGTCCCTGGGTTGGGAAAATACCCTGGAGAAGGGAACAGCTACCTACTCCAGTATTCTGGCCTTGAGAATGTGTATGTGTGTGTGTATATATATATATATATATATATATGCACATATACATGTATATATGTCATATCTTGTAACAGAGAGACAAAACATTCTATTGGCCACATACATATCTGGTGAAGATGTGCTCAATGTTCAGGAATATTTCTACATTCTGGCTATAGAATCCCCTCGTTATTTAGCCTTTAATTAGCAACTTCAAAGGTGTAGATTCACTTCACAATATGGCTTGATGGCTTATAGAGAAGCAGAAACTTTAAAAATAACAATCCCCAAATGTCTTTGCAGCAAATAAATTTGTAACCAAAAGCTTTATTGCCTCACTTTTGTAGTGTGATAGGAATTTAGAGGTTACTATTAATTAATTGCTTTTATAAAGTCATTACTCTGTCAGGGTTTTTTCATCTTAGATTAGGAAAAAAAAAACAATTAAAATTAATTTAATGCTTTGTGACTTGTCCTAGCATTTTTT
Source organism: Neotragus pygmaeus (assembly GCA_006410875.1). Classification (NCBI taxonomy): domain Eukaryota; kingdom Metazoa; phylum Chordata; class Mammalia; order Artiodactyla; family Bovidae; genus Neotragus; species Neotragus pygmaeus. The sequence continues at coordinate 6,161 of SJYV01003753.1, forward strand.
TGATTAGTCACTGATTCTCAAACAGTAATAGGCCCATATCCTATACTATGTAATGTCAATCTGAATGAGATTCAGAGAGAAGTTGATGACATTATTTTTAGTGGAAGTAAAACAAGAATATGGGACCTTGCCAACAAATATTTTTTAACCAAATTTTAAGAAACCATAAATGATCTGGTCTCTCAATAGACATTTCTCTAGTTCTTTCATCATGCTTCCATACCTATCTTTTTTTTTTTTTTTTGGTAATTTATTTATTTATTTTTAAATTTAACTTTACAATACTCTATCTTTTAAAATCACTATGCAAATGGAAAAGAATTTATGATACATGGTAGAAGTATAAACCTTCAAACTACTCACTGATACAATGACTCCTTTTCCCCTTTTGGAAGATATCATTTTTAGGATAGTTACTTCCTTTAAATTTTTTTTTTATTGTGGGGAAATACATAAAACATAAAATTTATCACCTTAACCATTTTTGAGTGTAAAATCCAAAAATATTAGATAAATAGACATTGTCGTGCAACCATCACCACCATCTACCCCCGTAACTCTTTTCATCTTGGAACACAAACTCTATACCTATTCAACAATAACTCTCTATTCTCCCCTGACCATAGCCTCTGGAAGCCAACATTATACTTTCTCTCTGACACAATGACACTTGTTCTCCAAAGTTTTGAGTTAGTATGTCCTACCTCAACTTTTCCTGTTTCTACTGCCAAACCTCGATCAATTATCTACATTTTTTTGCAAGTAAATTTACAAAATTCACTATCCATGTTTATCTGCCAAATTAGTCAACTATAAGATGAAGGTGATTTTAAAATCCTGTGAGCACTGTGGATTTTAGCAAGTCTTTGTTGAGGGCCTACTACAGGCGCTACACTTTGTTGGATGTTAGAAATATTGTACAGTACTTCCCCCCCAAAAGCTAATAGTTCTATCATAGAGAAAAGGCAATTTCATGTAATTGTAAAACTCTTCAATTCATGGTACTGGTTTTATTGATTTCTCTCTTTCCTACCCTCCCATTTAGGATGAATGAGGAAAACAATGGGTCAGACACTTATTCTACTTGGGTCTCAGTTTTTACAACCATAAAATGAGAGAGTTGAAATAGATGATCTTTCTGTAAGGGTCCTTCAAATTAATTTCTTTGTTACAAACAAGAACACAGAAACTACTGAAATTAAATGACTGATATCCCTAATGTTATACATCTAGAGACACAAATTGTATGAATATATAATCAAGGAAAAGAATATGGAGAAAACTCCCACAAATTTTGCCACTGTAATGAAAATAGTCAGAGTTTAAAAGTTAAAAACTTTGAAAACCTTAGAAGATAGTATATTGTTGTAAAGTAATTTTTTTTTTACTTTAGATTAATACCATTTTCAGAAGAGCTGACAAATTTTCATGTCCACAGTGGATATTCTGATTGTCTTGATTCAGAGTGAAGCAATAGGATCAAATAAAAGTGCACAAATTTCTGCAAAATAATACAGAATACATTTATGGCAACACTTATATTGTTAGATATTTTTTAAAAGACCCCCTCCTCCAAAATTATGTTGCTTTCACATGATAAGTGAAATACTGCTTGTTCTTTCTGCACTGGAGTCATTCTTGGAACACCTCTCTTCATCTTATTTTTAATTAAATTCATCAATATAGCTTCTGAATAATTTTCGGAAAATGTTCAAATGTGTCCTTTTTTTCATTCCCATTGTGATTATAGAATTACATGGCCAGTGCTTTAAATCTCACCTCAGACAACTTCCCAATTCCACGTTTGAACACTGCAGGCTCCCCACTTCCACTACAATGGCACAAAATAATGTTGCCCAACTCCAGATTCCAAAGTAGCTATCAACTGCCAAGATAAAATAGACTATAAAGTGGGTCATGAAGTGATGATCTCCAAGGCAATGAGTAACATTGGAAAATGACTGCAAATAGTCTCATGGTTCATTAAAAGAAAACCATACTGTCTTATTATCCAGGTGAGGGGGTGGGGGGTAGATGAATATACTATGCAGACTACAAAGCCAAGAAGCAGTGCTTAAAATTCAAAGGTTATGATTTTCCATTGGAGAAGGCGATGACACCCCACTCCAGTACTCTTGCCTGGAGAATCCCATGGATGGAGGAGCCTGGTAGGCTGCAGTCCATGGGATCTCAGAGTCAGACGCAACCAAGCGACTTCCCTTTCACTTTTCACTTTCATGCATTAGAGAAGGAAATGGCAACCCACTCCAGTGTTCTTGCCTGGAGAGTCCCAGGGATGGGGGGGCCTGGTGGGCTGCCGTCTATGGGGTCGCACAGAGTCAGACATGACTGAAGTGACTTAGCAGCATGATTTTGTATCTGTATTATAAAAAGACTCCTGGCCATATCAAAAAGCATCTAGGTTGACCTCCACACATATAAGAGTACTAGAATTTGAATTCCAAATTTGAAAGAGAATAGACACTATTATTTACACCACTAAATACACTGAACTGCACTTTGTTGTTCATGTTTGGATTTTGGCTTTCAGGATCTCCTATGTGCCAGGCATGGTGTTTAAAGTTTTATATGTATCATCTCACTTTTTAATTTGAGTCTTATCTTTCCCATTGGATTATGAATTCACATAGGACAAAGATTATATATTATTCATGTTTATACCCCTACCCCACTACCCTCTGCATACATCATTACACAGTGTGGGTTTTTTCAATATATATTTGCTGAATAATTAACATATAAAAGCACATGAGCACTGTGGGGAAAGATTTTATGGTGTAAATTTAGAATTGAATAACCTGGGTTCTAGTCTTTCATGAGTATCTATGTTCTCATCTGTTTAAAAAGTAAATCTTATGAAAATGCTAATGTTTTTTAGTTCTCAAAATACACTTCAAATAATAATGCTCAGGTAGCTGATTTTTACAGCCCAGAAAATAATGGTCATGAGTCTTTACATAAAGAACCCTTATACAAGCTAAAGCTTGTCCCTCACTTCAGGTTTTAAGCTTGTTGTTTCCACTCATTCATTCCAATGTCTTACATTTGAAAAGATTTATATTATTTAAAAATTACTAAATGAGTGAAAATCTCTCTGTCTTTCATTACATAAAATAAATTTAAGAGACCACTGGTTATCAATAACAAATTAAACATAATGATTTTTTGATGTTTTAAAATAGACTGTGTACAATTACAAACCCTCTATAAGTGAAGTTATTTAATGATTTGATAGGATGGATAATACCCTGCCGTGTCTGCAGAAACCATGGTTATATCTTATTGTTATTCTAACAGATCACAAACTAACTTCTTTAGGCTACAGAAATTATGCTAAAGAATAATCATCATTGATTTATTTTCTCAATAGATTCTCTAATAAGATTTCTATGTAATCTTGAATGGTGAATCATAACATGATAACTATTTTACTTTTTGAGGGAGTTAAGTTGTAAAACATTTTTTTTTATTTAAAAATGCTTAATAGATATATAAAGTTGAAAAAGAAGTAAAGGTCAAGTGGATCAAAATGCTTCAGCAAATGTCTTTTCAACCTGAAAGTAATGCAGAAATACAAACAATTGCAGTGTCAACCTTTGACCATTAATAACTCTTTTACCTATTGGAAAGAAGAAAATTAGAGATATTTATGTTTCCTAGTTTAAAACTTACCATTATTATAACTCTTAGAGCTGTAAATGTTTCAGGAAGGATAAATACACATCACATGCAGAGATCTCAAAGTTTCTTGATAATGCCACACAGTTGGTAATACAGATACATCAACCTAATATNTATTAGGGAAGTAGAAGAAAATTAGAGATATTTATGTTTCCTAGTTTAAAACTTACCATTATTATAACTCTTAGAGCTGTAAATGTTTCAGGAAGGATAAATACACATCACATGCAGAGATCTCAAAGTTTCTTGATAATGCCACACAGTTGGTAATACAGATACATCAACCTAATATCTGTGTTGTCTCCTTTTTTCACTTTTTGTATTTTCTGTCTTTTTAATTTTCTCTATTTGCTACTATAGATTGTTTTAGCGTAAGAGCTACTCTTTTATTCTCCTTTCCGTTGCAGTGGGAGCTGATTTTCAAGAGGTTAAAATTTGACTAATTGTAAATGTTCCTTCACTTTCCAGTTTGGAGTTTGGGCTTGCACATTTTTTTATGTAGAGGAAGTAGCATCAGTGGAGGCTAGATGGTTAGCTTTTCCTGAAGCATTAAGAGCACAGTGGAGGGCTGTCTGAAGACTCTTCCTGAGGGAGGAAGGAAGAGGAGAATGAACTATCAAAAATCAGGCACAAAAATGAAAGGATGAGCTTTGACTAACTAGTCAAAGCTATGATTTTTCCAGTAGTCATGTACGAATGTGAGAATTGGACCATAAAGAAGGCTGAATGCCAAAGAATTGATGCTTTTGAACTGTGGTGCTGGCGAAGACTCTTGAGAGTCACTTGGACTGCAAGGAAATCAAACCAGTCAATCCTAAAGGGAATCAACCCTGATTATTCATTGGAAGAACTGATGCTGAAGCTGAAGCTCCAGTACTTTGGCCACCTGCTGCAGAGAGCCAACTCATTGGAAAATAACCCTGATACTGGGAAGGATTTCAGGCAGGAGAAGAGAATGACAGAGGATGAGATGATTGGATGGCATCACCAACTCAATGAACATGAGTTTGCACAAACATGGTTTTGAGCTTTTGAATTTTTAGCAAATTCAAGGAGATGGTGAACGACAGGGAAGCCTGGCATGCTGCAGTCCATGGGGTCGTAAGAGTTGGACACAGCTTAGTGACTGAACAACAATCTAAAAGCAGTATCTTAGATAAGACATCATTTTAAATTAACATCAGAATGTTTTTATCTGAAAGTGTGTTTATGATTTGTTGTTAAAATAATTTCATTTTTGAAGTTTTGAGAATGAGTCAGTTAACTTGATTATTCATGAGACCGGCTAGATGAGATAATACTAAATATTAGAAAGCACTGAATGAGGTACTTAGCTTATTTAATGGCATTTCTGGGAAAGGATATGGTGGATGCCAACAAGTGATCCTGTTCTCTAGGGAACTCGCTGTTAGATATTCCACTATAAAATGATACCTTAATTAACAAACTTTCAGGGACAAAGCTCTTTTTATCAGAGCTGACGTGCACTCAAAGGGTACTCTGTGTTCAGAGCACCCATCTTTTTGGAAAAAGAGACTTTAATGTTACTAGCTTAGATAGCATGGGGCAGCTTAGTGAGCTGTTTAATTGGATCACCAAGTCAAATCTGCCTGCATTCAGATTCCAGCCTTGTCACATACTACCCGTGTTTCCATGGACAAATTATTTAGTTAATGAGTGCCTCAATTTTCTCATCTGTAAAGACACCTATACTTCATAGGGTTATAAGAATTGCATGTAATGTGTATGAAGAACCTTGGCCCATGATGAACATTTGTTAAAGCATTAAGCTAGGAAGGTTAAAGAAGTGAATCCGGCCATGGTCTGGTTTAGAAAAGATCCTTGGACTTCCCTGGTGATCAAGTGGTTAAGACTCTGATCTTCCAATGCAAAGGCCATTGGGAGTGGGTTCCATCGCTGGTCAGGGAATTAAGATCCCACATGCCTCACATTCTTTTAGTCTGGCCAAGGAGCATCATTCTTTTAGTCTGTTCAGGTGGAAATGAGGTACTTACTGCCTTGGCCCTATTACCAGCTGAGAAACCATCCTAGGAGGGCCCAGAGACAGCAGGGTGCCTAGCCAGGCAGTGGGTAGAACAGGGAGAAGGTGAGACCTGGCTAGGGTGGAGCAGCCATTGGAATCTACGGCCTAAAACACATACATGTCTGACTCAGTTTGGAGAGATACAGTTGCCAGCAGTGAGCTGTGACGTAGAGTAATTCCTGTTAGTTCATTATTATTATTTATTTTATTTTTATTAAAATATTATTATTCTTCTTAATGTAGAACTCTTTTGTTCTTAAATAGGATTTTCTGTAGGTTAGTTCAACTGGGTCTTAAGTTAACAGAAATACCAAAGACACCCAGCTAGAATTCAAATTAGTAAGATAAAATATGAGAATGTCAGAAAACAAGTGAGTAAATGTTAGGGAAAATGGGAGCACTAAGGGGGAAAAAAGATTTCATGAAGACATTTTCAGAGATTGTTGAAAGAGAACTCTTGACACTGATGGTATAAGAAGGTTTTAGCTTCTTCACATCAAAGATAAGTGACGTTTTCCCCTTGTGGCCCTGGTTTTGAAATATTTAGCCTAATAAATTGCATTTAGTTAAATGTTAACTTGTTGGTCTCTTTTTGTTTTAAATTCACGAGGGGACTTAGAGCTTGTGATCAGCAAGAAATAATTAGAATCGCTATTTTTGTTTACCATAATTAAATTTAGCTTTGTTGAGTGCCTGCCACATAATAGGTGCTCGTTCATTCATTCATTTCAGTCGCTCAGTCATGTCCTACTCTTTGCGACCCCATGAATCACAGCACACCAGGCCTCCCTGTCCA
>SJYV01003756.1:0-11718 GCA_006410875.1 Neotragus pygmaeus
AGGCCCACAAGTATTTATTCCAGAGTTTCTCCAGGGCCCCGGCATCCTGAGCACCTCAGAATACAAGTGGGGTTTGCGTCTCATGTAGACCACCTCCTCTGCCACCCCCTCCCCTCCCCTCCCCTCCCCTAGCCTGAGGATCTAGGAACCCTGGACGCGGGCTGGGGGCCCCCACTGCTCTGCCCTCGGGCATTGGATGACCACCACTCACGGTCCCCTTTGGGGCGAGTCCATGGGCCATAGCGCAGCCCGGATCCTCACACCTCCGCTGCCCCTCTCGGCAGCGCCCCCTACCCGNACACAGAGCAGCAGGCAGCCCAAGGGAGGGGGTTGCTCAGAAGGTAAAGGGCGGCGGCTCCGGGGAGGACCGGGAGGAGGTCAGACGGGTCAGCAGCCTCCGCCCTCCCCTCGCAGGGAGACCAGTCCCCTCTTAGGGTTCCCACGCCCTGCACCCCACACTCTTCCCGAGAGGCAGGCAGGCCTGGGGACATCGCACCCTCAGGCCTCCCTCAGGGCAACCACGCCCCCCATCTCAGCTTCACTTCTTTCTCCTTCCCCTACCACATGATGAAGGATTAAGTTTATTTTTTCTGATCCTGCTGGATCCTCGGGCTTCCTCCAGCCTTTTGCTGACCAATGGGCCAGAGGAATATGGGGGCTGGGGTGGGAATCCCACCGGTCTCTATTGAGAAGCCATTAAGATGGCTGTTTGTCCAAACATTCTTTCTTCAATGCAGCCTTTCCCTCCTCTCTCTGTAAGATGCTAAAGAGCCGCAGGTTTAGAAGCCCCCAGGACATGCTCCGTCCCCCTCCTCGGTGACTCCCAAGCACCCCAGCCAGGGCCTCAGTTTCACCTCCTGACAAGACCAAGGTCTTGGGAAAGCTTGTGAAAAATCACGTGCACGTAAGCCTTGGATTATCCATGCTCAGGGCCAAGAGGATTAGGAATCTGAAAGAACTAGAAAAAGTAATGGATAATCCCCACCATGAGGATTTGGTTTAGCCATGGGGCTGGCAGGATGCAGCTTGGTTACACATCTCCCTGCAGACCTGGGTTGCCCCTGCCCTCTCTCCACCTGGGAAAGTTTCCTAGCTGGGCTCCAGCCCAAGGACAAGTCACATGTCTTCCCATGTAAGTCCATGCCATTTCCTATAGAATCAAGTCAAGCGGTTCTGCTGAGACCTCAAGGCTGCCCCGAGTCCAGCTGGACCCTGCCGCCCACAGCCCAGTGCACTGCTTTGCCATCACTCTAATCTGGTCCCTGCACTCTCCCTGGCAACCCACACCCACTTCCCATCCTCAGATGGGATGGGCCAGTTCCTTCTCCACATTGGTCCTCCTTGTTCAAGGCCACCCCCTCCTCTGCCACCAGCATCCATCCCGCTTCTCCATCCTCCCTCTCCCATGACAGGCACGGTGGGTACCCCAGAGGTTAGCTCCCAAGGTTGGCGGTATAGTGGAAATGTCAGTTCCCCGTGGGAAACAGCCATCAGGCTGATGTCGGGAAGATGTAAACAGGATGCCAAAGGCTGCCGTCGCCCTCTGTGGGCAGCTCTCACCGGTGTCTTCACAATGCCAGGTGGACAACTTTGCACTTGTCACTGGAGACCCGTGGGAAGGCCCCTGTCGGGGACCCGAGACGCTGCAATGCCCACCTCGCCCCTGGGAAGCAGGTGGGATCCAGAGAAGTGGACTGTGACTTTAGGCAGGACCACCTCAGCCCGCCGCACTTTCTCTGAGCTGGGCATAGCTCTGCCCTGAGGGAGGAGCCTGCTGGTCTCCTGTGATGCCCCCCACCCACTTAAGTGCCCCCTTGAGTCTATAGGTCAAAGAGCTTACGGGAAAACTATCATCCAACTCACAAATGCAAAATAAGGTCTTGACTGATGTCACCGTGAATTCCTTCTGCCCGAAGAAAAACAACAAAAAACCTAACAAGCTCATCCCCTCGTCACCCAGTTACCCCCAGACTCACAGGGCCCTGGCTTCCCCCTGGCAGGGCAAGCTAAGCCACCTCTGGGGCTTTGAGGTGAGCAGGATGCCTGCCTGAGGGTGGAGAGCTGGAACCTGTATGGATGACATGTAGAGAATGGTACGCACACTGTCACATTATAGTTACTCCATGAGGTCATTGCCATGGGTCACCCACAATTCCACACACCACACACACGCTAAGCAGGACCATCCTCACAACCCAGGAGCTAGGTACTATCAAAAGCCACTTTAAGGAGGAAACTGCTGAAGCACAGAGAGGTTAAGTGACTTGTCCAGGATCACACAGCGCCCAAGGAGCAGGGTCAGGGTTCAAACCCAGGCAGCCTGGCTCCAGAGCCCTTGCACTCGATCGTGCATGACACTGTCGCTGAATCATGTCCACCGCTTTGACTGCATGGACTTGTAGCCCAGGCTCCTCTGTCCATGGGATCTCCCAGGCGAGAATACTGAAGTGGGTTGCCATTTTCTTCCCCAGGGAATCTTCCCGACCCACGGACTGAGCATGAGTCACCTGCATTGCAGGCGGATTCTTCACTGCTGAGGCCCCTGGGCAGACCGTGGTTTGCTTTATTGGGAAGAAAAGAATCAAAGGGTGGCCTTGCCTGATAAGAAGAGGGAGTCGTAGCTTATTCAACACAGCTTTTCAGAGAGCAGCATGCCAGAGGGTGTCAGAAATACATAACCAAATGCAGGCATTTTCCAGCATTTGTTCCGTTCTGCTGTGGATGCAGCGGGCTGCCCGGAGTCAAGGGGGCACAGCCTCTAACACCTGGCTCTCTGGGGAGTTGGGGGAAGGTGGTGAGAACTTGGTTCTGCTACTTTCCCCAAATACCCCCGACTGTAGGTCAGGTGAGTGGAGGCACGTTCCTTGACCAGAACTCTTGGCAACTGGTTCCAAACCTGAGGCCCTCACTCCTGACTAGAATAATCCTGGAGACAAGATGCATGGAAGATGTGCATGGTTTGTGCCTGTGTGTGTGTGTGTGTGTGCCTGTGTGCGTGTATGTGTGCACACGTGTGCCCACACATGTATGTTGAAGATGATGATCACAGGAACTTTGCACATTTCTGTCTTTGCCTGAGCGGCCCTCAGGCCCCAGTTACACAGGCCTGTGTCTCCTGTCCTTTCTCCTGTTCTCCCTGCCTCTCCGGAGAAGCCACGGGGCAAGGGCGGCAGGACCAGAAGGGAAAAGAAGGCGAGACTGGAAGGCCACCGTCGGTCAGGGTCAGGAAGGAGTGACATGGAGGGAGTCAGGGGAGGATGCCCCAGTGTGGACAGTGCTCCGTGTCCAGCTGTCGGCAAGCCCTGCCCGGCTCTAAGGGAGCCCGAAGAGTCACCCCCCATCCCATCTGTTCCTCCAAGAGAACACAGCTCCGACTCTGCTGCACTCTGGCCTCATTTCCTGCTTCACCTCGGATGCTCGGCTTAGATGCTGCAACACTGGGCATGTGGGTGGGGGGCAGTCTGCACCCCCAGCAGCTCCCCCTCAGGCTGACTTGAAAGAGCTCGTTGTCAGGGTGGCTCCCAGGTGCCTTGGCTGGGCACCCCCCAACCAGCCCCCCACACGCGGCAGCTGGCCTTTGTATGGTATGACGCGGGCTGTTGCCAGCGAGGACAGCGACATCATTCATTTCACTCATAACAGGATCTGGCAGATCATCGTGTCAGGGGGCAGTGACAGTCACGCACATCCCAGGAAGGCATGTGGTCGGCTGCCTCCTAACAGGGCTTGCAGGGGAGGGAGGAGATGAGGTTGCAGCCACCCCTGGGCTGACCCCCATCCCTGGCACAAGCGCTCTTTTCAGCCTGTGGCTTCGGGGTGTCACGGTCAGAGCTGCGGACAGAGATCAGGTTGACTCCCTGTGACACGAAGCAGGACCCTATGGTCCCCCTGCCCCATGTCCTCCACCTGCCTTTCGTCTGTAGAAAAACTTGAGCCAAAGATTAAGTTAAATCAGAGAAGTGACAAAATGCAGAAGCGAAGGAAAACAGTCAAACACGACCAAATAATAATAATTCAGTCACTAAGCAAAGGCAAGGACCTTAGGTTCCTCTTCAGCAGCTATAGATAATATTCTGAGCCATACCGTCTTATAGATATCGAGACACCAACCCCCACAACGTGGAAGAAGTTAATTACGTGACGATCAGATTGTAGCTGTTTCCTGCTGCTGCTAAGTCGCTTCAGTCGTGTCCGACTCTTTGCGACCCCATAGATGGCAGCCCACCAGGCTCCCCCATCCTCCAGGCAAGAACACTGGGGTGGGTTGCTATGTCCTTCTCCAATGCATGAAAGTGAAAAGTGAAAGTGAAGTCACTCAGTCGTGTCTGACTCCTAGCAACCCCATGGACTGTAGCCTACCAGGGTCCTCTGTCCATGGGATTTGCCAAGCAAGAGTACTGGAGTGGGTTGCCATTGACTTCTCCGAGCTGTTTCCTAAGCTGCCACAATTCCAAGAACTGGCCTCAAAGCAATGGTAACAAATTGATTCTGGAACTGAAAATGAACTATACTTAAAACAACCAGGATGACGCTGGTCAGACCACCAAAGGACCAATTTGAAGATGACTGTCAGAGCTGACTGTGTTGTTTCTGCATGTAACCCCCTCTGTCTGCTTATACACCCCTGAAACTCCCCTTTAAAAGCTTTTGGCCACTGATTACTGGTGGAGAGGAGTCAGCCTTTGACACAAGTCTGCCCTCCTCACCAACTAGAGGTCTCTGGAAATAAAGCAAATTTTCCTTTCCACCAACCTTGCCTCTTTATTGGCTTTTGAGCAGCAAGCAGCCAGACCCGACTTTCTATAGCACTTGTGCAAAGATTCCCTGGATGACCTTGACTTTCCTCTCCTGGTTAGTAGATGAAGCTCCAGATGCCATCAGGCTCACTCCCTTTCTGCCTCACTGCTCATCTCCCCTTACATGTCATCTTCCTCAGTCTCTGGTTTTGTCATGTTAGCAACCGGATCCGGAAGTGGGAAAATGTACCCACAGTCTATCAGTTCCAAGCTCATCTCCAATTAGTACTAAAATTCTCTCAGAGTGCATCATCTGATGAATAAATAAAATGCAGTTTACCCACACAGTGGATAAAAGTGGGCAAAGCACTTCCTTAAAAAACTAAAAATATTATGGAAATACCATACGATCCAGCAATTCCACTTCTGGGTATATATCCAAAGAATGCATACAAGCTAATTTGAAAAGATACATGCACCCCAATGTTCATAGAGTACTATTTACAATACTGTAGCCAAAAATATGAAACCACCCAAGTGTCCACCAACAGATTAATGGATAAAGAAGATGTGCTCTCTCTATATAAAATGGAATACTCCTTGGCTGTAAAAAGACAAAATCTTGCCATGTGCAACAACGTGGATAGATGTAAAGGTTGTTATGGCTTAGGGAAATAAGTCAGAGAGAGAAAGATGAATACGGTGATATCACTTATGTTGGTGGCGGTTTAGTCATTAAGTCGTGTCCAGCTCTTGCGACCCCATGGACTGTTGCCCACCAGGCTCCACTCTTCATGGGATTCTTCAGGCAAGAATACTGGAGTGGGTTGCCATTTCCCTCTCCAGGGGATCTTCCTGACCCAGGAATCAAACCCAGATCTCCTGCACTGCAGGCAGATTCTTTACCAACTTAGGTTACATGTGGCATCTATAAATTAAAACAAGTTAGTGAATTATAATGTCTAGGAGCCTCTCCTCTGCTTTAGCGAGAGACAGCAAGCTTGTTGGGCTATAACCGGATTTTATTAATTCTTTATTTTTATTTTTTGCCCCATCTTGTGGAATCATAGCTCCCCAACCAGGGATCGAATGACTGCCCTCTGCAGTTGAAGCGCAGAGTCTTAACCGCTGGACCGCCTGGCAAGGGCCATAGGTATTTCTTGAGTGAATGAACGAATGAACGGGTGAGGCAAACCGCACGCCTGGGGTCTGGAGTGTGTCCAGGGAATGACCTCCACGTGTCGGCCTAGTTTGGGCTGCGGTGGGCCCTCCAGGGTCCACGTTCCATCTCCTGCAGTCCCTGAGGTCTGGCCACAGACAGGCTGGAGGAGTCCCGGCTGCCCAGGCCTTTCCCGCTCTCGCCACTAGAGGGCAGGTGCGTCCCGCGGATGCACCCCAGCAAGTCTGCCCGGTTCCAAAGGCACCTTGGGCTCCCCTGCTGAACAAAATACCAAAGAAAGGTTTCTGCCAAGATCTCTCTCACCCAGAGATCATTTCAGAAGTACCAGGTGGAGGAGGGCGTAAAGCAAAGCCCTGTGGCCTGTCTCTGGGCGAGAGGGGTGAAACAGGAGCCATCCCTGGTCCCCAGTTGCCTTTGCAGAGGGGACCTCTGAAATAAGAACTCTGAGACCCTCTGCGTTGTGATCCAGGCCATGTCACCTTCTGGGGAGACAGGCTTGGGGGCACCCTCCTGCACCCTGCTCCCCACAGTTAAAAAAGCAATTATTCCAAATCAGAAAACTGCTGATACGCTGCCTCAACCACATAAGCTCTTAATTCCAGAAGGCCCAGACTGAAAGAGACCTAACCCAAGTCCCTTGGGGCCAGGACATGCCCACGGAGGGAGGGGCCATCCCCAAGGGCGCACAGCCACTAGAGGAGAGACCAGGACCCGGTGCTACTGAGTAGGATACATGTGCTAACTGATCAAACGATTGCCTTTCTCCCTGTGTCTCTGTCTCCCCACCACCGGACACAGCTCCTAGTCTCCACTGAAACAGTCTTTCCTCAACCTTTCAAACACCTAGGAAGACAAATAAAAGGATCAGGAGGGGACTCCCATCACACTGCACATGAGAGAATGTGCCGTTTCATATCGGATCCTGAATCTCAATGGGGAAATTGTGCTTTTCCTCCCGCGCCCCACTGCCGTGACGGAGCCCACCAGCCGGAGAGAGCAGGGACCTGCCCGGCCACCAGCCAGCTCTCTCCCTGTGACACATGTGTTCACAGGTAACACGCGTGGCACACGCCGCTGGGGAGAATCTGCTCTGCTTCCCGGAGGGACGGAAGCAAAGGGCTTGCGGTGATTAAACAAAGACATGAGCTGGGCTTCCAAGTCCTCCAGGAAAACTTGGCTACACCACAGGCTTTAGGAAGAGGAAGCCCAGAACGTGAAAGCCTTACCTAAAAGTCACAAAGGTAGCTCCTGCCCTATGGTCAGAAATCTGCTTTGCAGACACTGCCCAGTGCAACATTTATTCTGGTTTGAGGATACTTAGGACATCCCAGGTGGCAACAGTGTTGAAGAACCTGCCTGCCAGTGCAGGAGATAAAGCTATGACAAACTTAGACAGTGTATTAAAAAGCAGAGACACCACTTTGCTGATAAAGGTCCATAGAGTCAAAGCTATGGTTTTTCCAGTAGTCATGTACAGATGTGAGAGCTAGACCATAAAGAAGGCAGAGCACCAAATAATTGATGCCTTCAAACTGTGGTGCTGGGGAAGACTCCTGAGAGTCCCTTGGACTGCTAGGAGATCAAACCAGTCCATCCTAAAGAAAATCGACCCTGAATATTCATTGGGAAGATTGATGCTGAAGCTGAAACTCCAATACTTTAGCCACCTAATGCAAAGAGCTGACTCACTGGGAAAGACCCTGATGCTGGGAAAGACTGAAGGCAGGAAGAGAAGGGGATGACAGAGGACGAGATGGTTGAAAGGCCTCACAGACTCAATGGACATGAGTTTGAGCAAACTCCAGGAGATAGTGAGGGACAGAGAAGCCTGGCATGTTGCAGTCGATGAGGTTGCAAAGAGTCAGACATGACTGACTGAGTGACTGAACAACAAGGATGCTTAGTCCAGTGTTTTTCAAACTGCAGAGAAAGTTCCTATGGAGAACCATGAAAGCAATTTGGTGGGCTGTATAATTTTTAAAATAAAATTAGAACAAAACAGAAAGAAACTGACTAGGAGAGAATAGAATAAGTTAGAAGGCAGTAAAGTTTTATTTCCCCAAATATTTGTTTCATACGTGTGCATATGTTTAATGATACACACATGAGTGTCTATTTGCTGCATCACAACATAAAATATTTTTCTTACTATGGGCTGGCATCAGAAAAGGTTTAAGAGTTACTGGTTTAGCCACAAAGTATAAAATACTGGTTTCAATTTCACTGTGCTTTTTGACTGTTGTTTTCAACTTTCTGGACTTTGGTTTTCCTGTCTATAAACTGAGAATCGTGGTAGATCCATCTCACAGGGTTGAGANTGCCAGCAACAGTGTACTCTGTGAGCTCACACACGGGTGACAGGTGACTCAGTATACTCACCAGTGAACAGCTCCGGCAGAGGAATACTCACCAGCCCCTCTCCCGGTGGGAGCACTCCAGTCCTGGCTACTTCAAAATACAGCTCAGAATCAGACCAGGGGCTTATACTCCAACAACTAGGGAGCAGACCCTGCCCTTGACAGGGCAGTGACAATCACACAGCAAAGAGGAGATGCCCCTGGCTCTGGTCACCACACCACCAGTTACACCTCCTATCAAGGGGACAATGGGCAGCATACAGTGAGGAGAGAGGTGACAGGCATCCATACCAAAAACAGCCCTTGCACCATAAACTATTAAACCCACACAGGTTACAGAGGGATGCTGCTGCATAAAAACAGCCCTCCAAGACAACAGTAGAGTTCCCTCTTAAACTCACAGAGCAAGAAAAATATAAAAGTAGAGGTAAGTACGGAGAAGGCAATGGCACCTCACTCCAGTACTCTTGCCTGGAAAATCCCATGGACGGAGGAGCCTGGTANAATGCTTCTGGTGATTCAACATAAAATATTTTTCTTACTATGGGCTGGCATCAGAAAAGGTTTAAGAGTTACTGGTTTAGCCACAAAGTATAAAATACTGGTTTCAATTTCACTGTGCTTTTTGACTGTTGTTTTCAACTTTCTGAACTTTGGTTTTCCTGCCTATAAACTGAGAATCGTGGTAGATCCATCTCACAGGGTTGAGAAAATTGATTGTGATGGTCACAAAGCAAGTGTCAAATACTAAATATCCGTGTTTCTCCTCCGGGGTTGAGAAAATTGTGATGATCATAAAGTAAAGGTTGAATACTAAGCGTCCTTGTGATATTCACATATATGCTGCAAGGACCCATATTCCAAGGTGACAAAGACCCACGGCAGTCAGGCCAGGCAGAAGGCACTGTGGGTGGCACTAAGGGGGCACCTGTCCCCCCACCACGGGCCCAAATTGGACCCTCCATCAGCTCGTCAGTCATACGTGGCTCAGCATCATCTGGCTCCTGGGAGGTGCAGACTCCTGGGTGCTGACAAGACGCCTTTTGATCTCTGCAAGAGGATGGGGTCTCCTGAATCAGGGCCAGAGCGAAAGAGGAGAGGGCAAGTCCTGAAGGCAAATTGTGCTCCTTCATAACTTCATGAGGGCCAGACCTCCCCCTCTTCCTAATTCACTCCTTCCCCCCACAGCAGCTCCGCGAGCAGGAAATGCAGCGGCTTCAGAGCCGCGCAGGAGAAGCCAAGGACGAAGAGATGGGCAGTCCCCGCTGCTCGCCAGGCTCTCTGTGTTAGCCATTCACCATAAGCTTCAGAGAGATCCGCGGCCCCCGAGGAAGGATGGGTCGGGTGGGGAGGACGCGGGCCTCTCGGCGTCTTTTGCTTGCAGAGAGAGTGGCATTTTATATTTAGCAGATGACTCACCTTCCAGTACATTAGTCACAGCCTCCCGGCTCCGTTCTGGAGGCTGGATGCTGGGTTCTCAGAGGGGAGAGCAGAGAGAGCAAGCTGGGGGAGCCGAAAGAATAGACCGGCCGGGGAGACCAACGCAGGAGGAGGAGACACGAGGCAGCCCCGCAGCAGGCGGCTGACTTCTGTCCTGCAAAGAGGTTCCAGGGCACAGGACCCTCTGGTTCAGGGTGTCCCTGAGCACCCAGCACTGCTGGGGAGGGAGAGAAGAAGAGGGGAAAGCCCAGAGCATCCAGCTTGGAGGACACAGCTGCGGCCTGGATCCCAAGTCCAGGGGCCCTGCAAGGGGCCCTCTTTTGGCTCACCAGCCTGGACGCATCCTTGGGCCGACTATGACAGTGACCGGCAGGGGAGCGAGAGTTGCAGGGAAAGCCAGCAGGTGCCCGGGCTGGAAGCCTGAGCAGGAGAGAAAGAGACCATCTGAGAAAGACGCCTTGGGTCCCGCTGCCCCCCACATGCGGGAGGCTCTCCCCCTAGAGCCTGGCGAGGGTTCTTCCTGGACTCCNCCATCCCACCCCCTTTAGGTCATCACAGAGCTCCAAGCTGAGCTCCCTGTCCTATACAGCAGCTTACCACTCGCTATATACTTTACACATTGCATCTGGAATCTGACTGACTTCACACACGAGGCTCTCATGGCTACACATGCTCCCTGCGATCTTCCCTGCCTCCCAGCCTTTGTTCATGATGCTCCCTTTGACCTGAGAGCATGAGCTGACTTTCCTTCTGCCTGAACTCCATTTTCTCCCTGGGACCATTCCCTGGTGATATGGTTGATTGAGACTGCACTGCCTTTGGCCTCATCTTCTGCTGTGTCTAGTATTGCCCCCTGTTCCTGCCAAATTGCCTTCTTTGTTGCTCCTTGAACATGCTAGGCAAGCCCATCTCAGGGCCTTAGCATGTACTGTTCCCTCCACTGGAATTCTCTTCCTCTAGTGACCAAGCATGCTTCCCTTCCTCACCTCCTGCAACTCCCGCCCCCGAACCCCCTGCTTATGACAACACTCTTATTTTTCCTGCCCACTCTCCCGCTCTGCTCTCTACTCTTCCTAGCACTGATCCCATCTAACATACTGTATAGTTGCTTATTTATTTTCTATTTTTCTGCCTAGAATATGGGCTCTGTGAGGGCATGACTTGGTCTGTTTTGTTCATTGCTCTATTCCCAACACCCAGAAAGTGCCTACTAGGTTGTAGACACATGTAGCAGATATTTATTGAGTGAATAAATTAGTGATTTTTTTCCTTCTTATTAAAGACATTATTATGTAAAAACCAATGTTTATGTGAGATCTAAAAATCTGGGGTTAAATAGAAAAAAATATGGCTAGGGGTTTCTGATTACATGAGGCAGATCTAACTATGACAGTGCTTTTAAGTATCATAATCTTGCCCTGGTTCAGTTCAGTTCAGTTGCTCAGTCGTGTCCGACTCTTTGCGACCCCATGAGTCACAGCACGCCAGGCCTCCCTGTCCATCACCAACTCCCAGAGTTCACTCAGACTCACGTCCATTGAGTCAGTGATGCCATCCAGCCATCTCATCCTCTGTCGTCCCCTTATCCTCCTGCTCCCAATCCCTCCCAGCATCAGAGTCTTTTCCAGTGAGTCAACTCTTCGCATGAGGTGGCCAAAGTACCAGAGTTTCAGCTTTAGCATCATTCCTTCCAAAGAAATCCCAGGGTTGAACTTCAGAATGGACTGGTTGGATCTCCTTGCAGTCCAAGGGACTCTCAAGGGTCTTCTCCAACACCACAGTTCAAAAGTATCAATTCTTCAGCGCTCAGCCTTCTTCACAGTCCAAATCTCACATCCATACATGACCACTGGAAAAACCATAGCCTTGACTAGATGGACCTTAGTTGGCAAAGTAATGTCTCTGCTTTTGAATATGCTGTCTAGGTTGGTCATAACTTTTCTTCCAAGGAGTAAGCGTCTTTTAATTTCATGGCTGCTGTCACCATCTGTAGTGATTTTGGAGC
>SJYV01003758.1:0-10120 GCA_006410875.1 Neotragus pygmaeus
GAACATCAACATCCTAGGAATTAGTGAACTAAAATGGATGAGATTGGGTATATTTAATTCAGATGACCTTTATATCTACCACTGTAGGCAAGAATCCCATAAAAGAAATGGAGTAGCCCTCATAGTCAACAAAAGATTCTGAAGTGCAGTACTTGGGTGCAGCCTCAAAAATGACAGAATGATCTCAGTTTGTTTCCAAGGAAAACCATTCAATACCACAGTAATCCAAGTTTTTGCCCCAATCACTAACACCAAAGAAGCTGAAGTTGAATGGTTTGATGAAGACCTACAACACCTCCTAGAACTAACCCCCAAAAGATGTTCTTTTCATCATAGGGGATTGGAATGCAAAAGTAGGAAGTCAAGAGGTACCTGGAGTAACAAGCAAGCTTGGCCTTGGAGTACAGAATGAATCAGGGAAAAGGCTAATAGTGTTTTCAAGAGAATATGCTGTTCTTAGCAAACACCCTCCTCCAGCAACACAAGAGATGACTTTACACACGGACATGACCAGACGGTGAATACCAGAGTCAGATTGATTTTATTATTTCTATATCGAAAGACAGTGAAGCTCTATAATATAGTCAGCAAAAATAAGACCTGGAACTGACTGGCACAAATCATGAGCTCCTTATTGCAAAATTCATGCTTAAATTGAACAAAGCAGGAAAAACCCCTAGGCCATTCAGGTATGATCTAAATCAAATTCCTTATGATTATACAGCAGAGGTGAGGAATAGATTCAAGGATTTAAATCTGGTAGACAGAGTGCCTGAAGAACTATGGACAGAGATTCATAACACTGTACAGGAGGCAGTGACCAAAACCATCCCAAAGAAAAAGAAATGCAAGGAGACAAAGTGGTTGTTTGAGGAGGCTTTACAAATAGATGAGGAAAGAAGAGAAGTGACAGGCAAGGGAAAAAGGGAAAGATATATCCAACTGAATATAGAGTTCCAGAGAACAACAAGGAAAGATAAGAAGACCTTCTTAAATAAACAATGCAAAGAAATAGAGGAAAACAATAGAATGAGAAAGACTAGGGATCTCTTCAAGAAAATTGGAAATGCCAAAGGGACATTTCATGCAAGGATGGGCACAATAAAGCACAGAAGTGTTAAGGATGTAACAGAAACATAAGAAATTAAGAAGAGATGGCAAGAATACACAGAAGGATACAAAAAAGGTCAAATTACCCAGATAAACCCCAACAGTGTGGCCACTCACTTAGAGCTGGAAATCCTGGACTGTGAAGTCAAGTGGGCTTTAAGAAGCATTTCTATGAACAAAGCTAGTGGAAGTGACAGAATTCCAGCTAAGCTATTTCAAATCCTAAAAGATGATGCTGTGAAAGTGCTACACTCAATATGCCAGCAAATTTTGAAAACTCAGCAGTGGCCACAAGACTGGAAAAGAGTAATTTTCATTCCAATTCCAAAGAAAGGCAATGGCAAACAATGTTCAAACTACCACACAGTTGTGCTCATTTCATGTGCTAATAAGGTTATGCTCAAAATCCTTTAAGCTGTTTCACAGTGAACCTAGAACTTCCACATGTCCATGCTGGGTTTAGAAAAGGCAAAGGAACAAGAAATCAAATTGCCAACATCTGTTGTATTATAGAAAAGGCAAAAGAATTCCAGAAAAACATCTACTTCTGCTTCATTGACTATGCAAAAGCCTTTGACTGTGTGGATCACGACAAACTGTGGAAAATTCTCGAAGAAACGTGATTACTAGACCACCTGACTTGTTTCCTCTGAAACTTGTATGCAGATAAAGAAGCAACAATTAGAATTGGACATAGAACAACAAACTGCTTCAAAATTGGGAAAGGAATGCGCCAGAATATATATTGTCACTGTGTTTACTTAAATTATAAGCAGAGTACATCATGTTAAATGCTGGACTAAATGAATCACAAACTGGAATCAAGATTGCCAGGTGAAATATCATCAACCTCAGATGATACCACTCTAATGGCAGAGAGTGAAGAGGAACTAGAGTCTCTTGATGAGAGTAAAACAGGAGAGTGAAAAAGCTGGTTGAAACTCAACATTTGAAAAACTGAGATCATAGCACCTGGCAAATAAAAGGGGAGAAAGTGGAAGGAGTAACAGATTTTATTTTCTTGGGCTCCAAAATCACTGTGGGTGGTGACTACAGCCGTGAAATCAAAAGGTGCTTGATCCTTGGAAGGAAAGATATGATAAATTTAGGCAACATATTAAAAGGAGAGACATCAATTTGTTGACAAAGGTCTGTAGAGTCAAAGCAATGCCTTTCCCAGGAGTCATGTACAGATATGAGAGCTAGGCCATAAAAAAGGCTGAGTGCCTTGATGTTTTCAAATTGTGGTGCTGGAGAAAACTTTTGAGAGTCCCTTGGACTGCAAGGAGATCAAACCAGGCAATCTTAAAGGAAATCAATCCTGAGTGTTCATTGGAAGGACTGATGCTCAAGCTGAAGCTCTAATAATTTGGCCACCTGATGGGAAGAGCTGACTCATTGGAAAAGACCCTCATGGTAGGAAGACCTGAAGACAAAAATGGGTGGCAGAGGATGAGATGGCTAGAGAGTATCACTGATTCAATGGACATGAATTTTAGCAAACTCCGGGAGATAGTTGGAGGACAGAGGAGCCTGGTGGGCTGCAGTCCATGGGATCGTGAAGAGCTGGACAGGACTTAGCGACTAAATAGCAACAACATATGTCAATCTCAGTCTCCCCTTCATCCCATCTTCCTCTCCCCTGCCCGTGCCCACCTGTCTGTTCTCTACATCTGTGTCTCTATTCCCGCCCAGCAAATAGGTTCATCGGTACCATTTCCACTTTCAAGATAAATAATTTAAAATGCTTGGCTGGCAGCAGGGCCTTTGAAGATGGACCTGGGTTTGAATCTTATTCTACAGTCCACTAGGTGAGAGTTTGGGGCAAGTTACTCAGTTTCTTAGTGCCTCTGTTTTGAACTTACAAATGGGAAATGTAGAGTGATTTTTACAAGATTATCATATAGCGTTAATGAGGTTTACGCTGTGCTTCACACAGTATTAGTACAAAGAAGTATTTAAAATTCTCTTTCTTCTAGCTTGTTTATTTGAGGATATTGGGTTTATTGAATAGAAAAGATAAAATTAAAATATGAGTGTTTTTACTTTTGACTTGAATTTGTAACACTTCATACCTTGCTCCCTACAATTAAAGATATTTCACCAAATATTCTCACGTAATTTTACTTTCATTTATTCACTCGCTAATCAAAACAGAAAGAATTGTAGTTGAAGAAACATGATCTTAGAACAAAGTATTATGTGAGTAGTAGAACAAAATGTGATCTCAGGAAAGGCAATTTCTTTCCTTCCAACTGAATTTGGGAAATATAAGGAAAATTTGAAAAATTAGTACTAGCTGCCAGAAGTCATGGGACAAAATTTGTAGAATCTACCCACAAAGTTTCATAGGATCTAGAATGTGAAAACTGAAGACTGAATTATCTTATATAGGCAATAAGACACTGTGATCTTTCATTCTTGATATTGAAATCACTCTCTGGTGACTTCATTATTTGACATTATTACTCTTTTTATATACAGAGCATCTAACAGGATGAGTTCTGAGAAAATGCTCAAATTATAGTGTACCTATAAGTCTCTGTATGCCTGAGATAATCTCTTTTTAGGTTTGTTATATGACACCATCCTAATGGCAGAAAGCAAAGAGGAACTAAAGAGCCTCTTGATGAAGGTGAAAGAGGACAGTGAAAAAAGTTGGCTTAAAGCTCAACATCCAAAACTAAGATCATGGCATTCCATCCATCATTTCATGGCAAATAGATGGGGGAAAAATGGAAACAGTGACAAGTTTTATTTTCTTGGGCTTCAAAATCACTGTAGACACATGATCCTTGGGAAAAAGGCTACAACAAAACTAGACAGCATACTAAAAAGGTGAGATATCACTTCGCCTACGAAAGTCCGTATAGGCAAAGGTATGGTTTTTCCAGTAGTCATGTACAGATGTAAGAGCTAGACTATAGAGAAAACTGAGCACCAAAAAATTGATGCTTTTGAACTCTGGTGCTGGAGAAGACTCTTGAGAGTCCCTTGGACAAGCAAGGAGATCGAATCAGTCAGTCCTAAAGGAGATCAACCCTGAATATTTCACTGGAAAGATTGATGCTGAAGCTGAAGCTCCAATACTTTTGGTTACCTGATGCAAAGAGCCAACTCATTAGAAAAGATCCTAATGCTGGGAAGGATTGAAGGCAGGAGGAGAAAGGGGCAACAGAGGATAAGATGGGTGGATGGCATCACCTACTCAGTGGACATGAATTTGAGTAAGCTCTTGGAGATAATAATGAAGGACAGGGAAGCCTGGTGTGCTACAGTCCACAGGTCACAAAGAGTTAGACACTGCTGATGAACTGAACAACAACAAATCCTAGTGTACTTATTAATAGCTCATCTTTCACTCTCAAAAATGATCTGTATTTGGATGATAAATTATATGGTTACCTACAAGAGAAGGGAAGGCTTTTCCATCGTTCTTAACCCAATGCCAGGCATCAGAATCACTTCAATTACCTAAATTCTTTACTCCTTAACACAATTCAACCCCCGGAAGTTAGGGCTCTTTGTGAAAGAGAGTGTGAAACTAAGAATGAATATCAGTTTGGCGTAGAGCGGGGAAGTGGTCTGTAGGAGCAGAAAGATAGAACCACAGTGGGATTCGTCCACTAAATCAAATCTAAGGCATGTGCCTTTTAAGCCATTTTTAGAAAGGAAAGACAAATAGTGGGAAGCAGAGCGTCTAGATGCTAGAGATCAATTTCTAGTGTTGGACCCAGTTACATATTCAAAGCCCCAGATCTGGAGTGTCTATGCAGCACTTGTTCACTGGGCCCTTTGGTTATGATTCCAAAGAAGGTTTTCTGTTAGAATGTTCCTGAGATAACTTACCATATGTTGTGTCACTTCAATGTAATCAGTTTTTGGTCTTAAACTCTTGGATCGACTAGATTAACTCCTGCTTATACTAGTTGAATTGTTAGGTTGAACCATTTGAAAGCATTGCTTTTTAACCATTTAGACCTAAAACCTGGATTCCATCTGGTTTAATCTAATACAGTCCTAGTAAGATAGGAAAAGGGAGATAAAGAGCTTAATTTAGCCTCATAGTGACCCTGAAATGTAAAAGAGCGACAGTGAGAGACAGGAGGAAACAGGGAGAATTCACGTAAATATCTTATTTATTCTTTTTTTTTTACTTTATTTTACTTTACAATACTCTATTGGCTTTGCCATACATTGACATGAATCCACCAAACTGTGTTTACACTTAAAAATAAATAAATAAATAAACAAAAATAAATATCTTATTTATTTACTTATTTATTTTTAATTGAAGTATAGTTGATTTGCAATGTTTTGTCAGTTTTCAACAAACAGTACTGAGCACCTGTGTCTTCTACACATCAAGGAATGGTGCCAGGTGTTTGGGGTCAGACTGGTACTAAACTAAACATTTATTCTCCCCTCATGGTCTGTGAGGAACATAAGGTATGTTCTGAGGTATGGTGTGTGGGGAACAGAGGGCTTCCCAGGTGGCACTAATGATAAAGAACTTGCCTGCTAATGCAGGAGACATAAGTGGTGAGGGTTCAATCCCTGGGTCAGGAAGATCCCTGGGGGAGNCTGTGTTTACACTTAAAAATAAATAAATAAATAAACAAAAATAAATATCTTATTTATTTACTTATTTATTTTTAATTGAAGTATAGTTGATTTGCAATGTTTTGTCAGTTTTCAACAAACAGTACTGAGCACCTGTGTCTTCTACACATCAAGGAATGGTGCCAGGTGTTTGGGGTCAGACTGGTACTAAACTAAACATTTATTCTCCCCTCATGGTCTGTGAGGAACATAAGGTATGTTCTGAGGTATGGTGTGTGGGGAACAGAGGGCTTCCCAGGTGGCACTAATGATAAAGAACTTGCCTGCTAATGCAGGAGACATAAGTGGTGAGGGTTCAATCCCTGGGTCAGGAAGATCCCTGGGGGAGGAAATGGCAGTCTCCCTTATTCCATTATTTCCACTCCAGTATTCTCACCTCGAGAATCCCATGGACAGAGGAGCCTGGTGGGCTACAGTCCATGTGGTTGCAAAGAGTCAGATAAGACCTCGCTACTAAATCACCACCACCACCACAGGACAAGACTGTGTGATCTCTGCTTCTTGGATTTTTTAGTCTGACAAACGGGCTGAACCTGTCCATGGGATTCTCCAAGAATAACTGAGTTCTAGTAACAAGTTCTATTTTGGCTCCTGGAAAACATTATAAACAGATCTTTATTTAGAGCAGCAATAGTGTCATTCTGAAGGGGGTTCTCTCCTCCTGTGCCATGTGCTCGCAGAGGCCAGCAGAACCTCTGTGTGTCTTGTCCGCTCTGTGTCTCTGGGCACCAGGCCAGGACGTGGCCCAATGTGTGTTACTAGTGATTGATTGTGAGTTTAATTTACCTCCATATGGAAAACAAGTCAATCTTAATTTTCATTATAATCTTGAATTAGCTTTCCATCTCCCTGAAAGAGAGAAAGATGATAAATGGAGCAAAAAAAGAGTAATGTGAGAGGAAATAAGATCATCGGGTTTATAATTATTTCAGTCTGGTCTAATAATTGCTAAGTGTTTATTAAAAGTCTAGACAATTTCCTAGACAGGTAGGTACCCTTACTTATCCCATTTGACAGATGAGGAAACTGAGGCATGGAAAACTTAAGTCATTTGCCTCAAGTCACAATGCTAGTAAGTGGAAGAGTCAGGATTTGATTCAGATAAGTGAATCACAGAGGGCTTCCCCTGTGGCTCAATTGTAAAGAATCTGCCTGTAATGCAAGAGATGCAGGTTTGATCCCTGGGTAGGGAAGATCCCCTGGAGGAGGGCATGGCAACCCACTCCTGTATTCTTGCCTGGAGAATCCCAGGGACGGGGGGATCCTGGTGGGCTACAGCCCATAAGGTCTCAAAGAATCAGATGCGACTGAAGCAACTGAGCACACACACATGCAATCTAATTACCGAAACTGCATTCAACCCAAGACTCAGCTCCCTTTGGAATATTGTTATCAAACTAAGTTGTCAAGGTCACTAAGAGAAAAGGGGAAATTTTCAAAGAAGATTCGCAATTTTTGCAAATGTGTGTAATACTGAAAACAAAACAGAAATAGTCTAGGATTTGATGATAGCAACTCTGTGTAAATGCTTTATACTGAAGTTAATCAAGTATAACAGTTTAGTACTACAGTGAACTACATATCAGCTAGCACTTAATATGAGCACAAGAGTAGAGTATATTCATTCAACAAATATTGACCAGCAGCCCTGTACAAGGCAACATGCTGGTGATCTGGGCGGGGCACACTTTGGCAATCAAACCACTAACAGACCTGCAGGGCAGGGAGAGGCGAATGAACGGCTGCCTCATAACTGACCGACACAGACTGTGTGACTTGGGGAGAGGGCACAGTTGTTTGGATAGATTTTGTGGGACAAGTGGCACCAATAATGCAAAACTGGAGGGGAACCAAGAGTGGCGTGGTTCAACTGGTACATGAAGTGCATGAAACCAATGAAGGATTTACAAGATACTGGCCCTGTGAGTGAAGGCCAAGATATACAAAGAAGGTGTATGTGTTTATGTGCATGCATGTATATGAGAGGGAGAAAGAGAGACACCATCTTATATCCTATGCTTCAGTTCAGTTCAGTTCAGTCGATCAGTCGTGTCCGACTCTTTGCAACCCCATGAATTACAGCACTCCAGGCCTCCCTGTCCATCACTTTCCTTCCATTATCCAGTCTTCTATCTATGTATTGTGGCTTAGTTGCCAGGTCATGTCTGACTCTTGCAACACCATGGACTGTAGCCCGCCAGGCTCCTCTGTCCATTGGATTTCCCAGGCAAGAATACTGCAGTGGGTTGCCATGGTGTGTGTGTAAAGACAAACACACCTGTCTGTGATAGAAAGCACAAAGAATTTGGCATGAGTTAGACCTCAGTATCGAACCAGGCTGCATCTCGCTCTATCACTGAAATCTCAGGAAAATCATCTGATATCTCTGGATCTAGATTTTTTTAGGATGAACTAACCTGCAGAATTATTATGAGGACTGCATTAGTTCTAACCTCAGTGCTTTGATCCATAAATATTAAATCAATATATATAATTTATCTAAGAGTATCAATGTCATCCTCCAAGCAATGCAAAGCTACTGCAGATTTCTAGGTGAGGGAGAAGCATAGTTCATATTATATCTTGGTTCTGATTTTTGTAAAGAACAGAATAGAGACTTGGATTTTTTTTTTTACTTAACTAAAGAATTCATCAGTAGCTAGTGATATGTATTATTTAGCGTTCTATTTCTATGCTGCTGCTCAAATTTGAGAAACATAGGCCACTCTCAGCTCACAGTCTATGCATTAGGATTTAAGAAGATCTGGTCTGATCCATTCCTTCCCCTGAACACAGGGCCAGCTGGACTTCAGAGACTTTCAGTGGACTGAGGGCTCACTAAAAAATTTTGCCCTGTTACTCAGGCACTCTCTTCTACTTTTTTTTTCCTGCTGTTTCTTACTAACAAAGATGCCCATAAAAACTGTGGAAAATGATGAGTGAAATACCTTCAGGCCTCCTTAGTGGAGCCTTTTTGTTGCTCCATGCACACTCACACACAAACAGACACATATATTCAGGATGGATGGATGTTCATTATCTATCCTGAATAACACTCTCCAGAATATCTAAAGAAAAACAGGGACAGTCTCATCATTAAGCATTAATTGTAGGTTAGGCAGTCAAAGGAGAAAAAAAGTGTCAGGGATGAAAAAGTAGGACATTTGAATATTATGACAGAAGTAGAATTTTCTGTGATACTGATATAATTTCCATACATTGAATGCCTACTTTTCTATTCCCTCCCTATTTTTTTTACTTCTACGCATAGCTTTGAAAGATTTCCCTCAATGTATTTCTTTCAGAGCTTAATCCTCAGGAGATTTTTGGGAGTATATATTCCTTTTTTTTTTTTAAATGGCTTTAAGTTCCTGGAATTTTTCCTTCAGAATTGAATTGAGTAAGCCACTTATCACTCCATGCTTTTAGCCTGTCCAAGTCAGTCTAAGCAGTCTTTTGTGACTGCCCCTTCAACACCCCAACTATCCCTAAGTCAGCAGATTTTATACTCTTAATGCATATGCCCTCTTTCAGGTCACTGATGTATAAAGTGAGCAAAACTCTGTTCTAATATTTATCCCTGTAGCAGCAGTCCATTAGTTAGCCCTGACCAGTTACCACTCTGAATTACTTTCCATCTTAGTTATTCAAGCTCTCTCTTCCCTTCATTCAAATAACTCATTGCCTCACAACATAATTGCTGACCTTATGAGTCTGCCTTTCTGTAGTCTATTATATTAAGAAATGTCTTAGATTTTAGAGAAAGTATCTGTTCATCGCTCTTATTCACTCTAAGACTTTATACCGCTTGTTCAAAACATTTTTATCAGTCTTATAATGCATTCCCTCTTTTAGCTAATCAACTTTATCTCTCCATTTTAATTTGCCAATTTTGTATATACTTTTAGTCTCTCCACTCTCATTTCCCTTCTATAAAAAAGTACTGATTTTTTATTTTATTGTATCCGATTTGCTATACATAAACTTTATAATTTAAAACCTAAACATATATTTTAAATAGTTTCCATATATATTGATTTCTTATTTCAAATGAAAATTAATTTTACATTAATTATACTTGTTTGAATTGGCTACCAAGTCATGGAAATTAAAATGTTTTCTGAGAATCAAAACTCATGTACCATATGAGTGCTTTTATCAGTGAGCTTTTGCCAAAAGTTCACTTCATGGGAAATAGATGCGGAAACAGTGGAAACAGTGGAAACTGTGTCAGACTTTACTTTGGAGGGCTCCAAAAGCACTGCAGATGGTGACTGCAGGCATGAAATTAAAAGACGCTTACTTCTTGGAAGAAAAATTATGAACAACCTAGATAGTATATTCAAAAGCAGAGACATTACTTTGCTGACTAAGGTCTGTCTAGTCA
>SJYV01003762.1:0-41610 GCA_006410875.1 Neotragus pygmaeus
GACTTGTTAGGAGAAAGGCAAGTTGATCTGGTACTCCCATTTCTTAAGAATTTTCCACAGTTTGTTGTGGTCCACATAGTGAAAGGCTTTAGCATAGTCAGTGAAGCAGATGCAAATGTTTTTTTCTGGGATTCCCTTGCTTTCTCTATAATCCAATGAATGTTGGCAATTTGATCTCTGGTAGCTCAAATCAGTTTGCATATCTAGAAATTCTCAGTTCATGTACTGTTGAAACTTAGCTAGAAGGATATTGAGCATAACCTTGCTAGCAAGTGAGATGAGCACAATGGCATGATAGGTTGAACATTCTTTGGAATTGCCTTTCTTTGGGATTGGAATGAAAACTGACCTTTTCCAGCACTGTGGTCACTGATGAGCTTTCCAAATTTGTTGACATATTGAATGCAGAACATTTACAGCCTCATTCTTTAGGAGTTTTAAACAGCTCAGCTGGCATTTCATCACCTTCCTTAGCATATCTTGTAGTGATGCTTCCTAAAGCCCACTTGATGTCATACTCCAGTATCTGACTTTATGTGAGTGACACAGCATCATCCCTATCCCAGTCAATATGAACATTTTTGTGTAGTTCTTCTGTGCATTCTTGCCACCACTTCTCATCTCATCTGCTTCTGTTAGGTCTTTGACTTTTCTATCGTTTATTGTGCCCATCTTTGCATGAAATATTCCTCTGGTATCTCCACTTTTCTGGAAGAGATCTATACACTTTACAATTGTATTGTTTTCCTCTAATTCTTGCACTATTCATTTATGAAGACTTTCTTATCTCTCCTTGCTATTCTCTGAAAGTCTGCATTCCATTGGGTATATCTTTCTTTTTCTCCTTTGCCTGTCACTTCTCTTATTTTCTCAGCTATTTTTAAGGCCTCCTCAGGAACCACTTTGCCTTCTCACATTTGTTTTCCTTGAGGATGGTTATGATGACCACCTCTCATAAAATGTTACAAACCTTCATCCATAGTTCTTCAGGCTAACAGACCTAATCCCCTGAATCTATTTCTCATAGCCTCAATATAATCATAAGGGATTTGATTTGGGTCATAGTTGAATGTTCTAATGGTTTTCCTTGCCTTCTTCAATTTAAACATGAGTAATGTTAGCTTCTGCCTAAGCATTGCTTCCAGATCACCATTTACCACTCCCAGTGGGTGTGGGGCAAAAACACACAATTTGAGGACTGTTACCTGAGTTTGTGCTTGGCTTTTCACATGCTTAGCTGTGTGAGCTTGATCAAGTCTCTTAACCTCAGTTTTCTCATCTGGAAAATGGGCACTATGATGATAATTCTACCTTCTAGATTTCATGTGTGCCTGCAAAGAGCAAGTGGCCCTCAGAGGGCTTTTTGGATTCATGAATCTGGAACATATATGAATTATTCTGCCACCTGAGGAGAAGGAAATCTTCTGTTTAGAGGTATGGCTGCCAACCACAAGGCTAAATATTGATTCAAGCCAAATGACATCTATTTCTGAACCCAGACCCAGAACTCTGACTGAGCCTATGCTTCTGTTTTCTGGGCTCACGTGAGAGCTAATGATTACTGTCTCAGATTAGTCCCTTCCTCAGCCTTATCAGTCATCCTTTCCTTGTCAACTGCTTCTCCCGTGAAATCACACTGCAAGGAAAGTTGTAAAAGCTCTTGCTCTCTTATTAGTTTCCCACATCTCCAGCTTAGCAACAAGTAGCTGTTATGGTTACTTTTCATAGCAACAACTATGGCAAACTGTACAATCCAATCTCAGCCTGTTAACTTAATCTTTCCCCATTTGGCCCCTCATGTTTAAATTACCTATAGTTGCCTTAGTAATCATCCTATGCTTGCTGTTTAATGTCAAAATATGTGTGGACCTGATGTAGTTTTCTTTCCCAAGCATAATATCAGCTATGCAATTAAGTAACCAAACATTTAGTCATCTAACTACTCCCAGGAATTGACAAAAGCAAACCACCCATCATGCATTTCTTGCTTGCCCCCAAACACCATTGAAGTGATCTGCTGAAACAATGTGATACATTGGCATGTACACTGCAGAAGGGACACTTTTTCTCTGGATTAGTTTTCCACCTAGTGCATAATATCTACCATAAGCCTGGCCTTTTAGCAGCTGCTCACCTAATTTTTGCAGACTCAGTCCACTCCAGATTCTTTCCACATGCCTCAGTAAAATCTAGAGAACAGACTCAATCAAAGTTCTCCCTCCTGCAGAAAGCAGTTTTTTGGCTTTTGTTTATTTAGAAAATAATATTTGGTAAAACATTCAATATTTTGTGCTCCTTGCCTTGGATTCAAGCACCTGCACCAGAGGATGGGAAGCCTCCCCTTCCACAAAAATCTTTCACTACTCCCACCAGAGCCACAGGCTTGACTAGACCCCAAAGACTTCTGCCTGCTCCCTTATTTTTTCTGTACATTAGTTCAGTTCAGTCTCTCAGTCATGTCCAACTCTTCTATATCGTGGGATGCAGTATGCCAGGTTTCCCTGTCCATCATCAACTCCCGGAGCTTGCTCAGACTGATGTTCATCAGGTCAGTGAGGCCACCCAACAATTTCATCTTCTGTCTTCCCTTTTGCCTTCTGCCTTTAATTTTTCCCTGTATCAGGGTCTTTTCTAATGATTATCTTCTTCACATCAATTGGTCAAAGTATTGGAGGTTCAGCTTAAGCATTGGTCCTTCAAGTGAATATTCAGGACTTATTTCCTTTACCATGGACTGGTTGAATCTCCTTGCAGTCCACAGGACTCTGAAGAATCTTATGCAACAGCACATTTTAAAAGCATCAATTCTTTGGAACTCAGCTTTTGTTATGATCCAACTCTCACATCCACTCACAATTTCTGATAAAACCATAGCTTTGACTATACAGTTATTTGTGGGTAAAGTAATGTATCTGCTTTTTAGTGTGCTGCATGGTTTTTCATAGCTTTTCCTCCAAGGAGCTAATGTCTTTTTTTTTTTTTTTNAAGGACAGGGTTGGGTGGCATTTATCTATTTAGCCTGAGCGTGGTTTTCCACTAGATTTCCCTCCCTAATTATGCCTGCTTACCCCAATATTAACATGTGCTTATAGTCCCTGTACATGCAGCAACTCATATAATGGCTGGGAGGTCCAGAGGCAGGGCGGGTGGTTGAAAAATATGGAAATTATGCAGGCTCTGCCTCAACCTGCAAAATGAACAGTCCCCAGGTAGGCAGTGTGTGAGGTTGCAGTGATTTTTCCTGCGGGGCCTTCTGGGGGATGTTTCCACCTGTCAGCAGAGACTCCATCTTTAGGGGTCTTCGGTGAACGGATGGGGCCAGACCCCACGCGGGGGACTCCTGCCGGGGCTCAGGCCCAGGCTGGGAGCCCCAGTGCGTGTATAGTGGGGAAACTGTGGGCTCCCTGGTTCCCTGGGCGGCACTGCCATTGCAGAACTTGGTCCAGGCCCTGCTGAGCCCCAAAGCCCCTCCCGGGAGCACCACAGCCTGGCAGTCCCTCTCACGCCCTTCAGAGCCCCGCATCCAGGATCCTTGGGGAAGAGAAGGTCCTGTCCTCTCTCTGTGACCTCCTTGGCTCATTTGTGTTGCCTTAAATCTCCATTATGATTAAGCACAGCCATGCCAAACCCAGGATGATAAACAGGAAAACAGAGCTGGCCTGGGTCCCCTCTGTAGGTGAGAGCAGTCTGCCTGGACTCAGAGTCCATTGCACGGACCTTGGGGACACACCCGGGTCGCATTCTCTGATGTGGTGGAGACACCCCAGACCCCTTCTACTATGATGTTGATGGAGACTAGCTGGGTCCTCTCTCCCTGAACCTGNAAAAAAAATGCAAAAAGGCAAATGGTTGCCTGAGGAGACCTTACAAATAACTTAGAAAAGAAGAGAAGCAAAAGGCAAAGGGGGAAAGAAAGACGTACTCATCTGAATGCAGAGTTCCAAAGAATAGCAAAAAGAGATTTTAAAAAAGCCTTTCTAAGTGATCAGTGAAAGAAATAGAAGAAAACACTAGAATGGTAAAAAACAAAGATCTCTTCAAGAAAATTAGAGATAGGGAGGGAATGTTTCAAGCAAAAATGGGTACAATAAAAGAGAGACATGGGCTGGACCTAACAGAAGCAGAATATATTAAGAAGAGGTTGAAAGAATAGATAGAAGAACTTCACAAAAAGATATTAATGACGATGATAACTGCGATGGTGTGATCATTCACCTAGACAGTCCTGAAATGCGAAGTCAAATGGGTCTTCAGAAGCATCACTAAGAGCAAATCTAGTGAGTGTGATGGCATTGCAGTAGAGCTATATCAGATCCTAAAAGATGATGCTGTTAAAGTGCTGCACTGAATATGCCAGCAAATGTGGAAAACTCAGCAGTGGCCACAAGACTGGAAAAGTCGTTTTCCTTGGAATCCTCATAAAAGGTGATTTTAAAGAATGTTCGACTACCACACAGTTGCACTCATCTCACATGCTACCAAAGTAATGTCTCCAGGCAAGTCTTCAACAATACATGAACTGTGAAATTCCATATGTTCAAGCTGGATTGAGAAAAGACAGTGGAACCAGAGATCAAATTGCCAACATTCATTAGATGATAGAAAAAGCAAGAGGATTCTAGAAAAACACCTACATCTGCTTTATTGACCAGGCAAAAGCCTTTGACTATGTGAATCAAAACAAACTGTGGAAAACTTACAGAGAAGGGAATATCAGACCATCTTACTTGCCTTCTGAGAAATCTGTATGCAGGTCAAGAAACAACAGTTAGAACTGAACATAGAACAACAAACTGGTTCCAATTTGTAAAAGGAGTACATAAAGGCTGTCTATTGTCACCTTGCTTATAAACTTTTATGCAGAGTACATCATGTAAAATGCCCAACTGGATGAAGCACAAGCTGGAATCAAGACTGCTGGGAGAAATATCAGGAACTTCAGATACGCAGGAGACACCACACTCATGGCAGAAATTGAAGGGGAACTAAAGAGCCTCTTGATGAAAGTGGAATAGGAGAGTGAAACATCTGGTTTAAACTTCACATTCAGAAAATGAAGGTCATGGCATTTGGTCCCATCACTTCATGGCAAATAGATGGGGAAACAATCGAAACAGTGAGAGACTTTATTTTCAGGGGCTCCAAAATCACTGCAGATGATGACTGCAGTCATGAAATTAAAAGATGCTTGTTCTTTTGAAGAAAAACTACGACACAACTATACAACTNCATCACTTCATGGCAAATAGATGGGGAAACAATCGAAACAGTGAGAGACTTTATTTTCAGGGGCTCCAAAATCACTGCAGATGATGACTGCAGTCATGAAATTAAAAGATGCTTGTTCTTTTGAAGAAAAACTACGACACAACTATACAACTTTTTTTTAAGTAGAGACATTACTTTGTTGAAAAAGTTCAGTATAATCAAAGCTATGATTTTTCCAGTTGTCATGTATGGATGTGACAGTTGCACCATAAAGAATGGTGAGCGATGAAGAATTGATGGTTTTGAACTGTGGTGTTTGACAAGACTCTTGAGAGTCCCTTGGACTGCAAGGAGATCCACCCAGTCATCCTAAAGGAAATCAATCCTGAATATTCATTGGTAGGACCGATGCTGAAATTGAACCTCCAATACTTTGGGCCAACTGATGTGAAGAACTGGCTCATTAGAGAAGACCCTGTTACTGGGCAAGATTGAAGGCAGGAGGAGAGAGGATGACAGAGGATGGACATGAGTTTCCCCAAGCTTCAGGATTTGGTGAAGAACAGTGAGCCCTGGCATGCTGCAGTTCACAGGGTTGCAAAGATTCAGACATGACTGAGAGACTGAACTGAACTGAACTGAAAATGCCACATAGCAAATACTATTGGTAATGGGCATGTTTCTCCAGCAAGACTGAGGCTCCCTAAGGCCCCAACATATATCCCCAATCAAGTTTGCACCCATGCACAGAAGTCAGTGCCTAGCATTCACGAGGCATTCAGTGAGTTCTGATTGCAGGGGGACCTCCATTTCAGTGTATATAAATGATTAAAAGACATATATATCCTCCTGTCTCTAATAACTCCAAAGTAGGAAAGACAAATGAAAGAGAACTGTCTTACATCAAACATCTGTCAACAGAGAATGGATTCCTGAGGTGGGGAGCAGGCAAGGAGAGTTCTACAATTGCCCCAACTCTGGAAATAGTTTTCAATACATGCATGGAGATTGTACCTAGGCAAAGACAAACAGTCTCCCCAAGAAGAGAGATTTATGACTCTATATAACTAGAGTTCACAGGAGAGAGCTACATACAGAGAACGGTAGGAAGGTACAGGTGATACCCTTCCAGTTTTCTGCAGAGTTGATAGTACCAGTCTGAATTATGGGGAACAATCCTTGAGTCTCAAAGTGCACCAAGTCTAATTGTGTCCCCACCCACCAGCGTGTAAATTACTCATTTTTAATATAAATTTATTTATTTTATTTGGAAGCTAATTACTTTAAATGTTGTATTGGTTTGCCATACATTGACATGAATCCGCCACAGGCGTACACAGGTTTCTCATCCTGAACCCCCTTCCCACCTCCCTCCCTATACCATCCCTCTGGGTCATCCCAGTGCGCCACCCCAAGCATCCTGTATCATACATCGAACCTGGACTGGTGATTCGTTTTGCATATGATAATATACATGTTTCAATGCCAGTCTCCCAAATCATCCCACCCTCGCCCTCTCTAAAGTCCAAAGACTATTCTCTATATCTGTGTCTTTTTTGCTGTCTTGCATACAGAGTTATCGTTACCATCCTTCTAAATTACATATGTATGTGTTAGTATACTGTGTTGGTGTTTTTCTTTCTGGCTTACTTAACTCTGTATAACAGGCTCCAGTTTCATCCACCTCATTAGAACTTATTCAAATGTATTTTTTAAATGGCTGAGTAATACTCCATTGTGTATATGTACTACAGCTTTCTTATCCATTCATCTGCTGATGACATCTAGGTTGCTTCCATGTCCTGGCTATTATAAACAGTGCTGTGATATACATTGAGGTACACATTTCTCTTTCAATTCTGGTTTCCTTGGTGTGGATGCCCAGGACTGGGATTGCTGTCTCATGAGGCAAATCTACTTCCAGTTTTTTAAGGAATCTCCACATGCTCTCCATAGTGGCTGTACTAGTTTGCATTCACACCAACAGTGTAAGACATTTCTCTTCTCTCCACACCCTCTCCAGCATTTATTGTTTCTAAATTTTTGTATAGCAGGTATTCTGACTGGTGTGAAATGGTATCTGATTGAGGTTTTGATTTGCATTTCTCTGATAATGAGTGATGTTGAACATATTTTCATGTATTTGTTAGATTCAATGCAATCTATCAAGCTACCAATGGTATTCTAGAACAAATAATTTCACACTTTGTATGGAAATACAAAAAAACCTTGAATAGCCAAAGCAATCTTGAGAAAGAAGAATGGAACTGGAGGAATCAACCTACCTGACTTCAAGCTCTACTACAAACCGACAGTCATCAAGACAGTACGGTACTGGCACAAAGACAGANATGTCCTTTTCATTATAGGGGACTGGAATGCAAAAGTAGGAAGTCAAGAAACACCTGGAGTAACAGGTAAATTTGGCCTTGGAATGCAGAATGAAGCAGGGCAAAGACTAATAGAGTTTTGCCAAGAAAATGCACTCTCTTCCAACAACACAAGAGAAGACTCTACACAGGGACATCACTAGATGGTCAACACCAAAATCAGATTGATTATATTCTCTGCAGCAAAATATGGAGAAGCTCTATACAGTCAACAAAAACAAGACCAGAAGCTGACTATGCCTCGGATCATGAATTCCTTATTGCCAAATTCAGACTTAAATTGAAGAAAGTAGGGAAAACCACTAGACCATTCAGGTATGACCTAAATTGAATCCCTTATGATTAAACAGTGGAAGTGAGAAATAGATTTAAGGGCCTAGATCTGATAGATGGAGTGCCTGATGAACTATGGAATGAGGTTCATGACATTATTTACACTAACCAAGTCTAAAGATCAAACCTGGAAATATACAAGCTGGGAAATTTATCTGCAAATACCAGTACAAGAAGTAGAAATCATATAGATAAGAAATCATGGAGACAAAGAAATAAACAGCCTTTTACATATTTGAGGATCTGTTGTTCTACAACAATGAGTTTTGCCACTGTTAAATTCTTTTCTAATAATGTTGTTACTGTGTAGTTGAGTAAAATGTTGTTGAAAGAGCATGAGTAAACTTGTCTGAGATTGGAACTCAAAGGTCAGTTTTGGGCCGTTATGAGTTGATTACTATTGACAAGTTGCTTCACCCTTTAGAGACTCACTTTTCTCATCTGTAAAGTGAGGTTACATAATAGTTCATATAGCTCATAGAGTTATTATAAAGAGCACATTTTTCATACAGCTATGATATTGACTATTAGCCTTCAGTTCAGTTCAGTTCAATTGGTCTGTCATGTCCAACTCTTAGATCCCATGGACTGCAGCACACCAGGCTTCCCTGTCCTTTACCATTCCCCAAAGCTTGCTCAAATTCATGTCCATCGAGTCAATGATGCCATCCAACCATCTCATCCTCTGTCATCTCCTTCTCCTCCTTAGAGATGTTATTTAGTGAAGTTGCTCAGTCATGTCTGACTCTTTGCAACCCCATAAACTGCAGCCTGCCAGGCTCCTCCCTCCATGGGATTTTCCAGGCAACGATACTAGATTGGGTTGCCATTTTCTTCTCCAGGGAATCTTCCCTATCCAGGAATCAAATCCAGGTCTTTTGCACTGCAGCAGACTCTTTACCATCTGAGCCACCAGGGAAACACTTTCTTTAAGAAATTTTGAATTAAAAGTGATTTAAACATTATCTACAAATTTTAACATATTATTAACTAAGTCACCATTCTATTGTGTGTGCTATATTAAGCAGAGACAAGTTTCAATGTCATTTGTCTCTATAACAACCTTTTAAGGTTCTTAACTCACATTTTGCAGATTAAGAAAACTGAATAAGAGGTTAAATAACTTGCCAAATATTATTCATTTAATAACTGTTGGAGTTGATTTAAAACACAGATCTCTCTGATGTGCAAAAATCTGTTTTCTCAATCTGCTTTTATAGCATTACGAAAAATGTGGGAAAATGAAGAAAACAATATGTGCCTTTCAATAACTGTAAATACCTTTATGGTTCATCTTAGTTATAAAATTATCTATGCAGCTAGAAATGTGTTGGGTTACACACTTTTTGATTGATATGGAATTAATTTAATATTATACTTAGCTTCAAAAACATTATTAATTTATTAATACTTTTTCACTGTGGAAGATATTTTTTTTTTACTGCATTTAGTCAGGAAAATTTAACTTTGATTTACCAATTAAAGTCAATTAGAAAAGGTATCTGTAAGGAATATTTAACTTTTTTCTAAGTGTAAAAAGGTTAAGAAATAACTCATGTGCCATTTTAAACTAGAGAAAAATAGGTAACTTTATAATACAGATACCAAAATAAGATAAAAATACAGAAATTAGTCCACTGTAAATGGCTAATTTCTTAAGGGCCCAATCTTTAACTCTTTATCACAAAGACATACTTTACAAGGATGTAAACTTAGATGTCTGTGGAAAAATAGCATGAGACTGTTTGCATTATATTTCTATCTCTAGAGCTCTGGGGTTTTATGTTCCTTTAAGACAAATGTAATTCATTTTGTTCATTCCACAGGCAAAAAGAACTTGACATGTTCACCTTGGGCAGTTGCTGACATACAAGTTGCTGAACTGCATACAGACATGGAGAAGTCAGTAAGAACTCTCTCTTGTCTTCATATTATTTACATTATTAATCAAGCTATTTTCTTTCATCTGCCTCATACTACAGTCTATAGATAAGAGAATATCAAACATATTACCTTGAACTTCTACACTCACATTTCTTTAATAATTAAGTTTAAAAAGATTTGCAGGATTAGCTTTTGGAAAGTAGATGGAAGTATTCCTCTTTGAATGTGTGAGGAACATAGGATTTGCTAAGAAACCATTTCACCATTGTATCCTCAGCACTTAGAACACAGGTGATACTCAAATGTATAAGGGAAAATAGTTTAAAAGGGAGAATGAACAGATTAACACACAAGTTATTAAGTGATTAAGGAGGTTTAATGAAGTTTTGTCTTCATTTAAAACAGTTTAACTAACTAGAAAGTAACATGCTCCCTGCTGGCTCAGATAGTAAAGAATCTACCTGCAGTACAGGAAACCCGGGTTCAATCCCTGGGTCCAGAAGATCCCCTAGACAAGGGAATGGCTACCCAATCCAGGCTTCTTGCCTGGAGAATGGCATGGAAGGAGAAGCATGACAGGCTACAGTCCATGGGGTCGCAAAGAATTGGGCATGACTGAGCAACGAACATGCCCCTACAATGTAATATAAATATTCATAGTAGATGATTTACAGAGTCCAGATACTAATCATAAATCAACTTGTTTTGATTGAATGTTTATGTAATACTATAGGAGGTCAGCAGTTTATGCAAAGTTTCTGCTAAGTCAATTGATTACTAATTAATAAATATTATTTTCTAATCAATCATGTTATTTTTATTAAAATAATTACAATGAGAATCAAAATAAATCCAGCATGCCCTAAGCACATAGAAGCACAGAGAATGGACTCCAGCATGCAAAAAAAGGTCATAGAATTCCTTTTTGGAAGAAGCGTTCCTCACACTGAACCACATCACTAGTGTAATTGTACTTTGAAAATGATTTTTACCAAAATAAAATATCTGGTCCAAAAGTATGGGTTCTTTGTGGATTCCTACTTCTTATCTCCTTTAACCTTTGCTCAAACATCACCTTGTCCCTCAATCTTATTCTGACCACTCTTTGAAAATTGTATTTCATCCACCCTTAATTTTAATTCCTCTTATCCTTCTTTCTCTTTTTCCCATTCACTAATAATTTCTATATAGGTACTACATAATTAATTCATGTAGAATGTTTATTTTTATCCTCCTCAACAAAGTTTAATTTCCATAATGCTGAAAATTTTGTCTTTTTAAAGTGTCTCCCAGGTTCCTAGAACATAATAGAGTTTACTTTGTTGAATGAATAAATATATTAAGAGCAATTTAATAAAATTTTGTTGAATAAATCAATGAATGGAAAGTAGTTAAGAGTAGGTAAAAGTATATGGTGATTAATAATAATAATTAAATTTTATGGGTTGCTTACCTTGTGACAAGTACTGTAATATGCACTTTAAAGTGTGGTATAATTAATTTTTATAATTAACTCCATAAATGGATACTGTAAAATCTTCATTTTAAAGATGAAAAGAATGGGCTACATAGAGATTTAACCACTTACCCAAGAACACACTACAAGTAAACACTAGAACTGGGATTGTATTGAGTTATTACTGTAAGGAAAGAGAAAGAAAGGATAAGAGCAACAGAGAGACCCAGAGAGACAGAGACAGAGAAACAGGCTATCATTAATATACCAGAATGAATCCCTATTTAACTGAACAATTTTTCTGATATTCTTTGAGGTAATGAAATTTTGGAATTGGAAGAGAACTTTAAAATAGTCTTTTCCATTCTGTTATTCAATGAGAAAATCAAGGCCGGATGCAGTAAGGATTTGAAATACATATATATTTTCAAGTTGCTTAATTATATCACTTAGCTTCCCAGCTTTAAAATAAATCTATATTGAAGTTGAAATCAAACAAATGCAAAATTGGAAAACATGCATAAAATCCACTTTTGTAGAAATAGATCATTTCTATTTATTCACAGTTTAATTAGCACTTACACTATGCAACACGTGTATTACTAGGCTTTGGGAATAAAGAAAGAAATGATATATTCTCTGACATAAAAATTGTTATTGTAAAAAGATAAAGTGAGATAACTAATAATAACTTTTGAAAACCTCATGCTTTTAAAACTAATTCTTACTGTAGTATAGTTTATTTACAATACTGTGTTAGTTTCTGCTATAAAGTGAATCTGTTAAACATTATACATATATCCACTCTTTTTTAGATTCTTTTCCCATATAGTTCACAACAGAGTATTGAGTAGATTTCCTTGTGCTATACAATAGGTTCTTACTAGTTGTCTGTTTTATATATAGTAGTGGAGAAGGCAATGGCAACCCACTCCAGTACTCTTGCCTGGAAAATCCTATGGGCAGAGGAGCCTGGTAGGCTGCAGTCCATGGGGTCGCAAAGAGTCAGACACGACTGAGCGACTTCATTTTCACTTTTCGTTTTCATGCATTGGAGAAGGAAATGGCAACCCACTCCAGTGTTCTTGCCTGGAGAATCCCAGGGACGGGGGAGCCTGGTGGCTGCTGTCTATGTGGTCGCACAGAGTCAGACACGACTGAAGTGATTTAGCAGCAGCAACAGCAGCAATGTATATATGTCAATCCCAATCTTCCAAAATATCTCTCTCCCTCTTTCTCCTTTGGTAAACATAAGTTTGTTTTCTACATCTTTGACTCTATTTCTGTTACAAACAAGTTCATTTTATTTTTTTTTTTAAGATTCCACTTAATAAGTGATATATGATATTTGTCTTTAACTTATTTCACTCAGCTTCCCTGGTAGCTCATCTGGTAAAAAAAAAAAAAAAAAAAAATCTGCCTGCAATGCAGGAGATCCCAGTTCAATTCTGGGTCAAGAATATCCCCTGGAGAAGGAAATGGCAACCCAATCCAGTATTCTAACCTGGAAAATTCCATGGACAGAGGAGCCTGGTCGGCTACAGTCCATGGGGTGGCAACGAGTCAAACATGACTGACCAAATAGTCACAAACGATGACAATCTAGGAATCCATGTTGCCGCTCATCTTAAAGAAGGAAATAAGCAAACCAAACTTTGGGGGAAGTTTTAAAATCAATCCCCCAAATTATGAGTTTCCTTACTCAAAATATAATATCAGATCATATCCCAACTCATGGTAAAAATTAGAACAAACATTTTGAGAAGACTGACTTCATGCATTCAATAGAACCCCCAAAAGCAAGGTATATGGCTATAAATTAATTTATTGAATTTCTTGTTATGACAGATGTTAGGTAAAATTATTTCCAGGCTGTTAGCACTTAGAGGCAATTAAACTTCACAACCTGAAGATTTGAGGTTAAGGACAGGCCCTCTCAGAAGAATAGTAAAACAAGAGAAGTTAGTTTAGTTAAGGTTGCTGCCTTCTATACGCTCTTATAAAATAGAACCTAATAGAAAAATTATTCAACTTAGCTGGTATTCTTGATTTATTTTTCCAAGGGTTTGAACTACCAAAAAAGTGTTTTAGACACTTGAACATTAAAAATGTTCCCCATTCTTATAATTATTTATATTTTAATATAGATACCAGGTTTGGCTTTACATTTGATCAAACATTAATGTGTTCTATCATCTTTAATCACTTAAAACTGTCTTTTGTGAGAAGTATCTATATAGTACCATTTACACATTTATTCAAATAGTCAATTCATGCAAATTTTCTTTTTAATCAGAGATTATATATTGAAAGTGTATGAAAAACCCTCATTTTCATACAACTCACTCAGAAGTAGAACTTATTATAAACTTGTAGTATCATGTCTATTTCCCTATAGTGAAATATCTAAATGAAATTTGTGCTGTGAATTATTTCTCAAAAACAATTTCTTCAAAGATAGTTAAAATATATTCTATATGCTAGGCACTTTTATGGGGGTTTTAGCAGTAAAACTGGCCAAGTGTCTCCCCAAAATAACAAATAAGCAGGGGACTGATTATATACTACATCAGGGAGTGAAAAGTCTTACAGAGAAAAAGTAAAGCCATAGAAGAGTGAAGTCTCACTGCTATTTTA
The DNA here is from genome assembly GCA_006410875.1 of Neotragus pygmaeus. Lineage (NCBI taxonomy): Eukaryota > Metazoa > Chordata > Mammalia > Artiodactyla > Bovidae > Neotragus > Neotragus pygmaeus. The sequence goes on from SJYV01003762.1 coordinate 13,909, forward strand.
TATAACAGGATAAAGAAGTCCCAGATGATAAGGTAATATATGAGCAGAGACTGGAAAGAAGTGTAGGAACAATCATGAGGAAATCTGGAAATCTAAGGTAAATGTTTCAGTCAAAAAAGTCCTCAAGCTTGAGGCCAAAGTAGCTTGAGAAGAGAAAGAGAGAAAAATATTAGGAGCAAGACCAGAGAGGGAATAAGGGAAGATGACGGAGTTTATATCAGTGTAGGTCACATAAGGATTTTGCTCTGAGTAAAGTGGATTTTAGCAGAGGATGCTATGCCTTAACATATTATTTTGGAAAGAAAAGTTAAAGTGTTAGTCAATAGGTCATGTCCAACGCTTTGTGATCCCATGGACTATAGCCCAGCAGGCTCCTCTGTCCATGGAATTTTCCAGGCAAGAATACTGGAGTAGGTTGCCATTTCTTTTCTCCAGGGATCTTTTTGACCCAGAGGTTGAAACTGTGTCCCCTGAATTTTCAGGCAGATGTTTTACAATCTAAGTAGTGATTTTGTGCAACAGCCTGTGAAACAAGGACTAGATTCCAGGGAAAAGTCAGGAGGATTTTGCAGAAATTCTGTTGGGATATGGAGCTTTCTTGAACCAAGATGATTTTGACTTATAACTTGAAGCTGATAAGATTACTGATCATCTGACTGCAATGTGGGAGACCAAGGTTTGATCCCAGGGTTGGGAAGAAACCCTGGAGAAGGGAATGGCTATCCACCCCAGTATTTTCTGCCTGGAGAATTCCATAGACAGTAGAACCTGGCCAGCTATAGTCCATGGGATGACAAAGAGCTGGACAAGACTGAGCCATACATTTTCTGTGGGGCATTGTGATTAGAGACAACAATTTAAGGGCTTCCCTACAAAGATAATAAATGGAACATTAACTGGAGTTAGGGAGTTCTTTTTTTTAATTACTCAAAATATTGAGATATTGAATGCTATGATCCTGAGGAATGATCCAGTAAAGGGGAAAATAAAATGACAATCAAAGAACAAAAGTGACAGTTGATGGTACAATGTCCTTGTGAAGGGAAAAGGGGAAAGAATGCAGGGCAGGAGTGAAAAACAGATCTTATACAGGAACAACAACTGTCTATTGTAATAAAGCTGAAGTTATGGTTCAGAAACAGGTTAAGTTGATAGTTTTAGTACGGGCTTATGGATGCTTTTTTTTTTTTAATGCAGTTTCTATTTTCTAGAAAAAATAAGAATCAACACCATTAACTGAGTATAAATGATAAAAGTTCTTTTGAATGTGTATAAAGAGGAAAGTGAAACAGTAATGCAACAAAAACTAGGAAGGTGGAGCTAAATGGTTAGGCAGTTCTAATATTCTACTTATTACCAATTATGATTAAAATGGAAAGAGCTGACATCATTATGACTTGTTTGTCCAGTCATATTTTGCTTTACAGTTCAGGAGAAAAACACATAGGAACAGTTTTAGCCCATTCAAGATTTGTCTGGCAAGTATGAGTGGAGAGGCTGTATATTATCACCCTGGTTATTTAACTTATATTCAGAGTACATCATGCATAATGCTGTGCTAGATGACTCACAAGCTGGAATCAAGATTGCTGGGAAAAATATCAACAATCTAAGATATGCAGATGATACCACTTTAATAGCAGAAAGTGAAGAGGAACTAAAGCACTTCTTGATGAAGGTGAAAGAGGAGAGTTAAAAGCTGGCTTAAAACTGAACATTTATAAAATGAAGATCATGGCATCTATCCATTCCCATCACTTCATGGAAAAAAGGTGGGGTAAAAAATGGAAACAGTGAAAGATTTTGATTTTGGGGGGCTCCAAAGTCACTGTGAACAGTGATTGCATCCAGGAAAGTAAAAGTTACTTACTTCTTGGAATAAAAGCTATGAGAAGCCTAGACAACATATTAAAAAGCAGAGGCATCACTTTGCCAACAAAATCTGTATAGTTAAATCTATGGTTGTTCCAGTTCGTGTACGGATGTGAGAGTTGGAACATAAAGAAGGGTGAGCATGGAAGAATTCATGCTTTTGAACTGTGGTGCTGGAGAAGACTCTTGAAAGCTCCTTGGACTGGAAAGAGAACAAACCAGTCAGTCCTAAAGGAAATCAACCCTGAATATTCATTGGAAAGACTAATGCTGAAGCTCCAATACTTTGGCCACCTGATGCAAGGAGCTGACTCATTGGAAAAGATCCTGATGCTGGGAAAGATTGAAGCAAGATGATAAGGCAGGAACAGAGGATGAGATTGTTTAAAGGCATCACTGACTCAATGGGCATGAGTTTGAACAAGCCCCTGGAGTTGGTGATGGACAGGGAAGCCTGGTATGCTGCAGTTCATGAGGTCACAAAAAGTCAGACATTAATTATCAATTGAACAACAGCAATGAGTGGGGAGAAGAGTATAAAATTATACTAATGGGTCATGGAATTTAAGCCAAGTAAAGATGAATATGAATACAAGAGTGAAGGACATTAAAATGTTGTTAGGTCAATGGAAAGAAAATCCTAGTAGAACCAAAGAAAAGTTGGAGTTGAAATCCATGGAGGAAGATAGGAAAAGAGTAGGAGTGTTTCAAAAATGAAATGTTTGCAAATGAGATTACAAAAAAAAAGTGCAGTTATTTTTAATGACAAAGTTATAGTTTCTGCAGAAAGTGAAATTGTTAATAATTATGACAGGAACAGCATTGAAGACAGTGAGAGTAATCCAGGTTGTGAAACTGTCAAAGTCAGAGGCAAAATTCCTTTAGGAGCCTCTTGGGATGGGTATAAAGAGCAGTCATGGAAAATCTAATCTCATGGCCTGTGCTTTAAGGCTTACACTTTTATTGACAGGAAAGGGAAAACATTTTAGAAGTATCAGTGATGCATATTGTAGATTATAACACCATCTCCAGGGTCGGAGATATGAATGATGTGGAGTAGCCATCATATTTGAAAGGATCAAAGAAAAATTAATGTCTCTACAAGGGAAACAATTTCAGTTAGATCAAAAAGTAGAAATGAAAGGGAATATTTCAAAGAAAGTGGTATATATGGGGGATTTTATTTTTGCCAGATCATGAGTACCGTAGGACAGAGTAGAAGGTTCTATGGATTTAGCGATGAGTGGGGGGTTAGATTGAGCATATTAGAGTCTGATGGAGCCGACAATCTAGTTGGTGTGGGCTGGCCTGGCAGAAGGTTATCAGGACTGATGTGAGGACTAATGGAAAGAAGAATGTAGGGTGTGATGAAATTCACCCTGAGGGTCTTTGGGGAAAATTGTGCTGTTGAGGCTTTTATACTGGGGTGAATGAACCAATGGGAGGCATTTCAGTATTCTGGAGCATGCCAAGCCTCACTTTTCACTCTTTCCCAAGAGCAATTTTTATATTTCTTGTTTGAGTCTCTCGTTTCATTCAAATGTTCTGCTTTTTCAAACTAGACAACTCCTTGAAAACAGAAATAAAGTGAGAGTGAAGTCATTCAGTCATGTCCCACTCTTTGTCACTCCATGGACTGTAGCCTACAAGGTTCCTCCATCCATGGGATTTTCCAGGCAAGAATACTTAAGTGGCTTGCCATTTCCTTCTCTAGGAGATCTTCCTGACGCAGGGATTGAACCTGAGTCTCCTGCATTGTAGGCAGATGCTTTACCATCTGAGCCACCAGGAAAGTCTTGAAAACAGAACCTAATTTTATGTGTCCGTTGTTTTGAGGTGGGTCTCTTGTAGGCAGCATATATAGGGATCTTGTTTTTGTATCCATTCAGCCAGTCTTTGCCTTTTAGTTGGGGCATTCAACCCATTTACATTTAAGGTAATTATTGATAAGTATGTTCCCGTTGCCATTTGCTTTATTGTTTTGTGTTCAGGTTTATATTCCCTTTTTGTGTTTCTTATCTAAAGACTATCCTTTAGAATTTGTTGTAGAGCTGGTTTCGTGATGCTGAATTCTCTCAACTTTTGCTTGTCTGTAAAGCTTTTTATTTCTCCTTCATATTTGAATGAGATCCTTGCTGGGTACAGTAGTCTGGGCTGTCGGTTATTTTCTTTCATCACTTTAAGTATGTCTTGCCATTCCCTCCTGGCCTGAAGGGTTTCTATTGAAAGATCTGCAGTTATTCTTATGGGGACCCCCTTGTGTGTTATTTGTTGAACCTAATTTTAAAAACATGTCCTTACTGTACTAACTCAACATGCTAAGGGCATAATAACTTGGTAGATGCAAGCATTTGACACAGTAGATTATTTCAGGGGCAAGATATTTTCTTTATCATAAAATAAAAATGCTTTGGATCTCAAGCACATTCTTTACTAAGTGGGAAATTGATGACATATATAAACTGGAAACCATGTCATCATACAAACACTACCCTCAATGGCTCAGACAATAAAGAATCTGGCCTGCAATTTAGGAGACCAAGGTTCAATGCCTATGTTAGGAAGATCCCCTGAAGAAGGGAATGACAAGCCACTTCAGTGTTCTTGCCTGGAATATCCTATGGACAGAGCCTGGTGGACTACAGCTGATGGGATCACAAAGAGTTGGACACAAGTTAATGACGGACACACACAAAGGAGCCAAATCATTTTTTTTTTCCTATGGTATAAAACCAATGTAATTTCCTCAAATTGAAAAATTAAGCCTAAAGTGTTGTGCTTATATGAAATATCAAAATATCTTCCAGGAATGACCTATATTCTGCATTATAGAGAAAATAAGCAAAGAAGACATACTTTTCTAAACACATGTGGAAACAATCCTCATAAACCAAATGAAAAGACTTTCAGTCCCTACATTCATACCTTGCAACATCACACGTCTTCCACAACTTTTCCCTGAAAAAAGATGAGAGAGACACAAAAAAGCCACAGTGTAATTCTTTATACGGTGAAGAGCAGGACTTCAGGGTTAATTTAGAGGGACTGGGGAAAGAGAAATGCATGGCTATATATAATTAAAGCAAGAGTGACAGTAGCCAATCGATTCTCAAGTCTGTTAACATTCATGCCTGCAAAGACTAAAGTAAATATCTGTTAACTCAGCATTGTCCATGATCCATCTGGCCATAAAACTTCTTTTGCACTTAATATAGTTTGAAAGATGATGTCCACAAAATAACGTAGGAGAGTACCCTTCCATGTAAGTCAAATATTGATCACTTTAGTATATTTTAGGGCTTCTCTGGTAGCTCAGAGGGTAAAGCATCTGCCTGCAATGTGGGAGACCCAGGTTCAATCCCTGGGTTGGGAAGATCCCCTGGAGAAGAAAATGGCGACACACTCCAGGAGAATTGCCTAGAGAATCCCATGGATGGAGGAGCCTGGTAGGCTACAGTCCAGGGGGTTTAGATAAGCATATGAAAAAGAAAACTCAAAGTAAAATATTGGAAAAGCAATTATATGACCATATTTCAATTATTGCTTATATTTTCCTGTCTCTTTTAAACAACATCCCTAACTGGATTAGGAGCTAGCAGCTTTCTGACATTGTCAAATTCTCATTTAATTGAACTGCAATTGCTAACCTGTCTTCCAGTTGACCTTCTGCCCATAGGATCTTATTAATAAAGAAGTTACAGATTGGTGGAATGTAAAAGTATTTGCTTCTTTTTTTAATCCATAGTAAACAAACACATCTATATGAATTATTCTAAGTCAATTAAAATTTCTACTTGCTAGTAAAGGTAAAAAAAATTAAGTTTTTAAAAATAAGTCTTAATTGACATTTTCTTGATGGATAAAGGGGTCATCAAAGATTAAAACTGATTTCCCTACAGAGCAGAGTGAGTAGCTATAAACAGTATCAGTTGTTTCACTTGGAAAATTATGATCAAAAACAATCAAAATTCTTTATAATATTATATATATATATATATGTATATATAATATTGATAGAAACATCAAGTATTAATGTTGCAAAGATAAATTTCAGGTGCAAGATTTAATATATATAAAAGGCTATGTAAAAATAAGTCTTGTTAAAATTAGGTTCTCAATAGAACAAAATAAACACATTTATTTAATTGGAAAAATTAGTGATTTGAATTGGTTATGAGTCTTAACTAAAGAAATGTGAAAATGTATCTTTCAGGCAATTAATAATCTAAGCTTCTAATTAATTATTATATAATAAAGCTTTAAGCAGTAGATTTAAAAAGTTGTGATGATTACAGCTATTGCCTTTGTAAATAAGTGACTCACACAACTTTCAACTGTTTTTAATTTCAGGCCTACTTTTACAAAGTTTAATAATTTTTTTTTTTTTTTTTCCAACTCTATTACTCAGGCTTTTCTCTAAAAGTACATTCTCAAACAAGGTGAGTAAGCTAGGTTGGCTCTTGTTTCCTGATGCTTGGGTCTCTAATGTTGTTAATGTAATGCAAAAATATACCTCTTTACATTCTATTCTCTTTTTCTCTGCTTGCCTTGCCCACTTTTTTTTTCTGGACATTCTCTTTCCTTTATCTCATGTTTTTATGTAGTTAAATGGAGAATCTATTCAGCCTATCTTCCTCATAACAGGACTTTGTCTTAGAAGAATGCTTCAGTTGTATAACTTCTGAATGTTCTGAGGAACATTTCTACAGCTTTCTTGCATTTGTCATTTCTGCAGTTTTCTTGCACTCATGCAATTGTATCCTGAAAATCTCCAAACAATTTGCGATTTTCTGGAATTTTTATTTTACTATCTTGGGAAACTTGACTTTTAGGTTCTCCTGCCCTCAGGCTCACCAGAACTCTGCCCACTTTCTTCTTCCTTTCACACATTTAGCAAAACCACAGATCTTTTTTTTGTCCAATGATAGTAAACGTGACTATTCAGTCAGGACACCTTATCATTTGGTTTTGCTGTAGAGGTATTTTGTTTTGTTTTTTTTTTTCATGTTCTTTCTTCTGTCCTACTTGCTACGTGCAATTGATTTTTTCAAAAATGGTCATAACAGTATCTATCATCTTATATGGATTTCCAGAAACATTTCTCTTACCATCAAAAGCTGGAGTCCATTATATTCCCTTTCCTCTTTCAATCTTCAGTGAGCCATATGACTGCATTAATTAATAACATTTGATCTAACTGATGCTGTGTGGCTTCAAGTCAAGATCATAAAAGGAAATATGAGTTCTTTCTTGCTCATATATACTCTCTCTCTCTCAATATCTGTCTCTTTCTCCTTGTCTCTGTGTCTCTTTATCTCTCCATTGTTTGTCCTTGGAAAACATCAAGAATGTTCTAGGAAATCCCACATGTGAGAATACATGATAGGGCAATTGCAAGCATTAAAACTAACCACCCCACCACTAGTTGAAGTCTCAGCTGGTAGCCAACATCAACTGTTAAATATGTGAGTGAAGTGAGAAAACTTTCAGATGATCCCAGCTACTTGTTTGAGCTGCACAGTTGATACTGAGTAGAGCAGAAATGTTGTTTTTTTGTTTGTTTGTTTTTTATTGTCAATCTCTTACTGAATTGCAGATTCACAAAAAAAACATATTTAATTAAAATTTAGATATAAGTATGTATATATTTGTCTTAAGCCAGGAAGTCCTAAGGAAGTTTATTTTAAAGCCCTAAATAACTTAAATACTCTGTTGTAGGTGGTGGATTTAAGGAAATGAAAAGTCACCCAGGGAATCTCAGAAGTAATTAATGGTAATATAGTCCAATTTATGGACCTCATTTAGTGTTTTTCTGTTTTGTTAAATTTTCTTGCAGTCTAGTTAATGGTCTAATGCTAGAAAGGCCATTTCATTTGGTTATGAAGTTTGTGAAGTTTATTAGTTTATCTGGAAATACAAGGTAAAAAATATCAAATGTACAGAAAAAATATCTATTTTAAAATGGTAAAATAAAATAAGTAGGCACATAATAACAACATTTGCAAGATTAGATGATAGTGTGGTATTTTCAGTGATATACGGTTATATCATCCAGTTCAGTTCATTCACTCAGTTGTGTCAGACTCTTTTTCGACCCCATGGACTGCAGCATGCCAGGCTTCCCTGTCCATCACCAACTCCTGGAACCTACTCAAACCCATGTCCCTCACATCGGTTATGTCATCCAACCATCTCATCCTCTGTCTGTCCCCTTCTCCTCCTGCCCCCAATCCCTCCCAACATCAGAGTCTTTTCCAATGAGTCAACTCTTCTCATGAGGTAACCAAAGTACTGGAGTTTCAGCTTCAGCATCATTCCTTCCAAAGAAATCCCAGGGCTGATCTCCTTCAGAAATGGACTGGTTGGATCTCCTTGCAGTCCAAGGGACTCTCAAGAGTCTTCTCCAACACCATAGTTCAAAAGCATCAATTCTTGGGTGTTCAGCTTTCTTTATAGTCCAACTCTCACATCTATACATATGAAAGATTTATTATATTCATTTAAAAGTTTTACCCAAATGATTTAGAAATTTGGACTTAAGGCATGATATAAATTGTTATTGAGTGGGATTATTTACCATATTTCGTATATAAGTTGAATTGACCAGCTCAATACATTGGTCAGATCTGGCTAGGTACATAAAAAGAATAGAAAAATTTTATACTAGTATAGAAATTTATATTATTTTTACATTTAAAAGTTCAAGTTTTATAAAACATACTCTGGGAAATTAAAAAAATATGTCTTCAACCGGAAATGACTATGATAAAGGATAACATGGTTTGTAATTTGAATAAAAGTATTGCTTTCTTCTAGTTTCTTTGAAGCAGACAAGTAAAATATGCTTTTCACTGGGTTTTTAAGTGAGGTCGAATTTTTCTGTTTTATTACATAGAGAAATTATTTAAAAGAGAAATATTTAAAATTATGTGATACTGTTATATTATGTCAAAATGCCTTCTTACTATTATTTAATGTTCTTCACAAAAAAGCAATATAATTAAATGTAAGAGAGGAGAGAGAGGAAGAAAGACAGAGGCAGAGAAAAAAAGGAAAAAAATTGAAAAACAAAAAAACAAGGAATTTATTTTGAGCAGTCCGAACAAATATAAATAGTATTACAGAAACATAGCAAAACAAAAGAAATTACTTTCTCCTGAAAAAATTTTGCCTTAGATATAAAGAAATAAGTCTATGAGGAGAATCTGAAAATATATAAGGACAACAGAAGCCTTAAGAAACCAAAAAGATAAGTCTATCTCTAACTAAAGAGAGCTCTGAGGAAAAAGATCTTGTGAATGGCTATGGAGTTTAAAAAAACAAAATTTGGTTTTAACTGTGGATAAATTGCCAAGTAATTTAAAAATTTTTTATTCCTGCATATTGTGTGTGTATATCTATATCTGAAAAGTGAAAATGTTAATAGCTCAGTCGTGTCCAACTCTTTGTGACCCTGGACAGTAGAGTAGACCCTGCACAGTAGCCTGCCAGGCTCCTCTGTCCATGGGGATTCTCCAGGCAAAAATGCTGAAGTGGATTTCCATGCCCTCCTCCAGCGGATCTTTCTGACCGAAGGATTGAGCCTGTGTCCCTTTTGTCTCCCATATTGGCAGGTGGGTTCTTTAGCACCAATGGCACCATGGAAGCTCACAAAATAATCCATGGTCAGAACATAAAGTTTGTAATCATGATGTTCTGTGGCAAAAAAAAGAACGCAATTAAGTAGGTCTGACATGGGACACCCATCACATACCATTTCCTTATGATTTTACACTTTTCCTTCTTGAAAATAACAGGCAGGCACACTAAGGCTTTATGATTAATAAAATAAGCTTTCAGTGTGCTCCTTGCAATTCTCATGTCATTATTAAATTGATAATTCTTGTCTTTCCCAATGAATATCAAAATGTTTTAAACAGCTTTATTTATAAAGCTAAATTCTTATTTTTATGAATGAAAAACTTAAGATTATTGATTGCAGTGAACATTTTCACAATAAAATAATGCCATATGTAATAAGAACCATAGTTACAGAGAAGCTGCTAAGTCTGACTCTGTGCGACCCCATAGACAGCAGCCCACCAGGCTCCCCCGTCCCTGGGATTCTCCAGGCAAGAACACTGGAGTGGGTTGCCATTTCCTTCCCCAGTGCATGAAAGTGAAAGGTGAAAGCAAAGTTACTCAGTCATGTCCGACTCTTAGCAATCCCATGGACTGCAGCCTACCAGGCTCCTCCATCCATAGGATTTTCCAGGCAGGAGTACTGGAATGGGGTGCCATTGCCAGAGAAGCTAAATCTATGCAAATATATGTACAGTTTTTATTTGTTCATTTTTTTAATCTGTGACATATTTTCTCAAAGAAATAAAGTTATTAATGGTCCTCAGTTTTCAGTCTAGCTAACTAAAATCTCAAGAAGACTTTTAAAAATGGAGAAGTCTACTATGTTCATGGATCAGAGAAATTCAACATTGTTAAGATGTCAGTTCTTCCGAAACTGATCTATGAATTCACAGCAAACTCAATAAAATTCCATCACGCTTATGTTGTAAAGATGAACGATTCCATTCTAAAATGTCTTCTAATATCCAAAAATATTTTGAATTTTGGAACAATTTGAATGACAGGTTATAAGTCCCACAATAATACCAAAGTAGTTAAACAAATAAGGATAGACAAATAGACCATGCAGATATATGGAACAAAATAGGAGATCCATAAACAGATCCACTCTTATATGGTCAATTGGTTTTTTAAAAAAATACCAAAGTAATTCAGTGAGAGAAAGATAGTTTTCTCAAATTTTTTGTCCTGAAACAAATGGAAATTCATAGAAACAAATTTATCTTCATCACATTGTACAAAATATTACCCAAATCGATCATACACTGAAATATAGTAGCTAAAACTTTAAAAAAGTAAATGCTTGGGGCTGGTGCACGGGAATGATCCAGAGAGACGTTGTGGGGTAGGAGGTGGGAAGGGGTTTCAGGATTGGGAGCTTGCATACACCTGTGGTGGATTCATGTCGATGTATAGCAAAGCCAATAGAGTATTGTAAAGTAAAATAAAGTAAAAAAAAAATACTAGAAGAGATTATAAAAGCATATTTATGACCTTGTCATTAAATGTTTATTAGATATTACACAAACACCTGAAACAAACAAAAAATATTATAGCTATGTATCTATCCTAGTTGATTATGGCAAGTGATAGTTTTTCATTTATAGTAGTTGCAAAATTTCCCTTGGTTTAAGTAAAATCAGAGCAATCAAGCTGCAAGATAAAATCCTATGTACTATTNTACACAAACACCTGAAACAAACAAAAAATATTATAGCTATGTATCTATCCTAGTTGATTATGGCAAGTGATAGTTTTTCATTTATAGTAGTTGCAAAATTTCCCTTGGTTTAAGTAAAATCAGAGCAATCAAGCTGCAAGATAAAATCCTATGTACTATTTTCCATGTAATTACCATGGTCAATTACAAAGGCTCCATCTGGCAGACCTTAAGGGAGAAAGCTGCCCTAACTACACCAGATGTGGTGTACAGCCAATGCACTGTAGTCTCTGAAGAGAACTGCAGTCAAAGATTCAGTCCCCCACATCCTCCCAATCCATACTTTTTTTTTAACTTTTTTAATGTTTACTTTATTCTGCTTTATAATACTGTATTGGTTTTGCCATACATCGACATGAATCCACCACAGGTGTATACGAGCTCCCATTTCTGAATCGCCCTCCCACCTTCCACCCCATATCATCTCTCTGGATCATCCCCATGCACCAGCCCCAAGCATCCTGCATCGAACATNCCAGCTTGAACATCTGAAAGTTCATGGTTCACGTATTGCTGAAGCCTGGCTTGGAGAATTTTCAGCATTACTTCACTAACATATAAGATGAGTGCATTGTGTGATAGTTTGAACATTCTTTGGCATTGCCTTTCTTTGGGATTTATTTAAATACTTTATAAGAAAATAGAGAATGAGAGAAGACTGTTAATTGAAACTCAGTGGAGATTTCCAATGTGCCCTTGGTTTTCCTGACATCCTCAAGCAAGTTTCAAACTAGTCAATGTGTTAAATTAGTGGGAAAAAATTAATGTTATCAACTCTATTTCTGAGTTCAAAGATCTTAGCGAAGGTAAGATTTATCAAAAATGATAGACACGTGCCTCTGCCATTATAGCAAAATATTTTAAAACCCAGTCAGTAAAATACTTATTCATGACATGGCATTCTTNAATTAGTGGGAAAAAATTAATGTTATCAACTCTATTTCTGAGTTCAAAGATCTTAGCGAAGGTAAGATTTATCAAAAATGATAGACACGTGCCTCTGCCATTATAGCAAAATATTTTAAAACCCAGTCAGTAAAATACTTATTCATGACATGGCATTCTTAGTAGAGTTTAAAACTTCCAAAGACTCTTTATATGTTAAAATTTTGACCAAAGATGACTGAGCGACTGAAATGAACTGAACTGAACTGAACTGATGTTGGCTGAACAACTATTGTCTTATAGGCTATCAGAATAAGAAATATATGAATAATGTTTAAATCTATATCTAGTATTTATAATCCAGCAAGAATTCACCAGAATAATAGATATAGAACATTTACATCAAATAAGCTCTCATATTACACAAATATACAGCAGACGACATTTCTCTTGCTAAAGAAATATAGCACAGTCTTATAGGATAATAAATTATTCCAGATTTCAGTTACAATTACTTTTAAGCATAAGAACTTGACTAAATTGGCAAATAGATCTTAGACACTCAAGAATAAAGGTTTCAGCAAGATAATCTGTCAAGGCAAAAAGATTTTTGTATTGAATGGTATAAACATATCAGAGCATTGCTGAATCAAAAAAGGAATCAGAATGTAGGGTATATTTAAGTCTATGCACAGTCTCTCTGCTCCCTCAAACTGGAGTATGATTTTTCTTCCTGACTTCACACATGTGCACGTGCACGCACACACACACATACACACAGACTTGTCTTGATCTAAGATCCAGTGGCATTGTGGAGATTAAATGTTTTAAGCAGAGCCTAGTAGAAATCTCTTAGAAAAAAAGAACAACCTATTAAACAGAAAACATAAAGTGACATCAGCAGAAGCAGGGATGCAGAGTCAGATGCAGATACAACTGGGTTTTTCTGGGTAAGGTACTGAATTTTCTACCATATGCCATGAGTGTGCACTGAAAGGAAAGTGAGTTCAGCTGAGATTTGGATTACATAAACTATTTACAAGTGGAGAAGAGAACCATATATCGAACACACATACACCTTTATTACACATACACTGTGATATTTGCTTTTTCTATATCAAAAAGAATACAGATCTATCGTTCCATTTGTGTTCTGGATCTTACATCAGCCTGTGAGAGTCAATTTTAAATATTCAGGAATTTTTCCATCTAGCTATTAAATTCAGTTATTTATAAACAAGCATTAAATTATTTAAACTGCCAACAAAAATAAGTCATGGTGAAAACAAAGTTAATGAAATATCAAATGTCATAATTTCTTAATATATTACTACATTTTGCTATTATCTCTGTTCTTTAAGTTAATTACATTTATTATATGTGTATGATTAGGGTACTGTTTAATGGATGCTATTGTGCATCTTTTCTGAATTCTTTGTAAGATAGAATAGTGCTGCCTTTGCTGCTTGAAATTGGTCATACTAGGATTATTTACAAAGTATGGACAAACTAAAATTTTGAGTTTTGTTGTTTGCAGAGCCAGTTATTAAAACACTCTAGAACATCACAGTGTGATGCCCTAAAATTATATTTAAGAAGGGCTAATTTTCAACACAAGAATAAAATAGTTTTTTTCTTCACTTAACCTGATTATAATATTAGAAATCAATTTCCAAACCAATAGAAGTCTCAAAACTTTACATCTAATAACAGCCTCACCCAATTGATTTGTATCCTTCTGGCATCATACATGTGACTGCAGATGTTCAATTTTTGTCTTACAGTAGAAAAGTTTCAGTGTAATAACACATTACAGTAATAAGAACCCACAACTATAATTGCATTTCCTATGTTAAAAGCTAGGTCCATATGTAATATATCCTATCCATATTCATAGCTGTCTGAGAGAGTATAGCTGTAATGTTAAATAGTGGAAAAAAGGAAAAAGAAATTTCTCAAATATCCTACTAGCCAAATCTTTACAGGATAGCTGTGTGTTAAGCATTGATATAAAGAAAAAAATCAACTATTTTTTTTTTAATATTGATCGTTTACCTCTAAGAATTGACTTCAGTATGTATCAGTTAAGCCAGTACCCTAAGTAGTTTAGGTGGTCCATGGGCCACACACTTAAAAACACTTATCTAAGAGGTGATAATATTTAATTTTTGTCTTAAAATATGATATTATATAATATCATATTATATAATATTGTACAAGAGCTCTTTTTCAATTTTAAAACCTACCAAAAATAAGTATGAAGGAGATCACATTTTATATAGACACCAGTTAGGAATTGCTTCTAGTGTATATCTCCAAAATACTTGATATCTTTAGTCAGAAATTAAAGTAAATTTGATCTAAATAAATGATATATGTATGCTTACATGTTGATATGATTTGTGCATTACTTTTTTAAAGGTGTCTCCAAATTTTACTGACCTACTAAGATAGTCCTATAAGTGAAGGAGATTAAAAAAGAAAAAAAAAACAGTAAAGAGTGTTTCAATATTAAAACTGTCAGGGAAACATAAGGGCAGTCAGCGAGCTTGATTAATTAATACTTACAACTGGGATCCAATCGTATAGGTCAGTTTCTCCAAATATTTCAGGGTTGATGAGAAATTAGGACCACTAATAAATGAAGAGTGAGTGACATTAAATTAATGATGACTTTAAAGCTGCTGAAGTATTGAACTAATCAGTTGAGTTTATCCTTAAAAAGAAAAACAGCAAAGAGGAATCCATGCAATTAGCAGCATCATTCTTGTAATAAAACCAGCTATTGACAAAACAGGCATAGCATATTTTCTTTAAACTTTGGACACCTTGCTTGATAAATTTAAAACATCCCTATTTTAAAATAAAGGTAATTAGAGTGAGAAAAGTTACAAAAAAAGAAACAAAATCATATTTTAGTAATCTAAAGAAAAGCACCTGAAATCATTTGGAAACAAAGCATATATGAAGTTAAAGGAGATATTTAATGCTGATTTTTATTTGAGAATATTAGACTAAATAATATCTAACAAAGCTCACAATACAAGTTGTTAAGAATTATGACTGAATCTAAACCCAATCAGTAGCATCTTTCACCATTTATACTTCCTTTCTCCCTAACCCCATATATAATGCTCCAGAATGCATATTAAATAGTTCCCTAAACTATTTATACCGTGTGACCATTTTCTTCCTTTTCATCTAACTAAACCCCACTAATCACTGATTCCCAGTTTCAACACTCTAGTTTAGACATGCTCTGAGAAGACCTCCCTGAATTCCTTTCTCAGTTAAGGATATTTTTATGTGCTTCCAGACCACTAAATATGCCCTATTGTAATTGCTTATTTTGCCTAAGCTGTCCATCCCTCTAAATTTCTTGGGAAAAAATAATCTGTCTCTCTTTTGTAACATTCCATTCTTAGCATCCAAGAGTTTTCGGTAAACATTGATTGAGTGCTTAAATGCACTAGATAATCTTTTAAGCTTCCTTACTTGAAATATGAAGAATTCTATTTAGAAACTGCTTTTGGAATAACTTATAGGAGTCATTCTTATAATTTACTATTTACCTGTATGCATTCTTAAATCTCTTAATATCTGTTGCAGAGCAGTTTCACAAAACAAAACCCACAGACCATCTGCATCAAAATTATCTGAGACATTGCTAAAATATTTAGATTTTGGATCTCACCCAATCACTTTTTAAAATAAAATTTCTGAAAGTAGAGTTCTTCCCAGGTGGGGTGGTGCAGTGATAAAGAATCTGGCTGCTAATGAGGGAGACTCAAGATATAGGTTCAATCCCTGGGTCAAGTAGATCTCATGGAAAAGGAAATGGCAACTCACTCCAGTATTCTTGATTGGGAAACCCATGGACAGAGGAGCCTGGTGGCCTACAGTCTATGGGGTCAAAAAGAATCATACATGACTGAGCAACTAGGCACTAGGAATAGAATCATAAGATTCCTGTATATATTAAAGTCAAGGAAATATGCTGAAGAGAAAACATAGCAAGGATGGGCTTTTTGTTGACTCTTGGATACAGAAGCTATACCATCATCTCACAAAATTATGGAATATAAAATGCTCAGCTCATGGACACATAGCAGAATTTTGTACAAGAAATATTATAGATGTAAATATTTTGCACATAATGTAAGATACTTAACAAATAGACCCCAAATTTTGTCACGGTGCCTAAAGCAATATTTCAGAAGGCAACAGAAATAAGAAAATACAGGGAATTGACAGATACTATAATTCATATAAAGCCTAATGAATCACCAGTTATGATTTGTCTAATTTTATAACAATCTGAAAGTTAGTGGAATGAAATAAGATATTAATGAGCTATTCAGGAAAAATGAACTTATATTAGCTTCAAATCCAGTTGGTGCAGGATGCTATGATGGGAGGTTGTGGAGTGTGAAACAAGATCAAGTCTGAACTCCAGGCTTGATTGACACCTATAATAGTACTTTCGTTACTGTGAGAATGGACTACCCTCCCCTTCATCTTCACTTTAGAATACCGCAGATTCATCTGTTTTGTTTTAATTTTTTTAATGTCAGTTAAACTATGTCATATAAAAGCAATACTTGAAATTATTTCATAAGTCTTAACTGCTGACTTGAGCAAGTTATATGAGAGGGAAAATAACTAGTAGTCTTGCAATCAGGATACCCATACATCCTAGTCTCCCTGGTGTGGGTTTATTTAATCTTATATTCCTAGTGTGCTTATTAAGAGTGCTTCTTTCATTCTCAAAAGTCCCTCATTTGAACAATAAATGGTGTGACACCCAACTTTTAAACAACATGAAATTATGGCAAGAATCCTGTAAAAGTTCTTAGAAAGAAAATATAATCTTTCACTGATAAATTTCCTGTTTTGTGTAAAACTTCTAAAACAAAATTATTATTGATATATTACTGAATTACCAGGAAAAGAACAATTATTTTTTAGCAACTCTAGGCACATGTGGAAACAATCACAAAAGCAAGTAACAGAAAATAAAGAATATCCTACCTCAGGCTGACCATCAACCCTACTCAAATCAATTGGCTGTCCTTTGCCTTTCTCATTCCCCTTAGTCATGTGGATTTTATCTTGACTAATACATAGACTGTTAAATTAAGTAGCAAATTTCTAACTTTTGCTCATGTTGAAATTTCTTTTTACTCCAGGTTTTAATTCTAAGGAAAATGTAATAGTGGGAAACAGAAAACAAAATAAGAGAAAAAAATAATTCCAAATATTGAAGGAAATATTTAGGTAACAGTAATCCTATCGCCTTTACCTGGATAAGGCTTGGGAGAACTATATAGCCCCTAAGATAGCCTAAAAAGTTAGTTTTTAGAAGTCATTTACTAATATTTTGAAGATTTTACTTGCAGCTACTACTACCATTCAAAGGGAGTCACTTCTTAAGTTTCCACACAGATATTTAGATTGGTAGGTAAATTCGGTAATCTCATCTGGACGGTTAGATCCTAGCCTCTGCCAGATGAAGTTTGAAATTTAAGAGTTCTATTTGAAATATATTTTGTTAAATAACAAAGCACAACTAACTTACTCTTAAACATAACTGTATCTAAATATTGAAAATTAATCATCCATCAATTCTGTAGTCATTGATGTTGGCCTGATAACAATTGTCATCTGGTTTCTTTATTGTGAAAATATACTAACTTAAGTATTATTTTTAATAGTTTTGTCTATTGGACATAAACCTTTCAAGCAATGTACAAAGTGAAAGTAACGTTCACTAAAAAAATACATAATGAATGCCTACTTAAATGAATATTTCTTTGATTAAGCAAGTTAGTGGGAGTTCAAAAATCATAGATATATATTCTGATCTATGATATTCATAATCTAAGTAAAAAAGCAAAAACATAAGCAAATAATTAGAGCTCAATATACATAATTCTTTTACAGCTCTTATTACAGTGTTTGGAGAACAGAAAGGATGAAATAACTATTAATAGTAACTGCTGATTAGCAGAAGATTATGCTTTGGGTCTTGATTGAATCAGTAGGAATTATAAGACAGAGAAGGTGGATAGGAATACAATTATTAGCTAAGAATATTAGTGTGCATTAATATTATTTAAAATATCTAGAATCTTCAAAGTAAGCCATTTATTTCTCAGTGAGATTGTAGAACAAGCAGAGAGAAATGCCCACATTCAACACTGAATACTATTAGAGCCAAACCTAATTCAGAGGATTTTAATTGTTTTTTACTTTAAAATATTAGACATAGCATTAATCTTCTCTTTCCATTAAACTTGGGTAGTTATAGTAAAATCACAGAAATACCATCATGATAAAGTTTAGGAAAGAATAAGTGAAATTTTCTGGTTAGAAAGAACATTATTGTCCAGCTAGTTCAAATTCCATTCAGTACAGATATCCCTATGGTTGCCAAAGAGTTGTTACATCTATTTATACAATTCTAATGAAGAAAAACTCTCTACCTGTCTAGAATTGGGTTTTATTCTTTAATTCTAGAAAGTTTCACATTGCAGAGAGTTCAAATTTCCCTGCATATAGCTACTGTTTTTTTATCTTAAGATCTTTCTTCTGCTGCTGCTGCTGCTGCTAAGTCACTTAGTCATGTCCGACTCTGTGCAACCCCATAGACGGCAGCCAACCAGGCTCCTCTGTCCCTGGGATTCTCCAAGCAAGAACACCGGAATGGGCTGCCATTTCTTTCTCCAATGCATGAAAGTGAAAAGTCAAAGTCAAGTCGTTCAGTCGTGTCCGACTCAAGTAAAATCCAGTTTATGCTCATTGTTCTTATGATCTGTAGGTGCTATCATCACAAAAATGTGTATAAAAAAAAAAATCCTTTCTTGAAATCTTTGCTATTTAGAGTGAAGAAAGTGAAGTCGCTCAGTCGTGTTCGACTCTTTGTGACCCCATGGACTATAGTCTACCAGGATCCTCTGTCCATGGGATTTTCCAGGCAATAGTCCTGGAGTGGATTGCCATTTCCTTCTCCAGGGGATCGTCCCAACCCAGGACTCGAACCTGGGTCTCCCACACTGTAGGCAGACAGTTTACCATCTGAGCCACCAGGGAAGAATAGTCCAGGCCTAAGTGAGTTGCTCTATTTATGAGATCCAATACTGTTGCTTTGTTTGGTGTAACATGTGTCTTATGTATTATTAAGGTTAACTCTCCACCTTTTTTGCAAATTTTTTTGCATTTCAAGCTATTCTTAATCCAAACAAACCAGTATTCCTTAGCACTGTATTACTCATGTGCTTATAAATGACTCTGAATAAAGCAGTGTGCCAGATGGATGACATTAAAGTGGAACTTGATAAATTACACTTGAACAAAAGTATGAAACATTTTTTAATGTCTCACAGATAATCATAAGATGGTGTTAGCAGGTCTAAAATATGAAAACTACAGAAATCATAAAGAATAAATTATCATAAATACTTGGTATAAAAAAATGACCCTTCAGTGAGATATAACTTTTTTTTTTATTGTGGAAAGAATAGCCACCATGAAAGTAAAAATAAGCAATTATTTATGATTTGGGTATAATTTGCTTATGCCAGGAGGGATTTAGCTAAATACTAAGATATATGAGATGAATTGAAATTAGGAGCAGGCATAATAAAGACACAGTATATAAAGTTCAGATAATAGAACTGCAACAAAAAAATTGCTGAAAATAGATAACATTTATGGGAAAATGAGTCTCAATGAAAGAAAGAAGTTGAAAAAGAATGAAGGTGTTTTGGAACTCTATTAAATGGTAACCCTCTTCCTCACCCAAGTTCAGAACCAACTGAGAAGTAGACAAAAAGGTTAAGTCAACTATGGTAGACCATTATACATTAGTGCCCAGGGAACACCCTAGTGTGATCCCTCCTGCTGACTTCAGACTTGATGATGTGATTTGGCTTGAATATAGTTTATATGAATGACCTTATCTACACTATATGCCACAGCAGAAATCCCAAATCAAGCCCATCAATCCACATAATTATGAGAAAGAATATATACTTTGTACTTTAATCCACTAAATTTGTGGCTGGTTTGTTATATGTGCATGTGTGGTCAGGTGCTAAATTGTATCTGATTCTTTGCAACCCCGTGAACTGTAGCCCACCATGCTCCTCTGTCCGTAGGATTTCCCAGGCAAGAATATTGGAGTGGGTTGCCATTTTTTTCTCCAGGGAATCCCCTCAGCACAAGGATGAAACCCACATCTCCTGCATTGGCAGAGGTAAAGAAGCTCAATGGATTCTGAGCCACCAGAAAAGCCTGTTTTTTATACAGCAATTTGTCATTTAAACATTTATGTAAATTAATTAATAGGGCTTTTGATGAACATGGCTTAGGCATATAGCCTAATAGGCTTAATAAAACTGAACTCAGAATTAGATAATCTTATGCTCACCCATGGAAAATGCATTTTAACTAAAAGTCCCTCCTCATAGATGCTGAATTTCTCCCATGAAAAATGTGCAGTGTGAAGGAGCAGAACTGAATATGCCCTGTGCAGGCAGGAACATTCTAAAAGGAAAATAAGGAGGATTTGACCATGCAAACTCAGTTTTTTCTCTCTAACTTAATCAGGCAATACTGTTTCCCAAAGTGTTCAGGGAACAGAGAGTAAAAGAGGAAATGGAGACAGGAATGCCATCTTTATTGCTGTCTCTCTCAGTCAGTTCAGTCTCTCAGTTATGTCCAACTCTCTGCTACCCAGTGGACTGCAGCATGCCATGCTTCCCTGTCCATCATCAACTCCTAGAGCTTGTATATCAAGTATATACTCATGTATATCGAGTGGCTGATGCCATCTGGCCATCTCATCTTCTGTAATCCACTTCTCCTCCCACCCTCAATCTTTCCCAGCATCAGGGTCTTTTCAAATGAGTCAGTTTTTTGCATCAGGTAGCAAAAGTACAGGAGTTTCATCTTCAACATTAGTCTTTCAAGTGACTATTCAGGGCTGATTTCCTTTAGGATGGACTGGTTGGATCTCCTTGTAGTCCAAAGAACTCTCAAGAGTCTTCTCCAACACCACAATTTAAAAGCATCAGTTCTTCAGTGCTCGGTTTTCTTTATAGTCTAATGCTATAGACTACTGGAATATCCATAGCTTTGGCTAGATGAACCATTGTTGGCAAAGTAATGTCTCAGCTTTATAATATGCTGTCTATTTTTGCCATAGCTTTTCTTCCAAGAAGCAAATATCTTTTAATTTCATGGCTGCAGTCATCATCTGCAGTGATTTTGGAGCCCAAGAAAATAAAGTCTATCACTGTTTCCATTATTTCCCCATCTATTTGCCATGAAGTGATGGGACCAGATGCCGTGATTTTAGTTTTCTGAATGTTGAGCTTTAAGCCAACTTTTTCACTCTCCTCTTTCACGTTCATCAAGAGGTTCTTTAGTTCTTCCTTTCTTTCTGCTGTAAGGGTGGTGTCATCTGCATATCTGAGGTTAATAATATTTCTCCCAGCAATCTTGATTTCAGCTTGTGCTTTGTCAGCCCAGCATCATTTTTCATGATGTACTCTTCATATAAGTTAAATAATCATGGTGACAGTATACAGACTTGGCGTACTCCATTCCCGAATTGGAACAACTCTATTGTTCCATGTCTGGTTCTAACTGTTGCTTCTTGACCAGCATACAGATTTCTCAGGAGGCAGGTAATGTGGTCTGGTACTCCCATCTCTTGAAGAATTCTCCACAGTTTGTTGTGATCCACACAGTCAAAGGCTTTGGTATAGTCAGTAAAGCAGAAATAGATGTTTTTCTGGAACTCTCTTGCTTTTCAGTGATCCGATGGATGTTGGCAATTTGTTCTCTGCCTCCTCTGCCTTTTCTAAATTCAGCTTGAACATCTGGAAGTGTTGAAGCCTGGCTTGGAGAATACTGAGCATTACTTTGCTAGTGTTTAAGATGAGTACAATCGTGTGGTAATCTGACCATTCTTTGCCATTGCCTTTCTTTGGGATTGGAATGAAAACTGACCTTTTGCAGTCCTGTGGCCACTGCTGAGTTTTCCACATTTGCTGGCATATTGGGTGCAGCACTTTCACAGCATCATCTTCCAGGATTTGAAATAGCTCAACTGGAATTCCATCACCTTTACTAGCTTTTTTTTGTAGTGATGCTTCCTAAGGCCTACTTGACTTCACATTCCAGAATGTCTCTCTCTGGTGAGTGATCACACCATCATGGTTATCTGGGCCATGAAGATCTTTTTTGTACAGGTCTGTGTATTCTTGCCACCACTTCTTAATATCTTCTGCTTCTGTTAGATCCATACCATTTCTGACCTTTATTGAGCTCATCTTTGCATGAAATGTTCCCTTGGTAGATCTAATTTTCTTGAAGAGATCTCTAGTCTCTCCCATTCTATTGTTTTCCTCTTTCTTGGGTTGTCTCTACTTGAGCACAAAAGTAGGTGAAAGGAATCAATCCCCATTCCCACCATTTCCACCAACATAGGCCACAACAGAGGCTGGGTACAGATACCCTAACTATCATGAGACCTCATCTTGCAAGCTATATCACTGATATTATTTATAATCTCTCTCTTACTGTCATATGTCTTGTTTCTTTCTTAGAATTCAACTCAATGCCCTACATAAGGTAGACATGTAGGATTGAATGAATGAATAAAAACATAGCATTTCTAGTTTAAGTATAGTCATTGAACTCACTCAGTTATTTCAAATATGGGGAAAATACTCTGTTGTAAAATTTAATGTCTTTCAGTGTGTACAAATAAATTTACAAATAAGATACCTAGTAAAGTTTATAATTTCTGCATAAGTCCTAGATATATTTATTTTTAAAATCACCTCCAACCTTTGAGTTCTTTGATGGCTATGTGGAATTTAATTACTATTAATTGCTATTATTAGTTCCTGATGTTCCTTATCAGAATATTTCATTTTATGCCAATTAGAGTATAATTATTAGGATAATGGACTCTACAAAAACCAATTATGCAATGAGACTAGATGGGATTTATCTCTAGTAATTGAGTCTCACAATTTAAGACCAGAATAAGTGGATCAAAATGAAAATGTAGGTTCATTAATCCCCCAGGCATCAACAATATGGTTGAATTTGCTCTTTTACCCCAAATTAAGTTGATATTTCACAATGTCACTTCAGTTGATATATAGGCCCAGTTCAGCATGAGTAAAGAAAGTTATGCTCTTCCAAATACAATTCACCCCCAGGCCCTACATCTTCCACAATACTTTTTTTTTTTTTAAAGCTTTACATTTGATCCAGAACAACAATGTAAATATGTGGTAAATTCTCATTTGCAAACTTAAGTTAGAACTTAGTTTTAATTCTAATTCCAATTCTAAGATGCATAGTATCCATTTCTCTTTAAAGTAAGCAGAATGGACAGCCTCATGCTTGGTATTAGAGTATTGCTCTGGGACTATCCCAAGGCCCAATCTTCAGAAACCATGATAAAATTCTGAATCCTAGAAGATGCATTGATTTAAGTAATCTTACTCTAAATTGGTAGGTATCAATACTTTAAACTGAATATGTTTGAAAAGGAAGACCTGATATTAAGTTTCATAACAGGAAGGAGAAGAGAACATGAGGGCAAAGCATACCTGGGGACAGAATGAAAATGAACACTACCGAAAGATAATATTAATTTTATACACACACCACACATGTGCTTTTTTGGGGGGAACAGATTTTGATAGTCAAAGTGGTTCTAGAGAAACATAATCTTAAGAATGTGTTTTCTCAGTTGGTTCTGGGTGCTGTTTAATTGGTTTGAGTGGCCCAATGATAAAGAATCCACCTGACAATGTTGGAGACCCAGAAGAAGCAGGTTTGATCCCTGGATTAGGATGATCCTCTGGAGAAGGAAATAGCAACTCATTCCATTATTCTTGCCTGGAGGATTCCATGGACAGAGCAACCTGGCAGGCTACAGTCCATAGGGTCACAAAGAATCGGACGCAACTGAAGGACTGAGCATGTATGCAATCAGTTTTAAAGGCACTGATATGCTAATCAAATACTTATAAGAATCAATGTTATGAGTGACCATACATTTTTAAACTTAAAACATTTTTGTGAAAACAAGTATAATTAAATTGTTTATTTGTTCTTAATTGCACTCGACAAGATGAGTATAGTAAAAGATGAGCTCAAGACTTCTAATTCCCTACTCAAGTATCACATAAACGACCTAAATTGTTCTGTCTCCTCTGAAAAAAAGTCCTTATCTCCTGTTGTTGCAGAGTTAATGTTGCTAAAACACAAATCTAGAGTCTCAAACTGCAAATGGCTGAATTGCAGTACAAGCAATTACCTACCTTGCAGAGTATCTACTATTAAAGTAAGGCACTGGATTGGAAAGGAAAAGGATATTGTAAACTGAAAATATGAGAAGATTCTGATGAAGCTGGAGATATTGAACTCCTAAATTCTGATGAATATTTTAAACAGTAGAAACAATCCTCCCCATTTGGAGGGCCAATGCTATAATTACCCTGCTTTGCTTGAGAAAATTGTGATGACCTCCTCTGGAGTAATTTCCTTGCAAGGCCTTACTGATTTTCCACAGAACCTCCCTCCAACACTTCTCTTTGCTTCTAGAACTATAACTACATTTAAGTCCTAGTTACTCTACATTCCAGTAGAACCATATTAGTTTTGCAGTTTACATAGACAGAAATCTGAAAGATTTATGTTGGAATGGAAAATAAGAGTAATGGATAATAGTGGAAGGAATAAAATTGGATGTGATTGAAATCGTTGATATTGACCCACTAAGCAGAGATTCTGGACTCAGTGTTGTAACTTGGGGATAGAAGATGGTAACCATAGGAATAACTTAGCCTGCAAATGNAATACCCCATGTATAGCAAACATACATTATATACACACATATACTCAAAACTCACACATATACTTATACACTTATAAAAGGCTATTTGTTTATGATATTATAATATTTTTGAAGTAACTTTATTAAGATTTAATTAGAAAAATTTTAATGTTTTTTTAGTGATTATAAATCTGGTTTTATAAATGAGCTAAAGTATAATTATATATTTTATAATATGTTCTACTTGTAAAAGCATAAATAGAAATACTTTATGAATTTCTATGTAAATGTTATATTAATAAAACTTGAAAAGTTTAGGATTTAGAAAGAGTCTAAATTTAATTCAGTATTTGCCTTCCCTAAGCAAATATAGAGGCATGTATGCATTATAATAAAAACTTGTGAAAAGTTGAATTTTATAAAGCTCATTATTTTCTCTAATTTAGAATAGTTGCATTATTTCAAATGTTTTTAAAAGCTTTTATGAAATCAAACAGTAATACTTATAATACTTATAAAATTTACTAAAATAATCTAATACCTTACATAATTGTCTTTTATGGTTTTTAATAACAAGTATTATGATCCATTGAATTTTGAAGAATATACTTCAATTATGCTTCTAACTTAGAGGATTAAACTTTTCCCAAATAAGGATCTTTNCAAACAGTAATACTTATAATACTTATAAAATTTACTAAAATAATCTAATACCTTACATAATTGTCTTTTATGGTTTTTAATAACAAGTATTATGATCCATTGAATTTTGAAGAATATACTTCAATTATGCTTCTAACTTAGAGGATTAAACTTTTCCCAAATAAGGATCTTTTATTACAATTAAATTTGATTAACTTTTTATTAAATGATAGGTATCATAAGTAGAGATAGTATTCTGGATTTCTTTTTCCGATTACTAACTTCTATGCATCAATTGCATTGCCTGGCAAATGGTTTTTACCTAAAGATAATTTCAAAGGCTACTTCACAGAATGTATATTCATGCCATAATTAATAAATGTGGAATTATACACAATGAATGATAGTATCGATGATTTTTAGAAAACAAAAGCATAACTTTGGTTTAGTGGCTGAAAAACTGAGGTCAAAGGAAATTAAATAGCTATTACTTGTGGATGCAGAAATTTAATTTTGATATTTTCTGTTCTCTGACTAAAATGTACTTCACAGAATGTAATAATTAAATAAAATCTTTCTAAAGAGAAATTGGTTATATTTGACTAATTCCGTAAAAGAATTCACTTACAACTGATATAATCTGTTATGACAATGTACCCATTTATGCACTGATGAATTACCTACATAACAGCTCTTAAGTAAATCTTCAAGGGAATTATTTGAGCCCTAGAGCTGGAATCACGCCAGGGATGTTTAATTAACTATTTTACATCCAGTCATTCCACAAGATGGCAGTGTAGCATTACTACAAATACTACCCCTCCTGCATATTTGTGAAATTTAACAAGTAAATGAGAAACTTTTCACAAACATTAGCAAATTGTTTTGCTTCCCCGCCCCATACAAGATATCTTGAAGCTAAACAAATTCTAAATGAATATTAGACCTCATAAATTGTACAAAAAGAACAAAATGAGCTTGTTTCTGATCCCCGAATGATGCAGACGATCCAAGATTTATTAAGTATAGTTTCAATACCTTGAAGAGAAATCTGACTTTATTTAAGTAAGAAATATCATGTATATATGATGAGGAAACAATGGATTTTATTTCTTTCAATCTTACTAAACCACAGTATGATAAAAGTGATGATGCATCACAGTTTATACTGGGCCAAACTAAACTTGGGGCTTCTCTGGTGGCTCAGTGGTAAAGAATCTACCTGCAGTGTAGGAGACCCGGATTGGATCCCTGGATTGAAAAGATCCCCCGAGGAGGGCATGGCAACTCACTCTAGTATTCTTGTCTGGAGAATTCCATGGACAGAGGAGCCTGGCAGATTACAGTCCATAGGGTTGGCACAGAGTTGGACATGACTGAATGACTAAGCAGCAGCAAACTAAGCTAGTAGTCTGATTTAAAATTTTAATTTCATTTTTGTCTATATACTTTGCTTATTATGAACAAGAAAAAAATCACTTCTAACGATTGAAGGTGTAAGTTGATATCACCAATAGATACTTCTATTTTAAACTATAGTTTTCTAAATAAGAAATGACTAGAATCATACAAATCAGTAAATGGAAGGGGTTTTGTCTGCTTTATTCATTCTCCAACCATAATTTTGAGTTACAGGAACCAATCTAATTCTCAAATAGAATTCAAGATGGGCAGCCAATCTACACAAATATCCAAAGTGTATCTCATCAACAGTTAGTATTTGTAATAATTTTCACAAAATGACTGAAGTCATGCTCTAGTGTTCCTGATACTCAACAGACCGGATGAGCAAGTGGGTGAGCTATGAAACTTTCAACAAAGAAACATCGAGATTTTGGCAGATAATTTGATATATTATTTTGTTATCCTTGCTTTGATAACTTGAACTGAAATATGTTTGAAGTCTTATGTGCTGTAGGCAAGAAAATGTGTATAGAGAAGCAATTCTATCACATATCTTTACAGAGTTATACCCAATCTAATGAATGCATAAGATAATAAGAATAATTTTATCACTCATCTTATTTGTCTTCTTCTTTTTCTAAATCTCATTTTCTGACCTAACCAGTAATTGCCTACTGAAAAAAAAAAA
>SJYV01003762.1:64237-75772 GCA_006410875.1 Neotragus pygmaeus
CAGTCCATCCGAAAGGAAATCAGTCCTGAATGTTCATTGGAAAGACTGATGTTGAAGCTGAAATTCCAATACTTTGGCCACCTGATGAAAAAAGCTGACTTATTTGAAAAGACCCTGATGCTGTGAAAGACTGAAGGGGAGAGAAGAAGGGGACAACAGAGGATGAGATGGTTGGATGGCATCACCCACTCAATGAACATGAGTTTTGTAAACTCTGGGAGTTGATGATGGACAGAGAGCCCTGGCATGCTAGAGCCCATGGGGTCACAAAGAGTCGGAGACAACTGAGTGACTGAAGTGATGAACATGATCACAATAATATATAATTTTTCAGATTACCTTGAAGATTCAATGAGATAACACATATAAAAGCATTTTTGTCTTATAAAATGCTGCAATAAAATTTTGTGTTGACTATACAAATGCTGGAAAAACTAAGCAAAACTTGGACACACAACTGTTTTTAGCCTGATGCATAAGCAAAGATTCTCTATTAAAATCCAAACAGCTCCATGTTTACCCATACAAAATCTAGAGGATACAGAGAAAGAAGTAGCCTTTAAAATGCACATACATTAATACTTATTATTTTTATATGATTGGGTTATTGCTACATATGCATAATATTTTGTATAGTTTTTTCTTCTAATCTTTCCTAACCTCCTCTAGATGGGCAAAATGGAATATTTTCCATGGAGGGCCAGGGGAAAGAAAGAAAACATATTTCGAAAGTTTTAGCACAAGGGTCCAGGTAAAATCAGATGGTTTGCACAAGAAAAAAAAGAAGGGGTATGAAAGCAAGTAGGTCTACAATAAAACATATCCATAGAGCATTGCATAAGAAAGCTACCTTGCTCATTCTACTTCTCCATACCACTTAAAGACAACTAAGATTTTCAGCTTTGCTTTTAAAGGGGTCCAACCAAAATGTTACATGCCTTATTTCTCAGGACACCCCTACACAAAACCTGTCAGTTCAGTTCCATTCAGTCGCTCAGTCCTGTCTGACTCTTTGCGACCCCATGAATCGCAGCACGCCAGGCCTCCCTGTCCATCACCAACCCCNAAGCATTACTTTACTAGCATGTGAGATGAGGGTTGTTGTGTGGTAGTATGAGCATTCTTTGGCATTTCTTTTCTTTGGGATTTGAATGAAAACTGACCTTTTCCAGTCCTGTGGCCACTGCTGAGTTTTCCAAATTTGCTGGTCTAATGAGTGCAGTACTTTCACAGCATCGTCTTCCAGGATTTGAAATACCTCAACTGGAATTCCATCACCTCCACTAGCCTTTGTTCTTAGTGATGCTTCTTCCTAAGGCCCACTTGACTTCACTTTCCAGGATGTCTGGCTCTAGGTGAGTGATCACACCATTGTGATTAACTGGGTCATGAAGTTCATTTTTTACAGTTCTTCTGTTTATTTTTGCCACCTCTTCTTAATTTCTTCTACTTCTGTTAGGTCCTTACCTAACATTAATAGTCCCTACCATTTCTGTCCTTTATTACCCCTTAGCTTTTGGCTTCCATAATGATATCGATAGAAACAAACTTTAAATGACCTTATATGCTCCATAGTTTTTACTCAATGGAAAAATGAAAACAATGTCAAAATATAAAATGTGTGTATCATACTACTGAGTTACTAACAATCTTCAAGGAAAACAGGCTAATCAGTTTTGTATGTAGATGCAAACTTACTATTTTAACATTCACCTCTCTTTTTAGGAAAGAAACATATGCATTCAGAACTTTAAACAACTTTTATTTTTATTTACAGGAATAATCAATTAAACCCATTGTTTCAGTTTGGGTTCCCCAGAGGCAAAACTTGAAACATAAATTTGTTGCACATGTCTTATTGAGGGAGTATTCTCAAGAGTAAGGGAACAAGAAAAAGATGTGTTTCAGAGGCTGTAGCTATGGACTATTACCTCAGGGATCTCTGTAACATGAATTGCACCACAGATTTAGTCCCTTGAAGTAACAGGGTCTGGCTTGCTCTAACCCTGTTAGTCAGTCTTCAGTGGCAGACTGTGCCTGAAGTTGCGGGTAGACATGTGCAACTTACCTGACAACCTGACTCCCAGTCAGCATTCAGGCAAGAGCCAGTTCTCAGAGAAGAGGTCAGCTGTAAGCTGTTAGGATCTAATGACCACCGCAACTTGGCTGGGCATCAAAAATGTCCCCTATATCCCTAAGGCCCCAATCCTGAAATATTTTTTATTAAAAAATGTATGTCTTTGGAAAAATCATTTAATTATTGTATGACCTATCTCTCCCTTCACCCAACACTGTAAATTTCTCTGGCTTCTATAATGACTTATAGCTATATCTACATAATTATATCAACCTGGCTGAAAAGGGTAAAGTTAATTAATGAATTAATTAATTAGAAAAATTCAGTGTATCACATTGTTTGGCTTCAGATTATTTGCAAATATCCTCTGTTAAATCGTCCCTCTACAAATAGTTAGTGGGTGACTGAAATACTAGTACTGAATATTTAATTATCATCCTATTTTGCTTCACAAAATTGAACTACAATATATTGGATTTTGGAAATATTAATCATTTTTGGTTTCAAAATAGCAGTAGTTTTATATTGAATATGTAATAGCAGTTTTTATTTCTAGTATTTTTCATATAAAATTATGACCTGTCAAAAAACTGTGGTCAGTGGATGACCCACTTCATGAAGAATAGGTTTTTTATGCTTACTCCAAGAAGGAATAGTGTCTTAAACAAACAGCTCTTACATCAGACTGTGAAACTCGAAATATCTTTTACCAAGTGCATTTGTTGAATACATGGTAATTTTCCTACTAAATTAATTTCTCAGTGATCCATGACCTCAAAGAAAACAGAGGTGGTACATCAACTACTTGCTATGCATCTGAAGAAATTCTATGGTTCCAAGTTCACCATACTTGCAATTAGCAGTCTGAAAACGATTTCAAATGATCCCTTATTAATAGAAAGCTGTGACACTTTCACACTTCCAGCCACCAAGGGCACAGACATTATTTGATATGTTGTTAAGAAAGAAGCCCTGTTTTTAAATGTGCAATACAATATTTGGTTGATAAGCTGCCTAGCCTATCCAGTATAGAAAATGAAGGAATGAAAAGAAAAAGGTTCTTTCTGAGGTCACAAAAATATTGCATTACTAATTTCCCAGCTTCATCAGTGGAGTAGACATGAACAATTAAATGTCCCAAAGAAATCTTGCAGTCTTTGCTATCTAAATTTATATGTAATGTTTTACAAATATATAATGACAAATTTAAATATACATTTCATGTGCTTTTCTTCTTCTCCTAATCTGAGTTCCATTTTCCCTTTTAACGTTTCCTTCTTCATCATAAACACATATGCACATTTGGCAACTCAATACTCTATAGTTCTCAAAAAATCTATTTCTTATTTTCTTTCTCCATTCTGAGACCAGATCTGATAACAAAGATAAGCAGAAAGGAAAAGCAGATTTTTTGGACATCATCCTCCTCAAATTCACCACTGGATCAGAAAAGTGTAAAATACTTCAAATTAATTTCACTCTCAAATCAGTCTTTCTCAATATTCTGCAAAGAGAATATGAATTTTTCTTCCTGGTCTTCTAAGACTTTGGTTGTTGATATGAATGAAGCCAATATAAATTTACATAAATTACATAAAGGAGATGCATATAGAAGTTCACATAAATCAATTAAGAAAATTACATGTTGCAATGATTTATATAACCTTAAAATGATTAAATAGAGCTTTGGATTCTCATCTAAATAACAATATCCATTAGCAGTCTTCTGTCTTACTAAATCCTTCTGACACTCCCAACCTTTAGAAGTCCAAGACCATAACTCCTGGGAGTATACATATTTTACTCATTTAATTTTCAATAATATGGCACCAATCAGTATATTATGTACTGATTATATTTATCTATTCTCTTTTTTTCTAAATAAAAAAACAACTCTGATCCCTAGATAAGTTACCAAATCTTGCCCTAGCTTAGTATATTTATCTATAAAATGGAAAAAACATCTAAATCTCATAGTGTTTAAGAGAAAAGTCAGACACAATACTTAGGAGATAAACAATGGATAAAAATTGTTCCGGGTTAAAATTTGCTTTGGATACTGTTCAAAAGCTAAATTAAAGCAAAAATTAAACTCATATTTGTATTCCCTAAACTTCTGCCAATGAGGATTACTCTCCCTAATTTGCTGTAGCTTGTTAAAATGTGTGTATTTTATTAAAATCTTTATATTGTATTATGTAACTGTTTCACAGTATAGTGGAAGAAAGTTTGAGATCCCTCCTCTTTATCTTTTTTAAACATTCCCTAGGGAAGAGGAATGACTAATAAAATTGTTTATGTTCGGAGGTCGTGAGTTAGCTCATATTTACTAATGAGAAAGATGAGTATTCTTTAAAAGGGTCATTTGCTTATATGTGGTTTTCTTCTGATTTCACATCATTAGTCTTCAGAGAAGTAAAGAAACTCAACTTATTTGACAATGGTAATTTTTCCAGCTCTTTATATGTGTATGTACAGAGGATGACTGTTGATAGCTTTGTTTTGTTTTGTTTTGTGTTTTTGGCCTCGCTGCATGGCATGTGGAATCTTCGTTTCCCAACCTGGGATCAAACCCACATGCAGTGGAAGTGCATAATCTTAACCACTGGGCTGACAGGAAAGTTCTTATTGATATATATTTTTATAACATGGAGGCATACAAAGAATGATAAAAAAAATACTTGGATTTAGAGGTAAGCCCTTAAGGACATTCTTTTGTCACTCATTTAAACCAGGTGCTCCTATCAATCCTTACCCATTATCTGTATTTGGGTTTATCAGACTCTTGTTTAGTGATGAGTTATTGCCTTATGTTTATCATGTATATCTCCCTTAAGAGCTCCCTAAGTGGGAGATGTATACCAAAGAGAGGTAAAGGTGATTGAAAAACAAAAATTTGGATAAAATATCATCTCAACACAATTCCAGACCTACTGTTACTCCTAACGTATGCATATGGCTTAAATGTGCAGATCTGTGTCAGTTAAGGTTTAATGGCAGATGACATGAGCCAAGTTTGCTAGTTAATATGGAAAGGATTTAATCCTGAAAATTGGGTTCTTGCTGAACAAAGCACAGAGAAGCAAGCTCCACACTAGCTTTCTAGAAGTGATCCCTAGAACAATCCACAGAACGGAATCACATGTTGCCGCTTCTGTCATGATCAGGAGATTGAAGACTTGGGGAACTTCTGCTTGCATTTCTGTGTATAGATCATACCACCATCCCTTCCAGAACTGAGGAATCTGAAGGAAAACAATCCTGAAGATATTGACCCCAGGTACACACTGCTTCAATCATGATCCAGGATAACAAAACGGAGCCTGTGCTCTGCCACTCACCACCCAGGTAATCTATTGAGATTGTACTTCTCATTGTTGATAGGAAAACAAAAAATCCATCACAGCAAAACAACTGCTTACTCCATGATGAAGCTTGCCAGCAAGAACATTGCCTGTCTTCCCCACCTAATAGTGTGCACAAGACACAGAAGAGCATGCTACTTCCTGCTTCAGCAGGTCCAAACATTATGATGTCATCAGTTTGTTATATTAATGTACAGTGCCTTGGGATGATGAGATCATCAAAGTTTCTCCAGAATAAATTACAGCATCAAGCAAGACAGGAGTCATATTGCACAAAAATAGTGAAAGCATACTGCTTCCTACTCAATTGCAAACAAGCAGATTCTACATATTATGCACCAAGTATCAATATACAGAAAATAACGTGAAAACATTCATCATTATCTGTAGTTACATATTAGAAGTGACCACCAGTGAACAGATCTCGTCTCTATAAGAACAGCTACCATTGGTGTCACCAGCTGATCACATGCTCTTATAATCTATATTTCATTCTTTAGGTTCCATCTATCCTATGTATATTGTCTTATGTATAACAAACAGCTAATTTACATAAGTATGTGATAGAGATCAACACTCCTGCATCTCTCAGATCTTTGGTAGTAACATTAATCTCTCTGGTGACCCTAGAAATTATGCTTTTAACTATTCTTTCTATAGGGAGAAAGTAGCTCTTCCTACTATAATAAACCTTCATTTCACAAATAAGAAAAACAATGTGAGAATTCTACCTGTGATAAATATAAATATGCCAACTAAAGTATCTGAAATATATGATATATTCCTGGAATCACTGTCCTTATTATACTTTGAGACAGACTCAACTCCAAATTCCTTTTATATCCCTTGACTTCCCTAATCCCTCAAATTGGTGAGTGGGCCACATTGGCATTATAGGTGTTTAGAGAATAGGGTCAACCTAATGCCAGTATCTATAGAACTCTTCACAGACCAGGAGGAAGCTGTATGCCTGTGAGTTGATGGTCCTTTCTCATGTGTACCAACTTTCCTTCATTCAAATGAACTGAATGAACCTTCATACCTGTGAACTGACTAATGTTTGAGCACTTGAAAAAGAGTAGTGAATCTTTTTACAATGGAGGTATACATCAAAACTCTGTTCATTAGACTTTGTGAATTCTGGGAGTTTTTTCCTATATAACAAGTTTGAAAAAAAAGAAAATGGCTGTCAGACTATTTACTAACAAAGACTGATCAACTAACCCCCGTCAAATATCCATGTGGGTCAAACTGTTTAACTTACTCTGGCCTAATATCTGTTCTAGGAGCTTTTGTTCATTGACAGGGAGGCTAAGTGCTAAAACTTGTCTGCTTAAGCACTTTTTATATTAAACTGTTCACCTAGAAAATGAAAGATGTTACTATCCTTATTTTTAAGTTAAAGAAATAATTATATGTATATGGGTGAAGATGATATAATGAACTTCTATAAACAATGAGGACAACTAGTACTTTTCAGACTATGGTAGAGATATGCAAGAGATGGTGAAATCACGTGCTTCAAAAATAAAAATAGTGAAGAATGACAAGAGGATCCTGACATAAACATTTACATGAAAGGTATATAAGTGAATGTCAAGAATATTTCAATTATAGAGTCAATGAGATAAAATTTTAGTAACTAACAAAGCAAACCTGCACTACTCTAAGGAGAGAAGACCTGCCAACTAATGCTGATGCTGCAGGAATATTGCAAATGTTGTAGCTGAGTTTCTGGTGTAATTATTTCCCGTATGGCAGTAAACTGATGTTGATGCTTTATAAGCTAGAGTAGTGGCAATGACTGTAGAAATAATGCATGTCTTGCAAGTAACAAACTTCTGGAAACTAACCAAGTGACCTCCAGTGACAGCCAGGAAAGCTTGCTGACTACACCAAGAAAACCTGTGACCCTCTCCCTTACGGCAACGTATTTTTAAAAACTTGTGTCTTCAGAAACTTCAAGGCATGCTGTTCAGTGTTCACTGGAGCTTGTAATTATATTACCTTGTCACCTTTACTTTGCCAGACCCTGACTTACATAACGGTTAAACAATATCTTGTTAAAATAGGAGGATTTCATGTCCCTGAAAACAATAGGAAGCAATCAAGGGAAACCTGATAAAGGGTAAAAACATGACCCAACTTGTATATTAATAAGGATTATTTTGGCAGAGTATGGCATAATGGATTCCAGGTGTACACAAAAAAGACTGAACATATGGAAATGCTTAAAAGCTAACAAGGGTAATCTAACTAAGAACCTAAGTCCGGCGAAAGAAGGGATGGATTGAAAAACATGTAATAGGTTGACTTAGTAGATATAATTAGCAGTCAAAATTCCAACATTTTGTAAAGAGAAATCTAGGATGATTACCAATTTACCTTCTAAATAACTGGGTTGATGATGGTGACATTTATGAAGATTGATAATATGGTAAGCATAAAGAGAAACACCCATTAATTTGTTCTATTACCCACCCACCACTCCACCCCACAAACTCCCCTGGGTGTTTGATTCCATCCATATACACAGAGATTAATTGAGTGGGAAAACTGGAAGGAACTTTATTGAGGAAGGAGCTAAGTGATAAAGATTCAGAGCTTAGAGGAGAGTAGAATGCGACTTTTTCCTAGAACATTTTGACTTGGAATAGTTTTAAGCCTGTTGGAGAAAGTACAGGCAAATCACCTGGGAGAATATTCAAGCCTTGGACATAAGAAGAAAGATTTCATGGACTCTGGTAGCACTGGAAAAAGCATCTTAATAATTATGTTGCCTATTTCATGGTGGGTAAGGGCAACTATGACTCTCCAAATGGCTTTGTAGACATCTCCTGGGAAGAATGATCGCACATGCTCATGGCAGCTACAAGACATAGAATAATCTGTAGGCATTTATTAAAAAGTTTCTCGGTCTACTTCCAAGAAATATTAATACTTATGTTATAGAACAAAGGTTGAATATACAAAAATTGGAAAAAAAAAAACTAAAGAAAGACGAGCAGTTCAGATTTTATATGTGATACTGATAACAGCAGATCATTTATGTGGAGATCTTGCATAGTATCAGATATTTTGGAGAGTATTGATAGTTTGAACTACATGTAGGGGTCATTCAACAAGTAGAGTACTTAGGGGAAACGAAAAACAAAAACAGAGCCAAGATGGAACTCTGCGTAATGGAAAGGTGAGATTTAGCACCTCATTGAACATCTAGATCTGGAAATGTTTCCACTTAAAATAGCAATGAGATTGAAAATCATATATTGTGACCTGTTCGTTTTTCTCGTCTTATTTAATTTTCCTCCTTGTTCGCACATACATGCAAAACTGCTCATCACACTTAATCTCTCTCTTTGGAGACTTTCAGGTGCCTAGACTGGCTTGATATGAATGATTTCTAAATTAAAGGAAAGACTTTCCCAGACCAATTGATAGATCCCTAAAATTAATTTAGCATTAAACAAAATTTTAAATTGTATTTATTTATTTTCACAATTTTTTAAGCACTTTATACATATTACCTCAGGCTTCCCAGGTGGTGCTAGTGGTAAAAACCCACCTACCAATGCAGGAGACATGAGAGACATGGGTCCGATCTCCAAGTTGGGAAGATCCCCTGGAGGAGAACATGCCAAGACCCTTCAGCATTGCCTGGATAATATCATGGACAGAGGGATCTGGTGGGTTACAATTCATAGGAATGCAGAGTCACACATGACTGCGGCAGCTTAGCACACAGGCACACATACATTAACTCACTCAATCCTCATAACAAGCCTTTGGCATGGGTACTATTAATATCATCAGGATACTTATACACAAAGAGGGAAGTCACTCTCCCAAGGTCCCACAGCTAGTAAGTGACAGACCTGGGTTTCACACCCAGACATCCTGACCTTAGAGTCATTACTCTTAAACACCATCCTGACTGTTAACTATGCTTTCACTTGAGCTATACAAAAAACTAAAGCAGGAACAAATAAGCACAAGTGACTCTCTAAAGTTGTATCAAGAGCTGATGAGGAGAAGATGGAAAGGAGTCTGTCAACTTGAAAAAAAAATTTAGAGATAGACTCAATAGAAATATCTCTGGAGGTGGGCACACAAGACTTGATCATGTGATTATATGCAAAGACTAATATCAGAATGTAGATTGGGCTTGAGGGAGTTTGCTAATGATTATCCAAAGAAGCAGTGTTGACCTACTTCCAAAAGTACAGTTATTTCCAGATACATTAGTACTCATTGGCACTTCCAAAGACTATTAGAACATCTTCTGAGAAAGAAGAAGAAGAAGAGTAATTAAATTTCCATTCTTTATAGAGGCCCCTGCAGAATTAGAACTATCCTGAATATTAGGCAGAACTTTAGTCTACAGGTTGAAGCAATTTATTTAAACTTACTTAACTCCTAAGAAATATTTGATGAATCAGTTTGGCTCTCCTAAGGAGTATTTTGAAGATAATCTTCAACTTAGTGATTTACAATGCAGAAAATCTGCCTTTGAGTTTCTTTTTGTAGATGGCCAAATGTATCAAATATATTTGGGGAAGTTTTTATCCAGTTTCACATTCCAAAATATAAGCCTTGAAAATGATCAAAGGCTCCTCAGATTTATTTCCTCCTCTCTGCTGTGCTGTGGTTATGAACTCAGTCTCTGAAGACAGATAGACCACAGTTGAATCTTAACTTCATCATTTATCGTATTTTGTTTGGGAAAGCCAATTAAGCTTTCTAAGCCTGTTTTTAACCTATAAAATAGAAAGAAGGCTGGTATCTCAAATGACTACAGAGAAATATAAAACAGACAAAATATCAAACTCTTGGCATATATGAAGCATAAAATAAATATTAACTATCATCAAAAATACTTCATATTCTGCTTTTATTTTCTATTTTTGTAATTTGCTATAAGCTCCTTTCACTGATGCCCTGGCTGTGATTCTTAGTACTGGGAAAAAAGAAAAATATCTAAACAACAGATAGAAGCCAACTGAGGAAAATATCGACAGAGAAATGTGGCAAAAGATTAAAACACATAACTTGTAAAAAAATTCATTTTAATTGAAAATTAGGTATATTTGAAATTATCCATAACTTCTCCACTAAAGGATGGAAATAGTCAACGATGTCAGGAGACTGTCTCTTAGAAAACTGTCATATCAAATTGACATAATTATACTTTAAAATACCTCATTATTCATGTGTTAACATGAAAATCTCATATTGATGTACTCCTTTGTCCATATACATGCCCAAATTCTACTATATGAAAAAGAAATAATGCAATATTCAGTTTATATTTTGACGTCTTTAGCCTAATTTCAAGCCCCGTGGTAGAGAACATTAAAATTAAACTAGAAAGCTACTCCTTTTCTCATATCTTTTTTTGTGTGACAAAAATGATGTATTTTGAGTATACCTTATTTGAGCAAGCTCTTCTGTAAGGCATTGACAATTATACCACATAGTTTTAAGCACAAACATAATTTGAAGTAACTATTTAATGTTCTATGATTCTTTAACACAGTTTGGAGTAACCTAAGAAATAGTCACTATGTGGTCTTTTTCACCAAAATCACATTTTCTGTGCAAATGGTTATCAGTTCAGTTCAGTCGCTCAGTCGTGTCTGACTCTTTGCGACCCCATGAACTGCAGCATGCCAGGCCTCCCTGTCCCTCACCAACTCCCGGAGTTCACTCAAACTCACTTCCATCGAGTCAGTGATGCCATCCAGCCATCTCATCCTCTATCTTTCCCTTCTCCTCCTGCCCCCAACCCCTCCCAGCATCAGAGTCTTTTCCAATGAGTCAACTCTTCGCATCAGGTGGCCAAAGTACTGGAGTTTCAGCTTTAGCATCAGTCCTTCCAATGAACACTCAGGATTGATCTCCTTTAGAATGGACTGGTTGGATCTCCTTGCAGTCCAAGGGACTCTCAAGAGTTTTCTCTAACACCACAGTCCAAAAGCATCAATTGTTTGGCACTCAGCTTTCTTTATAGTCCAACTTTCAAATCCATACATGACTACTGGAAAACACACAGTTTTGACTAGATGGACCTTTGTTGGCAAAGTAATGTCTCTG
>SJYV01003762.1:75814-112546 GCA_006410875.1 Neotragus pygmaeus
GACAACAGAGGATGAGATGGTTGGATGGCATCACCAACTCAATGGACATGGGTTTGTGTGGACTCAGGGAGTTGGTGATGGACAGGGCCTTCTGGTGTGCTGTGGGTCATGGGGTCGCAAAGAGTAGGACATGACTGAGTGACTGAACTAAACTGAGGAGTTAAGTACAGACCACGCTCATCTTCTGTTTAAGAACCCCCAAGATGATGAAAATTCAGTAATTATTACTGTCTTTTTACATAGTTTCTGCCTTGCATTTCCTGTTTTACTTGGCATTATTTTACTTCTATTTTTCAGTATCTTTGCTTTGTGATAACTATCTTATTCTATTAGCCCTTCTTTGATTCTGCCAGTCTGAGAATATTTTGTTTGTACTGTTGGAGATAATGACTTATCATTCCCTGATTGCTTAATGATTCTTATATGTTTATTTTTTCTATCATATGCTTTCCCTCATTATTTGCTTTCCTTACATACTACTGTAAACAGTGATACTGATACAACTTTTTTCCTTGGCCCTGAGTCTTTTAGTATCATTATCAGTACTCTAACTTTCCCTGCAAGAATAATCAACACAGAACAAAGTTTTTAAGACATGCTGTTAAGTCAGTTTAGCAAAAACAGGTTTATAGTTCTAATAATTTTTTCAGTATCATGCAAGTTTCTTATCTTGTCACTTCTATGCCAATCTATATTTTATGAAGTGACATTTATAGGATCTGTAGGAATTTTGAACAACAGATTCATTTTTTTTTCATCTCTAATTTCAATGTCTGCCCACATGGGATAATACTAGGTTGGCCAAAAAGTTCTTTTGGGTAAGACTTTATGAAAAATCCAAATGAAATTTTTGGCATAACAATACAAAGTTTTATAAGAAACTCATTGACATTAATTCAAATCCGGTTCTGTAAAAAATTTAAGAGAGTTCAGAGACAAATTTAGCTAATCTATTTCTTTAATTTGAGGGGAAATTTCCAG
This sequence comes from Neotragus pygmaeus, assembly GCA_006410875.1. Classification (NCBI taxonomy): domain Eukaryota; kingdom Metazoa; phylum Chordata; class Mammalia; order Artiodactyla; family Bovidae; genus Neotragus; species Neotragus pygmaeus. The sequence goes on from SJYV01003762.1 coordinate 76,796, forward strand.
AAACTTTCCAAAATAAACACTTCACTCAAACTTCTAATTAGATCAATATTATTATACTATTGATGCACTGCTGCTTAAACAGACAAATTTATATTCTCCATGTAAGATTCCTTCTTTCTTGGGTTTTATATCAGATAAATTACCTCATTCATCAATTGAAAAGAGTTTAAGTCCTAAATTTTAATGATGATTATTATGCTAAAGTACAGAAAAAATTAGGGAAAACTAAGAAACAAGTTTTACACTTCCTTGCCTTTAACTATGTAACAACTTCAGTAATAACTTACTGCATATTTTATTATAATTATAAATGTTGATTTTAGTGTTCAAACTATGAAGGAAACCAAAAAGCATTTGCAATCTCACCAAATGTCACTGAATATTTATGACAGGAAATTAGAACTCACATTAATTTCTCTCTCTGTGCTGTTTCTATCCACAGTAATAACATGAATAATGCTCTTGAAATGAATTATTTTATTAACTCTTACAATAATGACTAAAAATAACTGGCTCAGTTAACTGAGTACTGTTTATTTGTTTATATTTTATTCATTCATTCATCAGTTATTTATTGGACTCTGACCGTAAGCCAAACACTAAAATAAAGAAAGGGAATAGAAAAATATATGGATGTTATTCCTACACTCAAATTGCTCATAATATGATGGGTCAGCATACATATAAGCAAAAATCATACAATTATGAGTGTTCTAATCCAGTGTGATAGAAACATAATATAACATATATAATATAACATAACTATGGATGCAAGATTGTGACATTGTATAGGAGACAGGGATAAACACCATCCCCAAGAAAAAGAAATGAAAAAAGCAAAATGGCTTTCTGAAGAGACAAATAGCTGTATATTTGTGTATTTCTATATTTTTATTTGTGTATTTGTAAGGACAAATAGCTGTAAAAGAAGAGAAGTGAAAAGCAAAGGAGAAAAGGAAAGATATACCCTTTGAACGCAGAGCTCCAAAGAATAGCAAAGTGAGATAAGAAAGGCTTCGTCAGTGATCAGTGCAAAGAAACAGAGGAAAACAACAGAATGGGAAAGACTAGAGATCTCTTCAAGAAAATTAGAGATACCAGGGGAATATTTCATGCAAAGATGGCTCAATAAAGGACAGAAATGGTATGGATCTAACAGGAGCAGAAAATATTAAAAGAGGTGGCAAGAATACACAGAATGACTATTAAAAAAAGGTTTTCATGATCCAGTTAATCATGATGGTGTGATCACTCACCTAGAGCCGGACATCCTGGAATGTGCAGTCAAGTGGGCCTTAGGAAGCATCACTATGAACAAAGCTAGTGGAGATGATGGAATTCCAGTTCAACTATTTCAAATCCTGGAAGATGATGCTGTGAAAGTGCTGCACTCAATATACCAGCAATTTTGGAAAACTCTGCAGTGGCCACAGGACTGGAAAAGGTCAGTTTTCATTCCAATCCCAAAGAAAGGCAGTGCCAAAGAATGCTCAAACTACTGCACAATTGCACTCATCTCACACACTAGTAAAGTAATGCTCAAAATTCTTCAGGCTAGGCTTCAGCAATACACGAACAATGAACTTCCAGATGTTCAAGCTGGTTTTAGAAAAGGCAGAGGAACCAGAGATCAAATTTCCAACATCCACTGGGTCATTGAAAAAGCAAGAGTTTCAGAAATACATCTATTTCTGCTTTACTGACCATACCAAAGCCTTTGGCTATGTGAATCACCAGAAACTGTGGAAAATTCTGAAAGAGTTAGGAATACCAGACCACCTGACTTGCCTCTTGAGAAATCTCTATGCAGGTCAAGAATCAACAATTAGAACTGGACATGGAACAACAGACTGGCTCCAAATAAGAAAAGGAGTACGTCAAGGCTGTATATTGTCACCCTGCTTATTTAACTTCTATGCAGAGTACATCATGAGAAACGCTGGGCTGTAAGAAGCACAAGCTAGAATCAAGAATGCCAGGAGAAATACCAATAACCTCAGATATACAGATGACACCATCCTTATGGCAGAAAGTGAAGAGGAACTAAAAAGCCTCTTGATGAAAGTGAAAGAGGAGAGTGAAAAAATTGATTTAAAATTTCATGGCAAATAGTTGGAGAAACAGTGGAAACAGTGGCTGATTTTATTTTGGGGGACTCCAAAATCACTATAGATGGTTACTGCAGTCATGAAATTAAAAGATGCTTACTCCTTGGAAGGAAAATTATGACCAACCTAAACATTATATTAAAAAACAGAGACATTACTTTGTCAACATAAGTCCTTCTAGTCAAGGCTATGTTTTTTCCAGTGGTCATGTATGGGTGTGAGAGTTGGACTATAACGAAAGCTGAACACTGAAGAACAGATACTTTTGAAATGTGGTGTTGGAGAAGACTCTTGAGAGTCCCTTGGACTGCAAGGAGATCCACCAGTCCATCCTAAAGAAAATCAGTCCTGAATATTCATTGGAAGGATTGATGTTGAAGCTGAAACTTTGGCCACCCGATGCAAAGAATTGACTCATTTGAAAAGACCCTGATGCTGGGAAAGATTGAAGGTGGGAGGAGAAGGGGAAGACAGAGGATGACATGGTTGGATGTCATCATCGACTCAACGGACATGAGTTTTAGTAAACTCCAGGAGTTGGGTGGATAAGGAGGCCCTGCATGCTGCAGTCCATGGGGTTGTAAAGAGTCAGACACAACAGCTACTGAACTGCACTGAACTGAACTGAGAAACATAATAACATATTCTAAAGAATGAGTGTTATCATGGAGAAATTGATTTTTTTTCTGGACTTTATTAAATAAGTAGCATTTTACCAGGCAGGAAAAAGTAATATCGCTGGACAGAGTAACAGCACAAAGTGCTAAAGGATGTGGTAATTTTGAGTGCTATAAGTATTGTCATCCACAACATGCACGGTGGTATCTAACAGAGAACGTGTCTGGAAAATTAGTTTGATATAATATTGTTCAAGAAATTGAGTAGAATGCTTTAAGAAATTAGATTTTTTTCTTTTGCTGAAAATGAGAAAACAATAAGATATTGTCCAAAGTCTCAGAAGAATATACAGTACACTCAATATTTGACTCCTGACACCCTCTTCAACATAATCACCTAGATTTACCAATAAATAGTTTATGCATTTTAGGCTCCTTTAACTAATTATAGTTCTACATCACATCTCTGGCTTTACATTTCCTATGGCTGGGACTTATTTTCCTTTCTAGTCTTCCTTCACTTGCCTGTTTCCTATTTTGTTTTCAAATCAAATCTCAGATTACGCATCACACCCTCAAGGAAATGTTGACTAACTCTAATAGAGAGTTATGTGTGCTTTAACAATAATCGTATCACTATTAAATTTATGATGTATTATATTTTTCCTCTTCTATCAGACGATAAACTAGTTGAGGACAAGAACCATGTATAAAAAATCCTCATACAATGGAGAACCCGGAACTGTAATTACCTTAATCTAGTGGTCAGAAGTATGGTGACCAGTAATATGGCATATAGATGTTGTGCACTCCATGAAAGGATACACTGAGGAGGGAACATCACTTTTCTGGTACCCTCACAAAAATTCATTACTTAGTCTCATCATGAAAAACCAGAAAAAAATCCAAACTGAGAGGCATTCTGCAAAATAACTGATCTTCAAAATGGCAAAACCATGAAAAATAAGAAAAAATGAAGGAGTTTTCACAGATTAGAGGAGGCTAAGGAGACATAACAACTACATGCACTGTAAGATCCTGGTTGGATTCTGTTACAGGGGAAAAAAAAATTATATATATATATATATATACACACACACATATATATATTATTGGGAAAACTGGTAAAATCTGAATAAACTCAGTAGTTTAATTAATATTGTACCAGTATTAACCTCTCAGTTATGTACTTTGATTATGTAAGATGATTGCAGAATAGAAAGCAGATTGAAGGGTGGAAAAGAATTTTGTACTATTTTTGCAACTTTTCTGAAAGTCTAAATTTATGCCAGAATAAAAAGGTAAAAGAAGCTCCTTAAGTATTTGTTAACTAGGTAAGTTACTGAGACATGGTATTTTGGACTGTAAACCACTGTTTTCTATCTTATATTTCCAAGTTGTCTTTATTGAATACCTAGCCTATAACTTGTACTGTTAGGCACTCAGAAATCTCTTAATAACAGACGAATAATAACCACTGAATATTCACTTTATTAAACTATTATCAAAAATTTTAATTAAATATAATTCAATGTAATGCTAATTATATTATATATATATAATTCATTTGCACAAATTTAATATGACAGTGAGCATTTTTCTGGTGTCAGTGTGCTACATATTATTTTAGTAATCTTTATTAATACCAAGTTAGTAAATGTTGCATAATGTCAGGTAGCAACAAAGAAGCCACACTACCATGAAAAGATTCAATTTCTCATAGAATGAGCTATATTGGGTAGCTTTTGAAGATCAAAAGATAAATTTCCTCATGAATGTCAATCATGAAAGTTCTCAACAAACAATCCAATATAATCAAATCATTACCTGGGAAGCAAACACAGTTACAGTCTTCAAAGACGTTATTTTTTTAAAGCAATAATCCAAAATATACTACAGAGAATAGTTTTTTAAAATCATCCTCAAGGGGAAGTAAAAACAATATTTTACAATATGCAGTAAATTAAAGCTTCATATTAAAAATGTACTTGGAAAATATCTATAAATATTGTAAGTTCAATTTATTACTGATTTCCTTTTATTCTAGACTAATTGGATATTTTTCAGTTTTGTGACTAAGGTCACTTTTTATTGTTTTATTTTCACAGAACTTCTGACAAATAAAATATTGTACATAGATTTAAATATTTCATTAGATGTTACAGGAAAGCAAAGGTTGACATAAGCATTTTAGAAGTGGAAAAAAAGTTGAAATTACCAAGATCTTCTTCTGTTCTATAATAAATTGAAAAGGCCAATGTATATTGTAATCCACTTCCACTTCTCTTAAGGTTTTAAATTTTATTTTTAAATCTATACTATTCACAATCTGATATTTGCCTATAGCATAAAATTTACTCAAATTAAGAGCCATTGTTTGGGGGGAAGAGAAATTGGGAGACGTTGGTTTCCATGAACACTCCCAATCTTAGTCTATGACTCCTTAAAAAAGACTTAATGTCCCCAGAAGCAATCTCTCAAAATGAAAGACTGCTAAATCTTTATGAAGGCCAAACTTCCTTCTGTTTGAGCACCACAGTTTTTGTCACCTTACAAGTATCCCTATTTCTTTATTTAAACTGTATTTTGTTCTAATAACACTAAATATGAGATGTACCCTCTTAAAAATGTTTAAATATACAATACATTATTGTTGACTTTAGGTATAATGTTGTACTGCAAATCTTTAGATACTATTTCTCTTAACATAACTAAAATTTTATGCCTATTTTTTTAGAAACTGGAGATTTTCCTCTCTCTTGCCAACCTCTGTAAGTTAACATTCTACTTTTTGATTCTATTTGTTATCATTCAGCTGCTCAGTCGTTTCCAACTCTTTGCAACCTCATGGACTGCAGCAAGCCAGGCTTCACTGTCTATCACCATCTCCCAGAATTTGCTCAAACTCATATCCACTCAGTGGGTGATGCAATCCAACCATTTCATCCTCTGTCCACCCCTTCTCCTGTCTTCAGTCTTTTCCAGCATCAGGGTTTTTTCAGATGAGTTAGCTCTTGGCATCAGGTGGCCAAAGAATTGGAGCTTCAGCTTCAGCCTCAGTCTTTCCACTGAATATTTAGACTGATTTCCTTTAGATTTACTGGTTTGATCTCCTTGCTGCCCAAGAGACTCTCAAGAGTCTTTACCAACACCACAGTTCAAAATATCAGTTCTTCAGCGCTCAACATTTTTATTGTTCAGCACTCACATTAGTACATGACTACTGGAACAACCATAGCTTTGACTAGACATACCTTTCTAGAAAAAGTAATGTTTCTGCTTTTTAAAATGCTGTCTATGTTTTTGGTTTGTTTGTTTGTTTGTTTTTCCCCCAAGGAGCAAGGGTCTTTTAATTTCATGGCTGCAGTCACCATCCTAAATAATCTTGGAGCCTAAGAAAATAGTCTTCATTGTTTTCATTTTTTCTCCATCTGTTTGCCATGAAGTGATGGGACCAGATGCCATGATCTTCGTTAACTGAATGTTGAATTTTAAGCCAACATTTTCACTTTCCTCTATCACCATCATTGGGTCTCTTTAATTCTTCTTTGCTTTCTGCCATCAGTGTAGTGTCATCTGCATAGCTGAGGTTATTTATATTTCTCCTTGCAGTCTTAATTCCAGCTTGTGCTTCATCCAGCCTAGTATTTCACACAATGTATTCTGCATATAAATTAAATAAGCAAGGTGACAATATACAGCCTTGACTTATCTCTTTCCCAATTTTGAACTAGTCCATTGTTCCACGTCCCATTCTAGCTGTTGCTCCTTGACCTGCATACAGGTTTCACAAGAGACAGGACAGGTGGTCTGGTATTCCCATCTCTTTAAGAATTTTCCACAATTTGTTATGATCTACACAGTCAAAGGCTTCAGCACAGTCAATGAAGGAGAAGTAGAAGTTTTTCTGGCTTTTTCCAGCTTTTTCTGTGATCCAACCAGTGTTGGCAATTTGATCTTTGATTCTATAATTTTGACTCTTACATACGTCTCATAAGAAGAATCATGCAGTACCTACTTTTCTATGAGTGGTTTATTTCACTTAGTAAATAAGTGAAAGGTTATATCCGAAAGGTTCATTCACATTGTAACATTTTCCAGAACTTTCTGTTTTTTAAGATTGAATAACATCCCATTGTAAGTATATGGAACAGTTCCTTTAATCGTCTGTCTGTTGATGATCATTTAGGTTATTTCTCAGGTCAGTTCAGTTGCTCAGTCATGTCTGACTCTTTGCGACCCCATGAATTGCAGCATGCCAGGCCTCCCTGTCCATCACCAACTCCCAGAGTTCACTCAGACTAGCATCCATCGAGTCAGTGATGCCATCCAGCCATCTCATCCTCTGTCATCCCCTTCTCCTCCTGCCCACAATCCCTCCCAGCATCAAAGTCTTTTCTAATGAGTCAACTCTTCGCATGAGGTGGCCAAAGTACTGGAGTTTCAGCTTCAGCATCATTCCTTGCAGAGAAATCCCAGGGTTGATCTCCTTCAGAATGGACTGGTTGGATCTCCTTGCAGTCCAAGGGACTCTCAAGAGTCTTCTCCAACACCACAGTTCAAAAGCATCAATTCTTTGGCACTCAACTTTCTTCACAGTCCAACTTTCACATCCATACATGACTACTAGAAAAACCATAGCCTTGACTAGATAGACCTTAGTCGGCAAAGTAATGTCTCTGCTTTTGAATATGCTATCTAGGTTGGTCATAACTTTTCTTATTTCTACATCTCGGCTATTGTGATAGCTCTCAATGAACATGGAAATGCTAATATCTCTTTGATAATCTTGATTTCACTTGTTTTAGTTAAATGTACAGAAGTGAAAATTCAAGATTATACAGGAGGTCTACTAGATAACAGAGTAACTTAAAAAAACAATTAGTGCAAAACAATAGACTCAATTAGTCCGTCACTATCTTTTGTTGTTGTTGTTGTTCAGTTGCTAAGTTTTATCTGACTCTTTGTGACCCCATGAAATGCAGCACAACAATCTCCTGTGTCCCCCACTATCTCTCGGAATTTGCTCAAATTCATGTCTATTGAATCAGTGATGATATCTAACCATCTCATCCTCTGCTGCCCTCTTCTCCTTTTGCCTTCAGTCTTTCGCAGCATCAGGGTCTTGTGTAATGGGTCAAGTCTTTGAAGAGATGGCCAAAGTATTGGAGCTTCAGCTTCAGTATCTATCAGTCCTTCCAGTGAATATTCATGTTTGATTTCCTTTAGGATTGGTTGGTTTGATCTCCTGGCAGTCCAAGGGACTCTCAACAGTCTTCTCCAGTACTATAATTTGAAAGTACCAATTGTTCAGCACTCAACAGTCTTTATGGTCCAACTCTCACATCTGTACATCACTACTGAAAAGAACATAACTTTGACTATATGCACCTTTGTCAGCAAAGAGATATTTTTGCTTTTTAGTACACTATCTAGGTTTGTTACAGCTTTCCTTCCAAGAAACAAACGTCTAATTCATGGCTGCAGTCACCATCCACAGTGATCTTGAAGACTAAGAAAAGAAAATCTGACACTACTTCCACTTTTCCCCCTTCTATTTGCCGTGAAATAATGGGGCCAGATGCCATGATCCTATTTTTGAAGGCTGAGTTTCAAGCCAGCCTTTTCACTCTCCTCTTTCAACTTCATCAAGAAGCTCTTTAGTTCCTCTTCTCTTTCTGTCATTAGGGTGGTGTCATCTGCATATCCAAGGTTGTTCATATTTCTCCATCAGGAGAAATCCTGATTCTACCTTGTGGTTCATCCAGTCCAGTGTTTCACAAGATGTACACTGCATATAAGTTAAATAAGCAGACTGACAATATACAGCCTTGACGTACTTGTTTCCCAATTTTGGACCAGTCCATTGTTCCATGTCTGGCTCTAACTGATGCTTTTAGATCTGCATTCAGGTTTCTCAGGAGACAGGTAAGGTGGTCTGTTATTCCCATCTCTTTAAGAGTTTTCCAGTCTGTTGTGAACCATATAGTTAAAGGCTTTAGCATGGTCAATGAGGCAGAAGTAGATGCTTTTCTGGAATTCTCTTGCTTTCTGTATGATCCAATGAATATTGGCAATTTGATCTCTGGTTCTTCTGCCTTTTCAAAACCCAGCTAAAACACGGTAATCATCTAATATGGGTAATTTATGCAAATCCCATTCTATGGTATATATGACCTTCCTAGAATACTGAAAAATTTATACCACAAAGATGTTTTAGTTTCATTTCCTCTAATTTTATTTGATTTAAGTGTATAAGGGATCATAAGTATATATTTTATATTCTAAGCTAATTTAAGAAAAGAATTTTGAAATCTTACTGTGCTAAAGTGGGTTTGAATAAGTAAGTAAATACACTGATAAAATAATATAGATAAAGGTAAAATTGAATTATTTCCTGGCCTTTACTTCCCCAAATAATTTCTTCAAGTAATGTTTAATATACAGTTATCCACAATGTATAAAAATAAAAATTTCTGCAAAATCCTAAATTTACACATATGTAAATCCTGTTTTAACTGTATTGAAAAGTGTTATTGACAAAAGACAGCATCTCTTAACCACAATAAGAAAGACATATATATTTAACTGGAAAGACAAAAATCTCAGATACTGAAGAACACAGGACATCTATAGGGGTTTATTCCATTTAACAGCACAATTTCTCCAAGGCCCCAGTTTTCTGGGAATATAATAAGACATTATTTGTGATATGAAGCTCCTGTTTCTCTGTGTTTCCTGTCTGTTCCACATTCCTTATTGTCTGTAGCATCTGATAGAGGTACACAGTTGGAAATATATCAAATCAAAAATTACCTAATTTGAAATTTTTCTAGTTATCTAATGTGAAATCAAGGAAGTGTATGTCATTTCTGTGATAAGACCTGGGTTTTAGAAATAAGTGACTGGGATAAACATGAAATGCTTGAAGAAACAGAACCTGCTAATTCTCCAAGTAAGGAAAAACCAAACAAGACAAAACATGGGCCTGGTTAGACAAAGAGCCTTCTAACAGAGGTTGTCCTCAATTATACTCCTCTTTGTTCCTCAAGATACATTTCTGGAAGCAAATGCTTTAATATCTACTTTATGTGATGAAGTGAAGTGAATTGAAGTTGCTCAGTCGTGTCCAACTCTTTGCGACCCCGTGGACTGTAGCCAGCCAGGCTCCTCTGTCCATGGGATTCTCCAGGCAAGAATACTGGAGTGGGTTACCATTTCCTTCTCCAGGGGATCTTCCCGACCCCAGGCATCAAACCTGGGTCTCCCAGCATTGGAGGCAGACGCTTTAACCTCTGAGCCACCAGGGAAGCCCTTATGTGATGAAGGACACTAAAATTTGAGAACTTCATAACTATGTTTATTTTACTAGTATTCTGATGTTTCTTCTTATGATGTTTTTATTCCTATTTTCTAATAAGCTGGGTAAAAAAGTCTATAAACAAGGGTTCTTTCAGAACTACAACTATCAAAAAAATGAAAACTTACAATTCTTATTTACAAATGTATTGTTGTTTTCTAGATAAAGCTACTTTTATTTAAGGCAAACATCTTGGCAAGTAGCCTGAGAAAATATATCTGTACATGTAATACCTTTTGCTTCCCACGACCCTGAATATCCACTGAAAGAACTGATGGTGAAGCTGAAGTTCCAATACTTTGACCACTTGATGCCAAAAGCTGACTCAGTGGAAAAGACCCTGATCCTGGGAAAGACTAAAGACAGGAGGAGAGGGGATGACAGAGGACGAGATGGTTGGATGGCATCACTGACACAATGGACATAAGTTTGAGCAAACTCTGGGAGATGGTGAGGAAAAAGGAAGCTGGGTGGGCTACAGTCAAAGGGGTCGCAAAGAGTTTGACACAACTTAGCAACTATACAACAACAAAATTAAATGACTTAAGATGTTAAAGAGTGATAAATATTGTGTCTCTTTCCATTAGCAGAAAATAAATGATTTTAGGAGTAAAAAGGTAACAAACCAATAGCAAATACATCCCCCCCCTCACAATCCCCTTCCCCAAAACACACACACACACACACTCACTCTGAGCATGACTTCAAAGTTTGGAAATGTTTACATCTATCTTCCAGTGATTTGTTCTGTCTTCCTAGCTGAATGAGATAGAAATTCATGCAGAACACTCAATGCTAATACCTTTCTCTCCCTTTCTTTCTGCTTTTCCTCTTGTGCTGTATACCATAGAAGTTAACCTTCCATATCTGATATTTTACACATAAGAGCCAATACAGTATTGTAAAGTAAAATTTAAAAAAAATAAAGTAATTAAAACCAAAAAAAAAAGCCCTAGATATAAGAGGAAAATATTGTCTAAGTTCTTAACTAGGTCATGGAACCCAGTCAGTGAGTGGCTGTAGGTTTTGACAGCTATTCTTTTTCCTGGCTGTAGCTCTGCTGTGTGCCTAGGGGTTGCACCTCTCTCCAGATGCCAAGTAGCAAACCAGCAGGGTGTTGATGGCAATTAGAGCTGTGACAGTCAGCCAGTTTGGTACATCTCCCCAGTTGGAAGGCTACTGTCTTCAAAAGTTAGCTTTGGGTACTGCTTTCTTTGATGTTTACAAAAAAATCACAGCCAAATGCCTTGCCTGTCCATCTGTGCCATATTAGACATCTGGACAAACTTGGCCTTTGTATGCATATCAGTGGGACAGTTTGCAGATTTGTTTTGTCAACATTCACAGACAACTGGTCACGATAAGATTCTCAAAGAAAAGTCTCCTTACCTGTATTTCTAAGAAGTCCTTTGTATTTGGATATGACTCATAAATTGGATACATTACAAGAGAAAGTTTATATCATGGAGCTTTTGAAAAGCCTGTTCATTCTAAAAATTCCCTTGCTTACTCGATTTGCCAATACTTAAGTGCCTTCCCTTAGCTGTGACATTAATTTTTGTAAGCAGTATATCATTGCACCAAGTCTCTATAGCTATTTACAAATTATACAACATAATTTCAGGTGGAAATTCTTAAGGATGAGAGTTTTTCCCCTCAGCCATTTTATGAAATCTTATTTAACATTTAGCAAATCTAACATTTAACAATGAAATCTTATTTAACATTTAACAAACATGAATAAATGTTTTATGTAAATATTTTTAATTCAGTGTTATCTTGTCCACTGTCTTTTCAATCCATAACCCATTTCCTTACCCCTTCTTCTGCATCAGCCATCATTGCCACTGTAAATGTGTGTGCTAAGTCACTTCAGTGATGTTTGACTCTTTGTAACACCATGGACCATAGCCCTCCAGTCTCCTCTGTTTATAGGATTCTCCAAACAAGAATACTGGAATGGGTTTTCACTTCCTCCTCCAGGGGAATCTTTCCCACACAGGGATTGATCTGAATTTCTTACATCTCATGCATTAGAGGCAGGTTCTTTAACACTAGTGCCACGTGGAAAGTCCCACATTTATAAATAATTTACTAAAACTTCTGGACTAAGGATCAAAAATGGCCACCATGTAGAGAACAAATGTATGGATACCAAGGGGGAAAAGGTAGATGGGATGAATTGGGAGATTGGAATTGACATATATGCACTACTGATTCTATGTATAAAATAGATAATTAATGAGAAACTATTCTATAGTACAGCAAACTGTGCTCTCAGTGCTGTGTTGACCTAAATGGGAATAAAATCCAAAAAAGAAGGGATATATGTATACATACGGCTGGTTCCCTTTGCTGCACAGCAGAAACAGACACAGCATTTTAAAGCGACTATACTCTGATAATTTTTTTTAATGGCCTTCCACTTACCAGTACTTTTTTGATTCAGAAGTACTTGGTGTGGCTGGATACATGCTCTTCTTGCAGATCTTATTCCTAATTGCAACAGTGACCTTTGAAATAGCTGATTTTTATCTCACTTTTTCTTGTCTTAGTCTATTTTCATAGCTACTTTCCTGCTTTCACACTTCAGACTGGCATTTTCAAAGTTCTGGCTCCATTTTCTTTCCTATATTATTTTGATCTTGACTCTCTCTTGCCCTTATCATAGGATTTCACACATTGTAGACACAATATGTCTCCAATCCTTACACCTGCTAAACTCAGGTAATGATAACTATTTACTAAACCTACTGCATAGTACATGTACCATGTTATTCAAGAGATGGGAATAGTGGACAACCTTACCTGCCTCCTGTGAAATCTGTATGCAGATCAAGAAGCAACAGTTAGAACCAGACATAGAACATAAGACTGGTTGCAAATTGGGAAAGGAATATGTCAAGGTTGTATATGTTACCTTGCTTATTACTTATATGNAGCAACCTTACCTGCCTCCTGTGAAGTCTGTATGCAGATCAAGAAGCAACAGTTAGAACCAGACATAGAACATACGACTGGTTGCAAATTGGGAAAGGAATATGTCAAGGTTGTATATGTCACCTTGCTTATTACTTATATACAGAGTACATCTTGTGAAATGCTGGACTGGATGAAGCACAAGGTGGAATCAAGACTGCAATGAAAAATATCAATAACCTCAGCTATGCAGATGACACCACTCTTGTGGCAGAAAGCAAAAAGGAACTAAAGAGCCACTTGATAAAAGTGAAAGAGGAGAGTGAAAAAGCTGGCTTAAAATTCAGCATTTAAAAACTAAGACCATATTCATGGCATCTGGTCCCATCACTTCATGGCAAATTGATGGAAAAAAAATGGAAACAATGAAGACTTTATTTTCTCAGGCTCCAAAATCACTGCAGATGGTGACTGCAGCCATGAAATTAAAAGACCCTTGCTCCTAGGAAGAAAAGCTATGACCTAACTAGACAGCATATTAAAAAGCAGAGGCATTACATTACCAAGAAAGCTCTATATAGTAAAAGCTATGGTTTTTCCAGTAGTCATGTATGAATGTGAGAACTGGACCATTAAAAAAAGCTGTGTAATTAAAAATTGATGCTTTTGAANCTAACTAGACAGCATATTAAAAAGCAGAGGCATTACATTACCAAGAAAGCTCTATATAGTAAAAGCTATGGTTTTTCCAGTAGTCATGTATGAATGTGAGAACTGGACCATAAAAAAAAGCTGTGTAATTAAAAATTGATGCTTTTGAACTGTGGTGTTGGAGAAGATTATTGAGGGCCCTTGGGCAGCAAGGAGATCCAACCAGTCAATCCTAAAGGAAATCAGTCCTCAATATTCATTCGAAGGACTGGTGCCAAAACTGAAGCTCCAATACTATGGCCACCTTATATGAGGAAATGACTCATTGGAAAAGACCATGATGCTGGGGAAGATTGAAGGCAGGAGGAAAAGGAGATGAAAACGTATGAAATGGTTGGATGGCAACACTGACTTGATGGANAAATTCAGATATTTAACAGCTAAGATTTCTCAGTATTTTTTGGTTATTGATTCTCATGATTGTCTGCCTTAGCCTAATGAGACTGTTTTTGTTTCTGAATATCAGCCATTTCTGCTGGTTAAGCCTAGGTTCTGACAGGAACCATTCTTAATACAGCATAGTATGTATCTTTTCATATGAACAGTTCTCCCTTGTACTTGTACCAAGTATCCATATAACACATTTAACATTACTGCAGAAGATATTTGTTAGTTGAAACAAAAAATTCTAGCTCCACAATTTCTGCTTTTTCTCCCTGAAGCATCTCTCAAATTTAGTTATTGTATTGACATTAGCCAGTGTTCTATAGAAAAAATAAAACCAATCAGAGACTGATAGATGGATTAACTGATTGATTTTACACATTAGCTCACAAGATTATGGAGCATGAGCAGTCTTAGAATCTGCCTTTGGCAAGCTGGAGAATCAGGAAAGCAAATTGTGCTATTCAGTCCAGAGAACCATTAAAGGTGATGGTGAAAGACTTTGTCAAAGACTCAAGAATTGAGGAGCCCATGGTCTTAGTCCTGGTCTGAGTCTGATGATCCAAGAACCAGGAGCAAAGATGTCTGAGGGCAGAAGGTGCATATATCAATTCAAACAGAAAGAGAAAATGTGCCTTTCTTATACATTTCCATTTTATTCAGAGCTTCAGTGAGATTGGATTATGCCCACCTGTATCAAAGAAGATAATCTTTTTTACTCAGTTTACTAAGTTTAATGTTAATATCTTCTGGAGATGTTCTCATAGACGCACCCAGAAATATTTTACCATCTGGCTGAGCAATCCTTTGCCCAGTCAAATTGACACATGTTATTTACTATTAGTGTTATACATGTTAGATTATTCTTGACATTTTCGGTCCTATGGATAGTAAAATCTTTGCAAGAAACTTTAGAATAGAGATTGAAGTTCATTGCTAGATACCTAAAGAACCAATTTCCACTTGAACTGCTGCTATATTTATTTTCTTTACTTTTTACCGAAGCTCTTGAAATAAATTTTCATTTTTTACTATATCCAATGTTTCCCTTTCCATTCTGTGCACTGGAGTTTGAAACCCATCACTCCTCAGAAACTTAATCGTAATTCTTTTCATAGTCACCTTTCTAGATCTATGGCCAAATGTCAAACCTTACTTTACTTCACCTATCAGCAACATTTGATATAGTTAGTTGCTACTTCATCTTTCATACATTTTTCTTCATTTAGCTTTTAGAACACAGTACAGTATTACTTCCATGATACCTGAACGACTACTCCTTCTCTTTTGTCCTATTATGATTCTTCNATCAGCAACATTTGATATAGTTAGTTGCTACTTCATCTTTCATACATTTTTCTTCATTTAGCTTTTAGAACACAGTACAGTATTACTTCCATGATACCTGAACGACTACTCCTTCTCTTTTGTCCTTTTATGATTCTTCTTCTTTTTCCTAGCATTGAAGTACTGAGATTTTTATCCTTATTTGTTCTATCATATACTATCTATAGGCCAACAACTCCAATATTGACATCTCTATAGTGGACCTTACTCCTAAATTCAAAGAGAACCCCATATGAATGTGTAGCAGGCATTTCAAATTTGATACACACAGACAAACTTTAGCTTAATCTCTTTCCCTCAGTCCTACTCCTGCTTTAGTCTTTCAAATTTCAGTTAACGGCGAATTTTTCTTCAAAACTGCACAAACCAAAAGAATGTGGAATCACCCTTCATTCTTTCCTTTTTCTCTTATACCACCTCTAGTGCTTCACTCAATACTGTTGGATATACTCCATCACCTCTATTGCTATTATCCCAATCTAGGTTATAATCTCTCATCTGAATTGTTGAATACCGTCTTAACTGATGTTACCACTTCTGACCTTGCCCTTCAGTCTATTTTTAACATAGCATCTAGAGATGATGACATATTTTTCCTGATAAAAAGTAAGTCATATTTTTGTTATTTATTTCTTCAAAAGCCTTTAATGACTTTCTTTATTTATCTGATTGTACTGGGCCTTAGTTGCAGTATGTGGGATCTTTAGTTTCAACATGTGAACTCTTAGTTGAAGCATGCAGGAGCTAGTTTCCTGACCAGGACTGAACTTGAGTCTCCTGCCTTGGAGGCATGGAGTCTTAGCTACTGGACCACAAATAAATCCCTTTTAACACTTTAAAAAATAAAAACCAAGATCCTGATCATGGTTTAAAAGGCCTTAAGGAATCAGAGTCCTGTTCAGCATTTCATTCTATACACTGCATTCTCCCCTCACTCACACTGTTCCAGCTACACTGACTTCTGCTTCCCTTTAAGATCACCTAACTTCTCCTGCCACAGGACCTTTAACTTACTCTTACCTCTTCCAGCAGTTCCCCAAGGCATTCTACAAATACCAACAAGGCTCTGTCTATCTTGTTTGTTTTTTATGAGCCTCAATNCACTGACTTCTGCTTCCCTTTAAGATCACCTAACTTCTCCTGCCACAGGACCTTTAACTTACTCTTACCTCTTCCTGCAATTCCCCAAGGCATTCTACAAATACCAACAGGGCTCTGTCTATCTTGTTTGTTTTTTATGAGCCTCAATTTCCCATTTAAAAAAAAATGAAATTTAGACTTGCTTAAAGTTTTAGAAATCTTCCATCTTATGATGTTTTTTCTTTCACACATTTAAAACCTGTGGCTAGCAAGCTGCACTATTTATCATCTCTCATTTCTTTTTACATTTAGTGTGACAATTAAAGAAGGTGGACTTGCATAGTGGTAAAGAAAATTTCAACAGATGCAAGACTTTCTGAGTTTGACTTCTTGATCTCTGCTATTTAATGTGTGATACCTTGAGCATGATAATTTTGCTCTCTGTACTTCAATTTACTTTTCTGAAAAATGAAGAAAATAAAATACCTGCCTCATAGGGTTATTGAAATAAGTGAGCTAAAATAAATAATTTAGATCAATAACTAGCAGTTTGATAGGCAGTAAGTATGGGTCTGTATTCACCAATCATTTTGGACTGATTGGAGGAATCACACTTACGGGTCAAATTTGGATTATGACTCAGATTGAGTTGTTTTATATCTAAGTGACTCCACATTGATTTCATAAATTCTGTGAGCTTAATTTTCTACATTCAAAAGTGGAGGTAGTGTTGCCCTCTCTCTTACTTACATAGTAGTTGTGAGCAGCAAGTTTGTGAGGACTTTGAATTCCTACAATTACTCCTTGCTATTAAACTAATCATCAATTCTAATTTCTTGGATATGTATTTTCTTATTATTATAAGTGTAAAAATGACTACTGTGAATCTCAGGTATATTATTTTCTGCAACTTTCATCACTTTTATCAAATTCAGTGTGTAAAACTTTAGCGAATACCAGATGTAAAGACATGGTAGTCCCTGACCTCATAGAATCTAAAATCTAACCTGATTGTGAGATACAGCTGTGGTAAAAATAAATAAATAAATGAATAAAAATGCAGGGTAAAAATAATAAAAAGCTGTTGGAACGTAGCTTTAAGCATTCTTGGGGGGAAAAAACACATTTTCTTCATTGATACTCAGCACAATGCCTGACACAATTTATTCTTTTATTCTTTAACATTTAAATTAATGAATGAACTAAAAAAAAAACTGAATGGATTTTAAAACTATAAGTGCTGAAGGCAACACAAGGAGGTGGAAATCATTTCCTCTTTTACTTTCAGGAAAGTCTTAAGTTAGACTTTCAATTTAATCTACATCACAAAGGACAGTATTTATATTAAGTGAAAGTGAAAGTGGGAGGAAAGGTGAACCAAACAAGATGTGTAAAAAAGAAAAACCTTACTTAAGAAGTTGAGCAGATGTAATTTGAAAGGCAATGACTTTTTAATATAAATTTATTTATCTTAATTGGAGGTTAATTACTTTACAGTGCTGTGTTGGTTTTGCCATACTTCAACATGAATCCACCACAGGTATACACGTGTTCCCCATCCTGAACCCCACTCCCACTTCCCTCCCCTTACCATCCTTCTGGATCATCTTAGTGAACCAGCCCCAAGCATCCAGTATCATGCATCGAACCTGGACTGGCGATTCGTTTCATATATGATATTATACATGTTTCAATGCCATTCTCCCAAATCATCCCACCCTCTCCCTCTCCCACAGAGTCTAAACTGGAGCCTATTATACAGAGTGAAGTAAGCCAGAAAGAAAAACATCAATACAGTATACTAACACATATATATGGAATTTAGAAAAATGGTAATGATAACCCTGTATGCGAGGCAATGACTTTTTAAAATAGAGAGCAGTGGTGTCAGAAACTAGGTTCTTATCCTTGCTTAACAAATTGGGTCAACTTGAGCAAGTGATTTGACCTCTGTGCCCAGTATATGAAGTGGGCAAGTAGTGGCTGATGATCCCTAGTTCACACAGCTAATGTAGTATTATTGTGAGTCATGTCTAACTCTTTGCAACCCAAAGGACTGTAGCCTGCCAGGCTCCTCTGTCCATGGGATTTCCCAGGCAAGAATACTGGAGTGGGTAGTCATTCCTTTCTCCAAAGGATCTTCCCAACCCACAGATTGAATCCGAGTCTCCCACATTGCAGACGATTCTTTACCATCTGAGCAACCAGGGAAGCAAAAGTGAGTAAATATTATGTAAAAGAGATTGTGAACTGTGAAGATCAAAACAATTTTAATATTAGCAAAAACTAAATTCCCCCTAAATGTAAATATATAGAATTATGATATAAAAATGAAAAGATAGATTTATATCATAATCAGTATAATCAGTTTCAGTTCAGTTCAGTCACTCAGTCGTGTCTGACTTTTTGCGACCCCATGAATTGCAGCACGCCAGGCCTCCCTGTTCATCACCATCTCCCGGAGTTCACTCAGACTCACATCCATCGAGTCCGTGATGCCATCCAGCCATCTCATCCTCAGTTGTCCCCTTCTCCTCCTGCCCCCAATCCCTCCCAGCACCGATTATGAGTATTCAGGAAGTTATCATTTTATTTAAGTAAGGTTGATTTACAACGTTGTGACCAATGGAAGTTGCTTTTTAATGAAAAGATGACTAAACTAATTTTGCTATTGTTGTTTAAGAATAATTAATCTAACTGGAGATCCTGGAAGAGTCGAAAGAAGTGAAATATTTGAATTAAAAGACCAATTAAACAGTCCTTGCAATAATCCTGGTGTTAGATGATAAATAGCTGTAGTGTTATTACGTACAATGAATTTATGAAATATGGAGAGGATAAAAACATGTAATATTTCAACACTGCCTTATAAATAAACTGAGGAAACTGAATATTATTATTCAATGATAATTTGGTACAGGAGTAACTGTGAAAGTAAGCAGGTGAAAATATTTTGAGATCTAGGTAGGAGTCAAGTGAGATGATTTAAATGTTTTGGAAAATTTGAAATCACAGAAAATGCCAAAAGAAATAATAAGCAGCTCAGAAAGCAAGAGAAGTTCAGGCTTAAGAGAAAGACATCCCATAAATGTTGAGGGTGTTAGTCAAGATGTAATTTTAAGGTAAATTTCATCTAAAAGGAGCTATCCTCATCTCTTTGTGTTTTCCATATTGTGAATCTTGTTACAACTTCTCCTTATGAAATTACCCTTTTTCCTTTTTGTCAGAGATCCTATGAGTAAAACTGATAAGTATTAATTACATAAATACAGAGATTTTTAAAGTAGTTCTGTTTTTATTGTTACCAAGAGAAATAGCAACAAAGGATCAAAGACATCCAGGGTACAACTGAGTGAATCAAATCAATTCAGTACATCAAAGAGTAAAGTCAACAGCCCAAGGCTCTTTGACAATTAACACCAGAAGCTGTAAAATTATGATTCACATCATGATCAAATAAAGCATATTGTATATTCAATCAAATATGTCAATATGATTATCAAAATGCACANTCAAATCAATTCAGTACATCAAAGAGTAAAGTCAACAGCCCAAGGCTCTTTGACAATTAACACCAGAAGCTGTAAAATTATGATTCACATCATGATCAAATAAAGCATATTGTATATTCAATCAAATATGTCAATATGATTATCAAAATGCACATACAGCAAGTAAAGATTTATCCAAATTAAATTTTACAGTCTCAGATGATTACTTTTTTCTTTCTTCCTTTATTTACTTTTAAAATTTACTTCTATATATTTTTTCAGGTTGAAAGTATACATTTCAAATATGGAAAAACATTTTTTGTTAAAAAATAAAAATAAGCAATGACAATAGCAGAAACATCAAAACTTTGTTAAATTTTAAATGTTTATAAAATTCAAAACCCAAGGTCTTTCTGGATTTTGTGTATACTGCTGCTGTTTTCTTCACAGAGCGACCTGCAAGGTTAACTTTCAAAATGCTCCTAGTTGCAATCTTGACATTATTATGAGGGCTTATGCTGCAATATTTGCAGAGAATCATTGTCTAAATTCTTAGAATGCATTAATAGAACATACAAGAAATTGAGTCTTTAGGCTAAAGAGAAAAAATCAGATGCCTTTTTACTCTTATAACAGAAACCTTAATAATGATGTTAATTACAAGATGATAGTGATTTTAAATACTCATTTGAGTTGGAACTTATAAGAATAACAGACAGCCACAGTACATTTATAATGGTATTTTTAAATTATACAATAAAAGGTCATAAAACTTCTTAAAGTAATTTTATTTGATTTAATAAACTGTTCAGTACATTCTATAATAATAAGATAGTTTACATTCATTACATAAGATTTTGAAAATAATTTGAAAGTTCCTAACTGTCACAGATTTGTTCTCCAGAAATCAAACCTTGCTTGCTTACTTAGTTGCTCAATCCTGTCCTACTCTTTGTGACCCTTTGGGCTCTATCCCACAAGGCTCCTCTGTGCATGAGATTTTTCAGGAAAGAATACTAGAGTGGGTAGCCATTTCCTTTTCCAGGAGATCTTCCTGACCCATTGATTGAACCTGCATCTCTTGTGTCTCCTGCTGAGCTGTGCAAGAAACTGGTATTCATCTCTGAGAGGTCTGAACCTCTGATCATTCTGCTCTTTTTGGGCTATTACTGCTGCATTTTTCCATTTAGTGTGAAAATTGTTGAAGAGGGCACCCAAAATAATCCATTATGTAATGGTAGTGCTATCAGTTTCTGATGATTAGAGTCAATGATCGCTGCCTCGTGTGTGTGACTTCTTTTCTTATCTGCTGGCTCCTTGGCATGAGGAATTGGAAACCCATACAGTTAATGGAACTTTCATTATGTCCTCATTTGGGAACCAGGGCCTGTAAAGCCACTTATAGCACAGATTTCCTGCATTAATTCCTGACTTTGGCCCTGGATTCTTAGATCTAGTTATCTCACCTGTTAGACGTACTACTTTTTCCTGCTTAATATACATACTGAGTCTCATAGATTTGTGCTTCAATCTCACAAGTTCTTTCCTGTGAATGGGTGATACACCTGTGCCTTCAAAAGGTTGCTCCATCATTCTATCTGGCCAGAAGCTCCTGAGTCATACAATGTTGTTGTCGTTCAGTCATGCCCAACTCTTTGTTGGAATGCAGCATGCCATGCTCCTCTGTCCTCCACTATCTCCTGGAGTTCACTTAAATTTACGTCCATTGAGTCAGTGATGCTATCTAACCATCTCATTCTCTGCCACCTCCTTTTACTTTTGCATATCTTTCTCAGCATCAGGGTATTTTCCAGTGAGTTGGCTCTTCATATCAGATGGTCAACTTATTGTAGCTTCAGCATCAGTCTTTCCAATGCATATTCAGGGTTTAGTTCCTTTAGGATTGACTAGTTGGATCTCATTGTTGTCCAAGGGACTCTCAAGAGTCTTCTTCAGTATCAAAATTTGAAAGGACCAATTCTTTGGCATACAACCTTCTTTGTAGTCCAACTTTCACATCCATACATGAGTACTGGAAAAATTATAGCTTTGACTATACAAACCTTTGTCAGCAAAGTGATGTCTCTGCTTTTTAATATGCTGTCTAGTTTTATTATAGCTTTCTTTTCAAAGAGCAAGTGTCTTTTAATCTCAAGCTGGAGTCACCATCCACAGTGATTTTGGAGACCAAGAAAAAAAGATATATTACTGCTTCCACTTTTTCCCCTTCTATTTGCCATGAAGTGATGGGAGCAAATGCCATTGAGAGTCAATTCCTAGGCAGGTTGATAAGAAGTCTGGAGGAGAAAGGGGTCTGGGACTCTTGAAGCAGAGATAAGGGTCTGGAATTTTCAAGGAGGAGGAAAGGGCAAACATCTTTTTTTTTCAATCTATATTCCTTAGTTGTCACACAACATTTTTTTTCTTTAAACCCAGAACTGATGATCACACAACAAACAACTCAGTTTAAACCCTGTACTAAGGATTATATAACAACACTCTATTCTGCTTGAGGACAGTTTCTCCTTTCTGAAAACCTTCTGGCTAATCCTGTTATCTTAAAATGTAAGTTATGGGAGTGTGTCTAGTAAGATATTTACAACCTTGAGACATTGTTTTGATTTACTGTAATAATTAAAAAGGTATATAACTGCCTTGCTAACACTAACAAAGGGAGCATTCTCCATCCCCCTTCTGATGTCAGAAGCTTTCTCTGTCCCTTTTGATACTTTAATAAAACTCTGCTACACAAAACCTCTTGAGTGATCAAGCCTGGTCCCTGGTCCTGAAGCTAAATCTTCTTCAGAGATCAAGAATCCAGCACTGTTCACCGTGTTGCACTATCACCCTGATCTCAGTTTTTTGAATGTTGAGTTTTAAGCCAGCCTTTGCACTCTCCTCTTTCACCTTCATCAAAAGGCTCTGTAAGTCCTCTTTACTTTCTACCATAAGGGTGCTGTCATCTGCATATGAGATTGTTGAACTTTCTCCCAGTAATCTTGATTCCAAGTTATTCATCCAGCCTCATATTTCACATGAGGTACTCTACATATAAGTTAAGTAAGCAGGGTGACAATATACAGCCTTGCTGTACACCTTTCCCAGTTTTGAACCAGTCTGTTATTCCATGTCTGGTTCTAACTGTTGCAGCCTAACTTGCACACAGGTTTATCAGGAGGCAGGTCAGGTGATCTTGAATTTCCATCTCTTTAAGAATTTTCCACAGTTTTTTGTGATCTGCACAAAGGTTTTAGTGTAGTCAATGAAGCAAATTTTTTTTTCTGGAATTCTCTTGCTTTTTCTATGATCCAATGGATGTTGGCAATTTCATCTCTGTTTCCTCTGCCTTTTCTAAACCCAATTTGTATATCTGGAAATTCTTGGTTCACATTCTGCTGAAGCCAAGCTTGAAGGCTTGAGCATGACCTTGCTAGCATGTGAAATGAGCACAATAATGTAGTAGTATGGACATTCTTTGACATTGCCCTTCTTTCAGAGTGGAATGAAAGCTGACCTTTTCCAGTCCTGTGGCCACTGCTGAGTTTTCCAACTTACTGACATATTGAATGCAACACTTTAACAGCATTATATTTTAGGATTTGAAATAATTCAGCTGAAATTCCATCACCTCCAGTAGCTTTATTCATAATAATGCTTCCTAAGACCCAGTTGACTTTACCCTCTTTCTGCTCTGGGCCCCCTTGAAACTGAAAGCCTTTTGTGTCATGCAACTTGTGGTTCAGATAGTATTTTCAGATGCATAATATGCCAGTCTGAGTCTGAAGAGATGTGTTCTGTGGTAAGCTTCTAGTGTGTGTGTGTGTGAGTGTGTGTGTGTGTGTGTGTGTGTGTGTGTGAGATATTAGGGAACTTTGGATACCCCAAAGTGTTCTAGACCACTGAAGAATTTTTCAGGTATACCAGGCCCCTATATACTATTGCCCACCCTCCAGACCATACTTGTCTTACTAAGACTTCTAAAGTATGAGACAGTAATTGCTCAGATGATCCAATTAGCATGTTGCCAATGATAGAGTGGATCAGAGTGACATTCTGTAGGATAGCTAGACTGTTAAAGCCTCTTTGGATTCTATTTTTATATAGGATGGGAAAGATAACAATCCTGATGTATCCAGATAAGACAGGCAGTCTATTTCTTTTTTTTTTTTTTAAAGGAAAACCACACACACACACACACACACACACACACACACACGCCTCATCCTGTGTATCAAAGACTGTGAATCTATTCTGGCAAAGGCCCAGTGTCTGTTACAGCAGATTCAGTTGCATGAGTTTGTTGTGGATAATGTCATTTTCCAAAATCCATCTTGTTTTTATAGGTGCCAGATTGCTGAATCAAATAGTGAGAACCACCACTTCTACATTCTTTAGCTTTTGAAAGGTGGCACTAAATTCTACTGTTCCCCTTGGAATGCAGTATTGTGATTTATTATCTTGGTTTGGGTAGATGCTGTTTCATAGGCTTACAAGTGGCTTTTCTTAGTATAATTGACTTTCCTTCATAAGCCAGGAAACCAAAGTAAGGGTTGTACTGACTCCCAAATAGATCTGTTGTACTTCTGTACTTGGGGAACAATAAAATGAACAGAGAATACATCCATGGACCCACTGTGAACTAGACCTGGATCAAGACTGTTTATTGTCTGATCCTTATGAACCTCTACTCTAAAAGGGAACACAGTTCTCTCAAATTTTTGTCCCAAAACCTCTAAAATATGTGGATATTCCCTTTTCTAGTGTATAGTTGCCTAAATAAATGGCTATGGAACCATTTCAGAAAAGACTAGTGAATACATTATAATATAGACTTCTAGTGATTTTGCACCTTCCATTAGAAGACATAGATTCTCTTTCAGTCAGTGTGTATGAAGTGCATTAACATAAGCCCAAAAGCTGGATCATATTTTTAATTAATTTTAAGCTAATTAATTAAATATATTACTTTTTATACAGAGATATAGCTTCAGTTCAGTTCAGTTCAGGTCAATCGCTCAGTCGTGTCCAACTCTTTGCGACCCCACGAATCTCAGCACGCCAGCCCTGCCTGTCCATCACCAACTCCCAGAGTTCATTCAAACTCATGTCCATCAAGTCGGTGATGCCTTCCAGCCATCTCATTCTCCGTTGTCCCCTTTTCCTCCTGCTTGCAATCCCTCCCAGCATCAGAGTCTTTTCCAGTGAGTCAATTCTTTGCATGAGGTGGCCAAAGGACTGGAGTTTCAGCTTTAGCATCATTCCTTCCAAAAAACACCCAGGACTGATCTCCTTTAGAATAGGCTGTTTGGATCTCCTTGCCATCCAAGGGACTCAAGAGTCTTCTCCAACACCATAGTTCAAAAGCATCAATTCTTCCACACTCAGTTTTCTTCACAGTCCAACTCTCGCATCCATACATGACCACTGGAAAAACCATAGCCTTAACTAAACAGACATTTGTTGGCAAAGTACTGTCTCTGCTTTTCAATATGCTATCTAGATTGGTCACAACTTTTCTTCCAAGGGGTAAGTGTCTTTTAATTTCATGGCTGCAGTCACCATCTGGCTTGGAGAATTTTGAGCATGACTTTACTAGCATGTGAAATGAGTGCAATTGTGCGGTAGTTAGAGCATGCTTTGGCATTGCCTTTCTTTGGAATTGGAATGAAAATTGACATTTTCCAATCCAGTGGCCACTGCTGAGTTTTCCAAATCTGCTGGAATAATGAGTGCAGCACTTTCACAGCATCATCTTTCAGGATTTGAAAGAGCTCAACTGAAATTTCATCACCTCCACTAGCTTTGTTTGTAGTGATGCTTTCTAAGGCCCACTTGACTTCACATTCCAAGATGTCTGGCTCTAGATTAGTGATCANAGTGGTCACATGACACCTCCACATCAATCAAGGCCCCTTGCCTGGTCCCAAGGGCAGGAGCAGCCTGGGGCGTCGGCAGGGGGAGGATACCTGGGTGCCTTCGTCCACCTAATTGGCAGGGCAGGGGATGCGCTGGCCTGCACCGTGCTGGGCCTCCTGGGGGTAGACCCTAAGTGGGGGCCCTAGCTGGAGGCTTCCAGCTGCCCCAGCCCTGCCCATCACACACCCAGGCCACCTGCCCGCTCCCCCCAGCAAGCAGGGTGTCACGTGAAGAGGGCAGGACCACGCAGGGAGGAAGAAGGAACCAGAAAGGCACCCCAGAGTCGCCCTGAGCACCCATCAGGTCTGGGACAGGCAGGGAGAGAGAGGGAGGAAAGAGCTGGGCGGGACTCGGGCCCTGCACCTGGGAAATGGGGGTTCTCCTTGGGAAGCACCCCTGGACTGGGCGCTGCCCGAACACAGGGCCCCAGGCACGTGCCTGCTGCCCCGAGAGGTCAGGGTGCCCGCTGCCCTGGGTCTGTTCTGGCTTCCCCAACAGAACCAGGGCAGAGACAGGCGGGCGGCAGAGACAGGAAAGGCGACACCCGTTCGTCAAGTCCATCTGACAGCATGATGGGCTCCAGGAGCTCAGTGATGGGCGTGTGCTCAGCTGCTTCAGTCAAGTCCGACTCTGTGCAGCCCTCTGGACTACAGCCTGCCTGGCTCCTCTGTCCACGGAGCTCTGTAAGGGGTGGCCTCATCTAAAGAGAAGTGCCCAGGACCCAGGGCCCACNTGAAGATATTTTTTGTACAGTTCTTCCATGTATTCTTGCCACCTCTTCTTACTATCTTCTGCTTCTGTTAGGTCCATACCATTTCTGTCCTTTATCGAGCCCATCTTTGCATGAAATGTTCCCTTGGTATCTCTCATTTTCTTGAAGAGATCTCTAGTCTTTCCCATTCTGTTCTTTTCCTCTGTTTCTTTGCATTGATCGCTGAAGAAGGCTTTCTTATCTCTTCTTGCTATTCTTTGGAACTCTGAATTCAGATGCTTATATCTTTCCTTTTCTCCTTTGCTTTTCACCTCTCTTCTTTTCACAGCTATTTGTAAGGCCTTCCCAGACAGCCATTTTGCCTTTTTGCTCTTCTTTTCCATGGGGATGGTTTTGATCCCCCTCCTCAGATTGCTCCTCCCGGCTGCTGGCCCTGGCCTCTGGAGTGGGTGGCTCCTCCCAGCTGCTGCCCCTGGGGGCTCAGAGTCTCTGCCCCTGGCCTCGGGCTCAGGGTGGCTCCTCAGGATCACCACCCCTGGCCTCGAGCACGAGGTGGCTTTTTCCAGCCACCCCTGACCTCCGACGCGGGGTGTCTCCTCCCAGCCTCCCCTGGCCTTGAATGCAGGGTAGCTCCACCCAGCCGACGCCCTGTCTTCGAATGTGGGGTGTCTTCTTCCAGTCACCCCTGACCTCGGATGCGGGGTAACTCCTCCCGGCTGCCCCTGACCTCGGACACGTGGTGTCTCCTCCCAGCTGCCCCTGATCTCGGATGCGGGGTGTCTCCACCCGGCCTCCCTGACCTCAGACGTGGGATGTCTCCTCCCAGCCGCCACTGACTTCGAACGTGGGGTAGGTCCTATCGGCTGTGATTAGTACGCTGGCCCGGCTGCCCCCGCTTACGCGCTCTCCCGGCTCTCACCAGCCGCCGGCTATATATATATATACATATATATATATAATACGATATATATGTTTCAGTTCAGTTCAGTCACTCAGTCGTGTCGGACTATTTGCAACCCCATGAACCACAGCACTCCCGGCCTCCCTGTCCGTCACCAACTCCTGAAGTTCACCCAAACCCATGACCATTGAGTCCATGATGCCACACAACCATCTCATCTTCTGTCGTCCCCTTCTCCTCCTGCACTCAATCTTCCCAGCATCAGGGTCTTTTCAAATGAGTCAGCCCTTCACATGAGGTGGCCAAAGTATTGGAGTTTCAGCTTCAACATCAGTCCTTCCAATGAACACCCAGGACTGATCTCCTGTAGGATGGACTGGTTGGATCTCTTTGCAGTCCAAGGGACTCTCAAG
Organism: Neotragus pygmaeus; assembly: GCA_006410875.1. Lineage (NCBI taxonomy): Eukaryota > Metazoa > Chordata > Mammalia > Artiodactyla > Bovidae > Neotragus > Neotragus pygmaeus. The sequence goes on from SJYV01003762.1 coordinate 104,755, forward strand.
AGTCTTCTCCAACACCACAGTTGAAAAGTGCTTGTTAACAAAGTGATATCTCTGCTTTTTAATATGCTGTCCAGGTAGATCATAACTTCTCTTCCAAGGAATAAGTGTCTTTTAATTTCATGGCTGCAATCACCATCTGCAGTGATTTTCAAGCCCAGAAAAATAAAGTCAGCCACTGTTTCCACTGTTTCCCCATCTATTTNTACAGTATTTCGGATTTCCATAGTGCTCTTTATCTATGTAGCTGTTTTAGGTGCATAAAATACACCCTTTGTTGTGTTTTCTGCTGTGTAGATTGCCCCTTTACCTTGAAAAGATACTTACTCTCAAAGTGTTTTAATTTGTGGAATTGTGGTCCAAAGTTTATCAGGTGGACCTTCTTGCCTCTTTCAACCTTTGAAGATGTCAGTATAAAACAGTCTTCAAAGAATGAACCATGGACCTTGTAGGCAACAGCGTGACATCATGGAAGTAAGTAGTATAGTATAAGCATAGAAAACTTAGGAGCTCAGTACCTTAACTGCGATTTGCATTCTGCCCTGAGGCAGTTATGGCATCCTGAGCAGGTTGTGTAAACTTCTCTGGGAAAATCTGCCTCCATTTCCTTCTCAGGGGAAACGGATTAAGTGAGATAAAATCTGTGGAAGTACTTTGTAAATGGTACTTTTACCAATACAAATGGTACTTAACAGTCTTGTTTTCACAACCTGAAAGAGCTTCTTTATCTACCTTAGATAGGTTTCTATTATAGTCATAGGGGTGTTGAACTCAAAACTGAAGCAAGTTTTGCTCTGGGCTTGCAGAAAATGCTTTCAGGACTGTACATCCTTCTTTACCATGACATTGTATTTCTTGGTATCTTACAGGTTCGGATATAGGACAGCTCACAACTTGATGGGTATAGAGTGGGTCATGGCTGGTCCTGAAGTGAGGCCAAAGTGTACGATGTGTGTTTCACGCCACTAACAAAACTTGTCCTTGTGTGTTAGAGTTAGTAGATGAATTTCAATGGTCCGGAACAACTTTCTTCCCCTGTGGGGCCATCACTTTAGTGACCCAGCATTGTACTTCCCAGGAGGAGGCCCAGCCTCGTGATGAGGAATAGCAAAGAGAGAATTCAGCTCCAGTTCAAAAGGATACAAAATCAGAGACTGTCACTGCTGTTGTAAGGTAAGTTGATTGAGTCATGCACACAGAGCAGTGGAGGCTTTCCTGCTCAGCCACACTGTGAAGCAAAAGGCATGTGTTAAATCCATTTGTGAGTGTCTTGGAAGAAGGGTATCATTTAAAATTATACTCTCTCTTTATCCTTCAGTCATCTCAGAGAAACTCTGTCTGGAGTTAGGTGGTGTTTCATTATGCAAGAAATCTTGACATAATAATTATTTTACTTTTCTCTAGATTATTTAAGAGAAACTCTAAACCACAAAGGTTTCTAACATAGTACTGTATAACAGGGAAGGCAATTTTCTTTTAGATTTCTATGAAATTTCCTGTGAAGTATCTCTAAAAGATCCTATCTTGAATCTCATCATATGTATTCTTTAAGACTGATACAGGAAAAGATAGTGTCATATGAGCCTTGGTTGGCATAGAGAGGACCAGGGGCTTTTTAAAAGCAAAACCAAGTCTATTTACAAGCAAATTAACTGAAAACGTCTTAGCGAGAAAGTATTGATTCTTCAATAACAATCACTTAGATGTTTTAGATTGTATAATATTCAGATTTTCTTTAAAATCAGAATCTCAGATTCCACCTTTTTTCTTTTAATTTGGATAGAAAGAATCTATAGAATGTAACTGATTAAAGTAAATTGTATCATTGTTGATATTGTATTGAAGTTTTCTCTCTGAGCTACCATATCCTATCGGCTGAAATTTCCGGCATCCCTGGGGGAGAGGAGGCCATCAGGGCAGACCTGCTATGGACCTGAAAGATTCGTCCCCAGGTCAGCCCTCCACCCCCACCCCCCCACGATTTGAGAATGAGAGGGAATAGCAGGCAGGAGCAGGAGGGTAGGCACCATTAGACTCCCAGTCACGTTGGATTTGCAAATCATCGTGATTTGCTAAAATGTGTTAAATGTTTTTAAACTAATGCCACATAGGGTTACTGCACTGATGCAGGAGTAATACAGTATTAAAAACTGTGGAGACTTCCCTGGCAGTCCAGTGGTTAAGACTCCGTACTCCCACTGCAGGGAGCACAGTTTTGATCCCTGATCAGGGAATTAAGATCCCGCATGCCATGTGGCATGACCAAAAAAAAAAAAAAAGTCTGTAAGTGTGGAGTCGGAGTGTTTTTTAAAACAAAACTGTTAAGCCAGAGGTGTTACTTTTGTGTACATGCGTGTTTTGGAGTCTCTAGGTATATTCCTAGTTAAAAGTACTAATGAGCAAAATGCAGCAACGTTTTTAGCCGGCAGTTGAACTTTAACTTAACATTTGTTATTTCATAGAGATTCCGCCTTGAGAAGCTTTTTGTTTTGAATCACTCTTTGATACTGTCAGTCAAGTCCCATTCCTTGGGGCTTGACTAGGTTTTCTGAAAGCCTGGTACACCAGTTTGTCCATAAGGCCATCATCAGTCCCATTTCCTGACGCCATATGAGAAAAGGGGTCATGTAGGATTTCCTTTCTTCCCACACGTCCCAGGATAACTGCAAGTATTGTGATGAGGTGGAAATACGTGTCTCTCATGATGAAATCATCCCCTTCTGTTTAGGAGGGATCATGGAGTTTAGGACAGAGAAAAGAAGGAAGCTCTCAATTAGAAGCAAAGACGTAATTACTTAATAGTGGAGGTGGCCCTTCCATCCTTAAGACTGGAAGCAGTTGGGGCTCGTTAGTGAAGAGCTTCATTTTTCTTGTTTTTTTTGTACAGTGCTCTCTGTGTTACTGAAATCTGCTCTATGGTTCCTGAACCAAGAATGTTAACCACTTTTTTCGGCCCTCCTTCTTCTTAGGATTCCAGCTTTCCCTCCTGGCCAGAAATGTTCAGCCTGGACTCATTCAGAAAAGGTAAGGGTGTGACTGCACTTGTGGCCTCAGGCCTGTCTCCCTATGATGGGCAGCTGTGAAGCCTGTGAAAATCCCTCTAGTGCATATCCACTGCTTACTGAAATCCAGCTGTTTTTCTAGGCCAATGTTTTACACCATTTCCTCTGTGAACCTTTCTTAATTCTGTCAACCAAAAACAATCTCTCTCCTTTCTGGTTTCCTCAGCACCACTTTTGTACTTTGTCATGCGTCCTCTGTCTGAACTACTCATTGCCTCACTAGATTAGAAGCTCCCTGCAGCCAGGGCCTGTTGAGCTCTTTTATCATCCATGGTACGTGGCATAGCGTTTTGCACATAACAGACCTCAGTAAAAGCTGGTGGAAGTGGACTGAGTCAATGTTTTTTATTAGTAGTTAGAGAAATTGCTGCAAGACTTGAAATCAGTGCCCTGCAGCAGCTGGGGTGAGAGAGTTGCATAAGCAGTAGCAGAGTTGAGCCATGGAGGGCGAGAGGACAATGTCCAAGAGCTTCTTGTAGAAAGTGGTATAGCTGCTGAAGACTCAAGGCACCAGATCGCAAAGGCATTGTATATCTTAGACAGGAGCGTGACTTTTCTCCTTTAAGCAAGTAAGGAGTAAAATGTCTGTCACCTGTATTAAAGCTCACCATGAGCCTCCTATCTGTATGTATTTGACAAATAAATGAGAACCGTAACAGACCGTCTGTAACTGCTGATGAAAAAGATCCTCCCCGTTGTGTCTCCTCTCTGACTGGTGTCCCTGGAAGCCTGGAAAACCTTGGCCAGGTGGTGCCCTCTGTCTCCCTCTGAATGGGGCCAAAAGGAGGATGGATGTTCCAGATCTCAGAGCCACCTCTTCCTGTCTCCTTGTTCGTTTCCAGCCACTCCATCTGTTTTCATACTTCGTGAAAAAACTAATTTTTGTCTTCCTCATTGTGTTGGTTCACTCTAATAGGAAAACACTGAACTTGAGATGAGCGTGGACAGCACATTTTGAGCTGAAAATTAAGTGCATTTGATTGCTCTGTGTTTGTCTCCTCATCAGTGGGTGTTGATGTCCACCCACTTGTAACAGTTGGATGAAAATGGGTTCTCTCCTGGTGGGAGTGTCTGAATTAACAATATACTGATTTCTTAAAGAGATGGACACCCCAATAAAATTAGAGTCCTCATTCTCCTCCCTGTTATAGGGACATGGTACCAGGTGAGAGAGTTTCGGGGCAAATTTGCTTTCTAGCCTTTTCGACTTCACTTTCTAGGCTGGACATTGATTTGTTTAAGTGGTTTTTCATCAGGGATGACACTGTTAGCACTCATCTTAGTGGGAGGCAGCAGAACCTGACTGAGCCAAAGCTGCCGACCCCGATGCCCAATTTACATCACGCTTCTGGGTCTCACTGGCCGAGGAGGCTTGGGTGGAGACCGAGCCTCGCTGTGCCTCCTTCTTCACTATCTAAGTGGTCATGGGGTTGTTCTAAGGATCAGATGAGTTAATATGTATAAAGAGCTTAGAACAGTGCCTGACACCTGGTAAATTCACAAATCCATGGTACTAAGTAGTTTGAGGACATAATAATCAGACACAGTCTGAATTTGGGGCCTTGCTCTCCACACAGTTTAGTATTTTTACCAAGAGCTGTCTTATGCTTGAAGGTCTTCAGGAAAACCATTAATCAGAGAGAGTCGCTTATTTGAATATTTTCCTTCAGGCAAACCTATCTTTTCATGCCTGTGAGGCCGAATACCTTCTCCTGTCTTCTGAATCTGGCTCTTGGTTTGCATCATGACCTTGACAGCTGGCACTAGTGGTAAAGAACCCACCTGCCAATGCAGGAGATGAAAGAGACACAGTTTTGATTGCTGGGTCGGGCAGATCCCCCACAGAAGAGCATGGCAACCCACTCTCCGTATTCTTGCCTGGGAAATCCCATGGACAGAGAAGCCTGGCGGGCTACAGTCCACGGGGTCGCAAAGAGTCGGACATGACTGAGCAACTTAGCACACACACGCCCAGCCTTGTGATACTCTTTGTTGTATAGCACTTCTTTATCTCCTAGGGAGTTTTTCTGTGTTTCTTTGTTCCTTGTGGTGAAATTATGAGCTTCCTAGGGCATTATGAATCTTGAGAGAAAATGTTAACATGGTATAAAGCTTGAGTCAAACTGGCTAGGGTTCCAGTTTGGTCCCCATTAACACCAACAAGGTGTTAACTTACCTGTTTCCCTACCTTTAGGGGTGCAGTGAAGATAGAGGTGATATATGAAAAGGTTTTGGTTGTAGTCTGTCCCCAGCCCTTAGCCATGGGTTGGCAGGCACTTGATAAATGTAAGTTGATCTATTTGGGGTAACAGCCATATAGCTCATGTTTTTCTGCAGAATGACAGCCTAGCCACAATATGCAGTGTGCTGTAAGGCTGCAAAATTGAGGACCTGCTGTGTACAAGCCACTAGGGTGGAGATAGGTGTGTTTCAGAGATGATTTCTGGTACTCAGGGGTTTATGTTCTCAATAGGCTGGGCCTTTCTATGATTCTGAAGGTAATGGTCCTAGTAATTCCTGGAACATCATAGACAGTGGCCCACTGGGTCTTGTGGCTACCATCTTTCCTATTATGTAATTAAACAAAGCTTCCAACGTCTGCCGACTAGAAAACTTGTGTGCCTGGTAACTGACCTGTTATTACCTTTGCCAGCATCTTAACAGTTTTCTTGTCTCAGCTGTAATGCCATCAGAAGCAGGCCACAAAGAGCAAGCTGAGTCTTTCTTTTACAGTCCACAAAAAACTTTGAAAAATACCATATCAACCTCAAGAATGTGCAATATTCCTCCAGCTCCAGTGGTCAGAAGAGGGCTCTGTGATGTTGTGGAATTGTAACAACCTTCCCCCAGTTACTGGAAATGCTTAAAGGAATAAAATAATCATCAAATCACCTATTCTTTTTTTTTTTCCCCCAAGCCAGCACTCTTGGATATGAATGAAGACCTTCCTCAATCAGGAAAGGAAAGGTTCAGTTTACAACCTTAGCTTCAAGGCAAAGCCAGAATTAATTCCAAGATAAATCTTGATCTTAGGCATTTGGTTCCAGAAGTAACAGCATTTCTGCTGTAACTCCACCTGTGTTTTCTGCAAAATCACACACCTGTATATAATGTTTTAAGAGTGCTTATGGCAGAAATTGGAGAAGGCAATGGCACCCAACTCCAGTACTCTTGCCTGGAAAATCCCATGGATGGAGGAGCCCGGTAGGCTGCAGTCCATGGGGTCTCAAAGAGTCGAACGCGACTGAGCGACTTCCCTTTCACTTTTCACTTTCATGCACTGGAGAAGGAAATGGCAACCCACTCCAGTATTCTTGCCTGGAGAATCCCAGGGATGGAGGAGCCTGGTGGGCTGCCGTCTATGGAGTCACACAGAGTCGGACACGACTGAAGCGACTTAGCAGCAGCAGCAGCGTGACAGAAATAGAGTTGAGGCAATATACTGGCAATATGACCAGGATATGACAGAACTGTCATGGGCGACTAGGAAGAAGCTTTGGCCCACCGAGGCAGGCAGCTTAGTGTGATGCTGAAAATGTACAAGGAGCCTTCAGAGAGCAGAGCGGCAGCTGCTGAGACAGCGCCGGCGGAGGCGAAGCCCTGAGCCCCGCGGGGCTGCCCTGAAGCAGAGTGCTGCTGGGAATGTGGGGGAGGGGGCCCTGAGTGCAAGTCGGTGCTTCCCCCAACACTGTACTATGAAAACAATTTCAGAAATACTGAAATGTTGAAGCAATTGTATAGTGAGCACCTGTGTGTCTACCACCTCGATCCCCTACAGGCACTTGACTTTAATTAAAAAAAAAAATAAAGCTGAAGGGGCTTTTACTTTTCCTGTTGAAAATGATCATTCCACTCCGACCTTTCAGTTCCTTTGCCTTAGCAGAATTAGATTTGAACCAAAGGTTCTTACGTTTCACTGATGTCATCCCCCCACATTTGCCAATCATATATGAGCTAATTTGCATGATAGAAAGAGGCAACATTTTTGCACTGTGGTCTGTTTCTAAAGTGTGTAGAGTGTGTGTGACTGTCTCTCCCTGCTCCTTTTCTCCCTCATTTATTGTGGCAAAACCTGTGGGACAGAGAGCAGAGAGCTCATGCACCTTTCTCCCCAGACTGGTTCTCTGATGTTGTCACCACTTCAGTTCAGTCGCTCAGTCGTGTCCGACTCTTTGCGATCCCATGAATCCCAGCACGCCAGGCCTCCCTGTCCATCACCATCTCCCAGAGTTCACTCAGACTCACGTCCATAGAATCCATGATGCCATCCAGCCATCTCATCCTCGGTCGTCCCCTTCTCCTGCCCCCAATCCCTCCCAGCATCAGAGTCTTTTTCTAGTGAGTCAACCCTTCTCATGAGGTGGCCAAAGTATTGGAGTTTCAGCTTTAGCATCATTCCTTCCAAAGAAATCCCAGGGTTGGTCTCCTTCAGAATGGACTGGTTGGATCTCCTTGCAGTCCAAGGGACTCTCAAGAGTCTTCTCCAACACCACAGTTCAAAACCATCAATTCTTCGGCACTCAGCCTTCTTCACAGTCCAGCTCTCACATCCATACATGACCACAGGAAAAACGATAGCCTTGACTAGACGGACCTTAGTCAGCAAAGTAATGTCTCTGCTTTTGAATATACTATCTAGGTTGGTCATAACTTTTCTTCCAAGGAGTAAGCGTCTTCTAATTTCATGGCTGCAATCACCATCTGCAGTGATTTTGGAGCCCCCCAAAATAAAG
>SJYV01003762.1:112748-204906 GCA_006410875.1 Neotragus pygmaeus
GGATGCCATGATCTTCGTTTTCTGAATGTTGAGCTTTAAGCCAACTTTTTCACTCTCCTCTTTCACTTTCATCAAGAGGCTTTTTAGTTCCTCTTCACTTTCTGCCATAAGGGTGGTGTCATCTGCATATCTGAGGTTACTGATATTTCTCCTGGCAATCTTGATTCCAGCTTGTGCTTCTTTCAACCCAGTGTTTCTCATGATGTACTCTGCATATAAGTTAAATAAGTAGAATGACAATATACAGCCTTGACGTACTCTTTGGGCTTTAGATACCTGTATACTTAAGTCCTAGACTTTGTAAAATTATACATGACTTTCTGCATTATGAAATGAAGACCTCTTTCTATACTACTAAGGAAGCCTTCTGAACTTCCTACTTGCTAAAAGAATTTCATTACCAATTCATGATCTTCAACCTTTAGTTATTCTACTCCAAAATATCAATTGAGATTAGCAACAACAGTCCAGTTCCACCATCTTTATATTTATTTTTTCCTCCATACTCCCCAAACTCTTGACCATCATGCCAGACCATATTTCTTTTTACAGTAGCTCATCTCAATTTGTAGCAAATAAAAGATTTAACAACTGAACTGAAAAATTGTGCTAGTTGTCAGCTGTAATCCATTTACAGCACTGATGTTCTTATTGCCATATTGACCTAAAACAAAGAGAGTGTCATATATTTCTCCAGCAAAGGTAGATTTATTTTGGATCAACAGAGAACTCCAGTTTTAGGTCTGCAACACTGGTGAGCTATGTGCATGTCCAAGTTTGCCAAGGCAAAGGAAGAAATACACTTTTATAGAGGGGATGAGGAAGATGGAAGGGTTGTAATAAACAGCCCATGGCTTTTCATTGACAGCAAAGAAAAGGAGTCTTTCTTTTTGTTCGTCTCTTCTGTCTTCACAGGGTGTAAGAACTTTTCCTTTTGGTCTTTTAACTGTAATTAACTGAGGTTTTTAATTGTTTATTAATTTTTACAGCATTCTGAGTGGTGGATGATCCAGCTTCAAAATTCCACCTAAGTTTTCCCTCACCTGAGTCACTTTCAGAACCACCTGATTAGATTAGATTAGAACCCACTATTAACAAACTCCAAAATAGAAATTAGCAAGAAGGAAGCTCAAGCTACATAAAAGGAAGAAAGGACATGTAATTGAAAAGAGGCTATGATACTGTCTCAACAAAGACCTCAGTTGACCCTATAGGGAGCTCTAACTCTAGGATTATCCTTCAGATTTATCCTGGTTTGCAATGAGGTATTTGTGTCCTTTGTTGACCATTCATTTGATGCTGGCTTCCTTAGAAACGAGATGATTTTAGGTGATGTGGCTCATGTCAGCCAAGATAATTGTAAAGTAGGTTAACAGCTGATGCTATTCACCAGCAGCACTTCCAGCAGTGAGGGTAATAAGGTCTCTGAGTCTTAAAGGGAGATTTGCACACTACATTCAAATGCAAATCTGTAGTTCAAACTCTCATTGCCAGTATACTCTTTAATTAGGATTAATCACATGTTAGTACCACCAGAGTTTAATAGAGTTACTGTCTTTCTTTGTTTTCACTTGGTTTCTGCCCCAAACATTTGCCCTGACCTATTTTTGCATAGGGTAGCTGAAGTGATTAAATAAAGTTGTATGCTGAAATTCACACTGAAAATTTGAAAAATATGTATAGTGATATATTATTGCTATTTATCTCTAACCATATTTGTTCATATTCTTTGCTCTACTGAATTTCCTCTTATAACAATCAGATGTCTAATATTATAAAATATATGTCCTTGTCTATACAATTTTAGTCTGAAGGAGGCTTTGATGACTTAGAATTAATTTCCTGTCTTCCAAGTGGACTCTAAGAAATATAAATAGAATCAACATTATTTTCTTTTCATTCTTATAATTCCTGACAATGAAAATGAGGTCACTGATTTTACTTTCATGAGCATACCTGGAATCTCCTCTTTGGCCCCACACGAATTACCTTAAGTTTTGTATTTAGTATACTTGACACCTGGAGCATTATTTTTTAACACCATACTTCTCTATATGGCAAAAATTTTATTAGTAGTAACAATGATGTAAAATCAATAATAGTAAGACAGGAAAGAAATACTGACAGGGGAAATTTATTGTTAAAAAACTTTATATGGCATTGAAATTCATATGTATAGTTATATAAAAGAATATGAAATAAAAGTTATGAACAATTATTTTCAATTATATTAGTGTATTTGCAAAATAGGGAAAAATAAATATATACCTAAATATTTAAAATAAATAAATATATACCTACATGTTGATTTGTCTTAGTAATGATTAATAACTAAAATTTCTATTTTTTGAGGTGTAACTTCTGGAAATTTGTCAATATCTTCATCAAAATTGATCTCCTTCACATAAATCATGTTCAGTAGATAGTATAGTCAGATTTTTCCACCTAGCTTTGCTCACGGTTGACTGAAGAGTGAAAGTGAAATTTGCTCAGTCCTATCTGCATCTTTGGGACTCCATGGACTATGCAGTCCATAGAATTCTCCAGCCTAGAATACTGAAATGGGTAGCCTTTCCATTCTTCAGGGGATCCTCCCAATCCAGGGATCAAACCCAGCATTGCAAGTGGCTTCTTTACCAGCTGAGGCATAAGGGAAGCCCAAGAAAAAGTGAAGTGGGTAGCCTATCTTTCTCCAATGGATCTTCCTGACCAGGAATCCAACAGGAGTCTCCTGCATTGCAGGCAGATTCCTTAGCAACTGAGCTATCAGGGAAGCCCAACTGAATAATGCTTTTTATTAATTTTTATTTTAAAAAGTTCCTTTCACATGAAGAATTGACATATGCAAATGGTTTTGAAAAGTCTTAAAGATAAGTTTAACAGAAATTTATAAAAATCCCATTTCATAATGAATTTTATAAACGGGAATTTTAAGTCTTTGTTTTTTTCAGGATTAATTATAGCAACTTTGAAATGCCTCTGTAGGAAACAATATGTAGATAAATATATGGAGAGAGAGCCTAAAATAAATAAACAAATAAAACCAAACTCCAAGTAGTCACATTGAATGACAAATGAAATTAACTTATGTTCTTTTCTTTTGTCCTTAAAATCACTGTGCTATCACTATTCATTCTGAGTTAACAGATTAATACCTGAAATATGTGGTACTGGAAAAGTTAAAGATTTTCTTCCAGAGTGAGCTCAAACAGTACCAAGTTTTAATGAGTTTAGTTTCAATACAAATACATGTATTTGAATCCACAAGGTTTGAGGGCAAATTGTAAAATCCAAGTTAATTTCCATATAAAATATTTTGAATAAAGGATAAATATTAAGTATCTGTTAAGTTGAAAATTGCATATGTACCTAAACATAAAAATAAATATATTTAGAACTTAATAGCTGCAGCAGTTGCTTAAAGTATTTTATCACACACATAGAACTGCTAGCACATGTTTATAATAAAAGGCCGTCCATGTTTTGTTTTAAATTATCGGCACTCACATTGTCAAACCATTAAATCTAGTCAACACTGTGGCCACAATTCACATCTTTCTCATGTGCAAATGCATTCATCTCTTCCCCAAGTCTCCTTCTAATATATAACAAACTTGAAGTTCAGGGTTTGATTATCTGCATCAAGATGGAATGCAAATAAAGATCCTCAGGTGTGGTTTTTCTCTAGCTGAAGACCTTGAACTAAAGAAACATGTTATAGTCCCCAGACACCTAATACCAGCATCCCTTTGTAAAAGAGGATTGTGATTAACACAGTGAAAGTATTCGTCACTGAGTCATGTCTGACTCTTTGTGATCCCATAGAGTGTAGCTTGCCAGGCTCCTTTGTCCATGGAGTTCTCTAGGCAAGAACACTGGAGTAGGTTGTCATGCTTTCCTCCAGGGAATCATCCTGACCCAGGGATCAAATCCATCTCTTGCATTGCAGGAAGATTCTTTACTGTCTGAGCCACCAGGGAAGCCCAACCCAGTAGATACTGCCATGTAAAATGGGAAGAAATAAGAGACATTAAGCCAAAGCTGGACCCATGTTGTCATAGCTCCTTGATTAAGCAGTTTCTGGAAGGGATTCTCTGAAGCTCTCAGCTTCACCCTCCATGCTCTTTGTCTCCCATACCTTCCCCACTCCACTCCCATCCTTACCAAACTTCTTTTTTTTTTTTCATTAAAAAATGGTCCAGTTTTACAATTAAAAGACTTTTCTTTGTCTTCTTACAAATAAAAGTCGTATCTCAGAGGCTTGTATTCATTTGGTCTCTTTCTCTGTCACTTTTAGGGGCCACTCTTTAAATGGACCACTCTTTTACATTATTTGAGATATATTTATATGACAATTTATAATTCACTCCTTTAGACAAAAGCTACCACACGAATTCCTTGTGGAGAGCCTCTCTTTATTTTGGGCTGTATGTATGATGTTGTGGAGAAATACTCTCAAACAAACACTTTCTGTTTAGCTAAGAGGATCTCCAGGTCCTATTTTGAGTCATTAAAAGGTCTTGATAAGGGTGTCTTTATTTGTGCTAAGTCCCTTCAGTCCTGTCTGACTCTTTGTGACCCTATGGACAGTAGCCCACCAGGCTCTTCTGTCCATGGGATCATCCAGGCAAGAATACTGGACTGGGTTGTCATGCCTGCCTTCAGGGGATCCTCCAGACCAAGGCAACCAACTCGTGTCTCCTGAGTCTCCTGCATTATAACTGGTTCTTCACTGCTGAGCCACCAGGAAAGCCCACCAACCTCTGTATGAATTATCAATTGCTGTAAATTCAAGCATAAAAAAAGGAAATTAGAGATACCAAGGGAAAAGTTTATGCAATGATGGGCACAATAAAGGACAGAAATGGTACGGACCTGATAGAAGTAGAAGAGATTAAGAAGAGGTGACATGAATACATAGAAAAACTATATATATTTTTTAAAAAAAGGTCTTAATGACGCAGATAACCACAGTGGTATGATCACTCACTTAGAGCCAGACATCCAAGAGTGCAAAATCAAGTAGGCCTTAGGGAGCATTAGTACCAACAAAGCTAGTGGTAGTAATGGAATTCCAGCTGAGCTATTTCAAATCCCAAAGATGATGCTGTTAAAATACTGCACTCAATATGCCAGCAAATCTGGAAAACTCAGCAGTGGCCACAGAACTGGAAAAGGTCAGTTTTCACTCCAATTCCAAAGAAGGGCAGGGTCAAAGAATGTCCAAACTACTCCACAATTGTACTCATTTCATATGCTATCAAAGTAATGCTCAAAATTCTCCAAGCTAGATTTCAACATTATGAGAATCAATAACTTCTATGGATGCTTGGGGCTGGTGAACCAAGCTGGATTTATAAAAGGTGGAGGAACAAGAGATCAAATTGCCAACAACCATTGGATCATAGAAAGAGTAAGGGAATTCTAGAAAAACATCTACTTCTGCTTCAGTAACTATTGTAAATCCCTTGACTGTGTAGATCACAACAAACTGTGGAAAAGTCTTAAAGAAATGGGAATACTAGACCATCTTACCTGCCTCCTGAGAAATCTGTATGCAGGTCAAGAAGCAACACTTAAAACCCAACATGGAACAAAGAAATGGTTCAAAACTGGGAAAGGGATACGTTAGGGCTGGAGACAATCTCCCTGCTTATTTAACTTCCATGCCAAGTACATCATGGTAAATGCTGGGCTGGATGAATCAAGATTGCCAGTAGAAATATCAATAACCAAATATATGCAAATGACACCACCCTATGGCAGAAAGCAACTAGTAACTAAGGAGCCTTTTGATGAAGGTAAAAGAGGACCATGAAAAAGCTGGCTTAAAACTAAACATTCAAAAAACTAAGTTTATGATATCTGGTCCCATCAGTTCAGTTCAGTTGTTCAGTCATGTTCGACTCTTTGTGACACCATGAATTGCAGCATGCCAGGCTCCCCTGTCCATCACCAACTCCCAGAGTTCACCCAAACTCACTTCCATCGAGTCAGTGATGCCATCCAGCCATCTCATCCTCTGTTGTCCCCTTCTCCTCCTGTCGCCAATCCCTCCCAGCATCAGAGTCTTTTCCAATGAGTGAACTCTTCACATGAAGTGGCCAAAGGACTGGAGTTTCAGCTTTAGCAGCATTCCTTCCAAAGAATACCCAGGTATGATCTCCTTTAGAATAGACTGGTTGGATCTCCTAGCAATCCAAGGGACTCTCAAGAGTTTTCTCCAACACCACAGTTCAAAAGCATCAATTCTTCCACACTCAGCCTTCTTCACAGTCCAACTCTCACATCCATACATGACTACTGGAAAAACCATAGCCTTGACTAGATGCATCTTTGTTGGCAAAGTAATATCTCTGCTTTTTAATATGCTATCTAGGTTGGTCATAACTTTCCTTCCAAGGAGTAAGTGTCTTCATTTCATGGCTGCAATCACTATCTGCAGTGATTCTAGTCCCATCACTTCAGGGAAAATAGATGAAACAATGGAAACAGTGACAGACCTTTACTTTCTCAGGCTCCAAAATTACTACATACAGTTACTGCAGCCATGAAATTAAAAGGCACTTGCTTCTTGGAAGAAAAACTATGACAAACCTAGACAGAATATTACAAAGCAGAGACCTTACTTTGCCGACAAAGTATAGTCAAGGTATGGTTTTCCAGTAGTCATGTATGGATGTGAGAGCTGGACCAGAAAGAAAGCTGAATGCTACAGAATTGATGCTTTTGAACTGTGGTGCTGGAGAAGACTCTTAAGAGTCCTTTGGACTGCAAGAAGATCAAACCAGTCAATCCTAAAGGAAATCAATCCTGCATACTCATTGGAAGGGCTGATGCTGAAGCTGAAACTCCAGTATTTGGCCACCTGATGCAAAGAAACAACTAATTGGAAAAGACCCTGATGCTGGAAAAGATTGAAGGCATTGGTGGGCATGACAGAGGATGAAATGGCATCATGGATTCAAAGGAATTAACTTTGAGAAAGCTTGAGAAAACTCTGGGAAATTTTGAAAGACAGGAAGCCTGGCATGCTGCAGTCCATGAGGCGGCAGAGAATGAAACAAGTCTTATTGACTGAATGACAACAACAAGAAGCATAAGTTAAGCCCAAATCAGGGACTATCTATTGCAGATATTTAACTTAATTATCCCAAAAATTTAAAGGGTAGATTTTACTACACTGCTTAAACTGGGTGAGGAAATCTGCCTATCTAGTTGTAGGGTTGAATATTAGGCAGTCCAAAATGTCTATGGTTAAAAAAGCTGACATTTTCTTCTCTATGTACTCTTTTTGATTTCCTTCTGAAGAGTTAATTTAGAAACTAAGTACATCATTTGTTAGTCCTCTTAGATCACAAGTTGAACTACATTAATTTACCATGTGTATCCAAAACACATTGGGCTTCCCTGGTGACTTGATGGTAAAGAATACACTTGCCAATGCAGGAGACACAAGTTTGATCCCTGGGTCTAGAAGATTTCCTGGAGAAGGACATGGAAACCCACTCTAGTATTCTTGCTTGGATAATCCCATGGATAGAGAAGCCTGGCAAGCTATAGTACATGGGGTTGCAAAAAAGTTGGGCATGATTTAGTGACTAAACTACAACAGCATAGCAAACACATAACAATGCTAAGATCATAGTAGTCTTTCAAAAGATATTTGTTAAATGAAAAAATTCTTAACTCTATAATATGAAGACTTCAGGAGACATCCTCAAAAAAGAATATCTGCAACCTAGAGAAGATATTTCTCTTAACTTTCCCCAAATACTATCCTTTGAATTTCTCTGAAATTCCAGGTTGTGTATCTAAAACCAAATAAATTGTATAAATAAATAAACCAAATAAATTTTNGAAGACTTCAGGAGACATCCTCAAAAAAGAATATCTGCAACCTAGAGAAGATATTTCTCTTAACTTTCCCCAAATACTATCCTTTGAATTTCTCTGAAATTCCAGGTTGTGTATCTAAAACCAAATAAATTGTATAAATAAATAAACCAAATAAATTTTATTTATTTGTTTTTACTCTAAATATTTATTTACCATGGCATATGCACAGGCACAAAAACCAAATAATTCATTATACTAAATAAATGTTACTGTCTATGATATGTGAACTCCAGTGAATTTATCTGTGTGAACTAACACCCAAAAAAGATGTTCTTTTCATTATAGGGGAATGCAATGTAAAAGTAGGAAGTCAAGAAACACCTGGAGTAACAGGGAAATTTGGCCTTGGAATATGGAATGAGGCAAGGCAAAGACTAATAGAGTTTTGCCAAGAAAATGCACTGGTCATAGCAAACACCCTCTTCCAACAACACAAGAGAAGACTCTACACATGGACATCACCAGATGGTCAACACCGAAATCAGACTGATTATATTCTATGCANATAGTTTTTCTCCTGTAATTGAGATCTAATCTTACTGTATTGTGGTCAGAAAGTATGCTTGGAATGATTTCAATTTTTTTGAATTTACCAAGGCTAGATGTTTTCTATCCTGGAGAAGGTTCCTTGTGTGCTTGAAAAAAAGGTGATATTCATTGTTTGGGGTTGAAATGCCCTATAGATATCAATTAGGTCTAACTGGTCTATTGTATCATTTAAAGTTTGTGTTTCCTTCTTAATTTTCTGTTTAGTTGATCTATTCATAGGTGTGAGTTGGGTATTAAAGTCTCCCACTATTATTGTGTTACTGTTAATGTCCCTTTTCATACTTGCCAGCATTTACCTTATGTATTGAGGTGCTCCTATACTGGAAGCATATATATTTATAATTGTTATATCTTCTTATTGGATTGATCCTTTGATCATTATGTAGTGTCCTTCTTTGTCTCTTTTCACAGCCTTTGTTTTAAAGTCTGTTTTATCTGATCTGAGTATTGCTATTCTTGCTTTCTTTTGGTCTCTATTTGTGTGGAATATCTTTTTCCAACACTTTACTTTCAGTCTGTATGTGTCCCTTGTTTTGAGGTGGGTCTCTTGTAGACAGCATATATAGGGGTCTTGTTTTTGTATCCATTCAGCCAGTCTTTGTCTTTTGGATGGGGCATTCAACCCATTTACATTTAAGGTAATTATTGAAAAGTATGATCCAATTGCCATTTACTTTATTGTTTTGGGTTTGAGTTTATACACCCTTTTTGTGTTTCCTGTTTAGAGAAGATCCTTTAGCATTTGTTGGAGAGCTGGTTTGGTGGTGCTGAATTCTCTCACCTTTGGTTTATCTATAAAGCTTCTGATTTCTCCTTCATATTTGAATGAGATCCTTTCTGGGTACAGTAATCTGGGCTGTAGATTACTTTCTTTCATCATTTTAAATATGTCCTGCATTCTGTCCTGGCCTGAAGAGTTTCTATTGAAAGATCAGCTGTTATCCTTATGGGAATCCCTTTGTATGTTGTTTGTTCTTTTTCCCTTGTTGCTTTTAATATTTGTTCTATGTATTTGATCTTAGTTATTTTGATTAATATGTGTCTTGGGGTGTTTCACCTTGGGTTTATCCTGTTTGGGACTCTCTGGGTTTCTTGGACTTGGGTGATTATTTCCTTCCCCATTTTAGGGAAGTTTTCAACTATTATTTCCTCAAATATTTTCTCATGGTTTTTCCTTTTGTCTTTGTCTTCTGGGACTCCTATGATTCGGATGTTGGTGTGTTTAACATTGTCCCAGAGGTCTAAGGTTGTCCTCATTTCTTTTAATTCTTTTTTTCTTTTTTCCTCTCTGATTCATTTATTTCTATCATTCTATCTTCTACCTCACTAATCCTATCTTCTGCCTCCCTTATTCTACTATTTGTTCCCTCCCAAGTGTTTTTGAGATAATTTATTGCATTATTCATTATATACTGACTCTTTTCTATTTCTCCTAGGTTCTTGTTAAACCTTTCTTGTATCTTCTCAATCCTTGTCTCCAGGCTATTTATCTGTGACTCCATTTTGTTTTCAAGATTTTTGATCATTTTCACTATCATTATTTTGGCTTTCTTTATCAGGTAAATTCCCCATCTCTTCCTCTTTTTTTTTTTTTTTTTTTGGTTTGTTGGGCATTTATCCTGTTCCCCTACCTGCTGAGTAATCCTCTGTCTCTTCATCTTGTTTATATTGCTGTGTTTGGGGTGGCCTTTCTGTATTCTGGCAGTTTGTGGAGGTCTCTTTATTGTGAAGTTTCCTCGCTGTGGGTGGGGTTTTACAGGTGGTTTGTCAAGATTTCTTGGTTAGGGAAGCTTGTGTCAGTGTTCTGGTGTGTGGATTTTTGTGGATTTTGCCTGTTTTAAAAAAAAAATAGTTCAGATCACTTACAGTTAATCAAATTTGTCTCACTATGATGATGTCTGTATAAAATTAATGAGTCATTGGATGATAGTGAAGTGAAAGTGAAGTCTCTCAGTCTTGTCTGACTCTTTGCAACCCCATGGACTGTAGCCTATCAGGCTCCTCAATCCATGAGATTTTCCAGGCAAGAGTGCTGGAGTGGATTGCCATTTCCTTCTCCAGGAGATCTCCCCAATCCAGGAGTGAAACCTGGGTCTCCTGCATTGCAGGCAGACTTTTCAGTCTTAGCCACCAGGGATCACCATTGGATGATATAACAGGTTAATTTAAGGTGAACAAGTCAAGATTTGCATTGCAGGCAGACTTTTCAGTCTGAGCCACCAGGGATCACCACTGGATGACATAACAGGTTAATTTAAGGTGAACAAGTCAAGATTTGCATATGCCTTTGAGTGGATTCACACTAGAAAAGCTTTTTGGATTATGCAGCCAGGAGCCAAGGAATGCCAGTGACCTCTAGAGGTAAAAGAGGCAAGGACAGATTCAACCCTGAGAGCCCCAGACAACTGATTCAGCTGACATCTTGCTTTACTTTTACTAACACTTTTTTATTTTCACTTCTCCTTTTAGAACTATGAAAAACAAACTTGTATTGTTTTAAGCCACCAAAAATTAAAGGCTTTTAGTTCTAGGATTCACATCTGAGTGTAAGCATCCAGGATATCATGATAATTTTCAGTTGTTCTGAATATTATACAAGTCCAGTGGCTATCATATAACCTCAAATGCTGGAAAGAACATAAGCAACATAAGAAACTTTGAGACTCAGAGAATTGGCAAGAAAAGTAATTTCTGATGAGAGAGGAAAAATGGAAGTTAAAAACGGATAAATCCATGAAATATATATGATTTTGCACATATCAATCTAATAAGAATGCAAATATTGTGAATACTTTCTACTCATACAGTACTGACATTTACCAAATAGAATTCTGTTATTTGACCTCCTTCTGTAAACATTGACATTGCAGTCACATTTATAATAGATTTCTGTCTGTTTTATTGCAGTTGAATGTTTCCACCGGGAATGTTATTAGCTATTATGGCTGAAAATGCACCTGCACCAGCTGTGCAGCTAAGCATAAAGTAGGCACCAGCCAAAATCCCAGAGTCTCTTAACAGAACTCTGCTGCATTACTGCCATGAATCCAACATCCACCCTGAAACAGTAGGGAGGAAAAGTTCTTCCAACACTTCATTTCCATAGAAATGAGGATCTGTCTTCTATCCTTGCTTTCCCACATTACAGTATCTGCTCTTCCTTTCCTTGAATCCTAATCTTTCTCATTTATCCATTAGCTGTAGACAGCTTCATGTTGCATTAGTAAAAACTACTGGAAGAAGAGGATGAAGTCAATTAAGTCAAAATGTTTTTGTTTAGTCGGTAAGTCATGTCTTATTCTTTGCAGTCCCCATGGACTGTAGCTCACCAGGCTCCTCTGTCCCTTCGATTTTCCAGGCAAGAATACTGGAATGGGTTACCATTTCCTTCTCCACAATTGAGTCATAAGACAATATAAATGTAAAATATATATATATATATCAATGAAAGCAAATTTATGTAAAAGCATAAAGAAAGTGGGGGAAAATAAGAATGTGTTTATTTTATCAAGCTATTGAATTATTAACAAAAATTACATAATGGATATGTTCATTATTTTATAAAGTAATTGACATAAATATTATTATTAATTAAATGTGTATTCACTTGAGTTATAAAATGAAAATAGTAGCTAAGTATAATATTCTTGTGACTCAACAAATGCAAAAATGCATTTTGATCAAATGTAGAAATAAAATATAGGGTAAAAGAAAGATAAAAATTATTTAACTATCTTCATTGATTAATTTATCAAATATTAAGAAAATTAAAAGCAGTTCTCTAGATTCTTATAAGGGAAAATGTGAGGGATGAAATAAAAATTTTGATTACTACAGCTTTTGACAGAGGTATAACTTCATATATTCTGAGTATGTAACAAGAATTAAATGTATGAATATAGTTCAACAAAATATATCTGCAAGAAAATTCTGCCAACTATTTACAATCTTGGGAAAAGCAACTGACTATTGAGTAATAGTTAAATTATTCTTAATCATCTCATATGTGGCAGAGTAGTTGCCACACTCACTTTGTTAATCAATGCATTCCCATGTCAAGTAGCATTTTTATTACCTAGAAACTACTGTGGATAATAAGTATTTCCATGGTGCTCACAGCAACAGAGGCAAAAAATAGGTAGAAAATAATGATACTGAGTTTAGATGGCCAAAGTTGATAAATATCCTATATTGTGTGTCAGTTATATTTTAAAATACATTATATCAATGAAACAATTGTGCAACAACAGCAGGTATAGATTTCCAAACCAAAAAGAAAAACTTCTAAGTAAAAAATTAATGTGAACACAATGTAAACCTTGTATGAATCTTTTTTTTTCCTCAAGTTAGCTACTAATTTCATAAAAGCTAGACAAGATATTATAGGAGAACTTGTTCTTAGGTACAGGCCACATCATTCTCCCTTAGCAGAATTCCTGAGAGAAATTCTACTAGAGAATTTCCTATATCTTTAGACTATTTTCCTCCAACTATTTTTTAGTAATTAGTTCTATAACTAGATGCTATTTCAGAAGGGTTTTCATTGCAATTACAATGAAATTGTAAATATATTTTTATTAAAAATTTTCTTGACGCATGTATACTATCATGTAAGAAACGAGGCACCAGTCTATGTTTGATGCAGGATGCAGGATGCTTGGGGCTGGTGCACGGGGATGATCCAGACTGACGATGTGGGGTGGGAGGTGGGAGGGGGAACAAAAATTTAAAAATAAAATAAAAATAAAAAATAAAAATACAATAAACTTCAAAAAAAAGAAAAGAAAAAAATTTTTTCTAATACTCCACTAAATAGAATTGCAACACAGCTTTGTTATAGAATTAATTTTCAAATTAGCTGCTCAATGAAAATACATTATGCCAGCCGATTTACCTTTACAAGAATGACAATAAGGTAACAAGATAGCTGATTTTTTAAACATGTTTTCCATACCAAATATTATAAAACAAATGAAAAATGTCAAATTTTGCATAATGTTCATTATAACCTTGAAGTGGATATAATTGCTACATAGGTATAGTAAATAATGAAAGTGAAGGTTGAATGAGTTATGTACTCTAGGTCACAGTCATTACATGACAGAGGCAGGATTCATCCTTGCATATGTATTGAATAAAGTACATGGGATTTAGTTCAGGAGAAAAGAATAATATAAAAAATCCAGTATTCTGTACCTCAATTTTTACATTAAAATGATATGTTTTATAATAAAACTGAAACTACACAATACATTAAAATCGACTGTCCTACTTTAAGGCAGAAAATAAAATGAACTCAAATATGAACACATCCTAAAATATGGATTTTAAATCTACCCTTAGTGCTGCATAACTTGAGGAAGAATCATTTTGAAATATTCAGGAGTGTATTTTTTCATTTATGAAACATGAAAATTAGACTAGCTGATATTTAACATCTTCCCAGATCTAAGATCTGTGTCATCTTATTTTCTCAGAATTGCCAAAGACCAGTGATAAGACTGTGAAATAGGGACTAGGTGAAATGTTCTTATAACCTGTATATTTCATAAAATCCATGACTGATTAAAGAATTTTCTCTGAAAAAATAACTGAGTTGTTAATATCTAAGAATAACATAATGTTACTAAAATATCTCTCTGACTAGACAGTAGAAATGGCAGACATAGATTAAACAACACTTGATTTTGAATAACACAGAGAATGTGGAAAGGGGAGTGGCCAGGTTAAACAACTGGGTGAGTAGAAGTAACTTTCTTGAATTGTGACCATTGGGGAGGGGTAAGTTTGAGAAGGACAAGCTTGTTTTGGACATGTGCTATTTAATGATATATCTGTATTAGGTACTTGATTAGGTATTTAATTTTTATTAACCAACATATTGAGATAATGAATAAGAATATTTTAAGGCCTTACAATATGTCACCAAATCATTCTTTGAAGTGTTTGTACAATTTATCATGTCTATGGGTATAGTATGAGAATGCCCATTTTTCCATACTATTGCCAAGTGCTATTATTTTATACATACAGAGATGTTGCCAGTTTTTCAAATTTAAAAAAAAAATTGACATTTTTCAGGGAGAAACAGAATGTTGCCTTAGAAAGCTTAATCTGTGATATAAATTTTATCTGAAGAAGTCATAACTGGCTCTAAAAGGGTAAAATAAATAGAAATATTGAGTGGTAGCTAATGTTTAGATTACAAAACATAGAAGCCTCAATTTTAGATTTGGTTAATTGGAGTTGATCACGAAATTTAAATTACCTATCAGAGCAAGTATTGGAGACTTGATGTATTAGTTATCAAGTGTTGCATAACAAATGACCAAAAGCTTAAAGAGGCACAAAATAACATACATTTATTATCTCATTATATCCATAGGTTAAGAATCTAAAAGTGGCTTGGCTGGATCATAGTCTCAGTATCTTCCAAGACTGCAATTGTGGTGTGAGCTGGGCTGTGTTCTTTTTGGAGCTTGATATCCTTTTTCAACTTCGAATAGTTGCTGGTAGAATTCAGTTTTTTATAGCTGAAAATTGAAGGATGGAGGCTCCTTTTTTCCCTATCTGCCAGCCAGGGATGCTCCCAGCTCATAGAAGCTACCTTCAATTCTTTGCTGATGTGATCCTCTTATAAAATGTAGCTCACATATTCAAGGCTAATAGGAGAATCTCACTATAGTCTGCTAAAACAGTCTCATATAATATAACTTAATTGGGGGAGTGACTATCTCATCACCTTCCTGTACTCTATTGGTTGGAAACAATTTACACATGCTTTCATAATTTAAGAGTAAGAGAATGCAAAAGGGCCTGATTCATTGGAGGAATCCCTAAAAGGTATATTCATCACACTTCTCCTTTAGGTTACCAAAATGTATTGTGTAAGTTTTGATTAGGATATATGTGTCTCAAAGTATCAGAGTCTCTTTCTAAAAGTAAATAAAAATTGGTGGGTTTACTATCTCATAATGTAAGGAGAATTACTGTAGGGCAATTTCAACATTGATGTTGTAGCTTCATGAAACAGCTAATGGTTTTGGTGGTGGTTGTCTCTGTTATCCATAGCTTCTATGCCATTTCTATTCTTACAGTCACAAATCAGACTCAGTCAGCTCTAGGCTTCATGTAGAGACATCAACCAATGAAGAAACAGAATGTCTTTCATTCATTTTTTCCCCTTTTTTTAAAAAGTATTTATTTTTAATTGTAGAATAATTGCTTTATAATATTTTGTTTGTTTCTGCCATATATCAACATGTATCAGTCATAAGTATATGTATGTCACCTCCCTCTTGAAACTCCCTCCCACCCTCTACCCTGTTCCACCCTTCTAGGTTGTCACAGAGCACCAGATTTGAGCTCCTGATGTTATATAGTACATTTCCATTAACTATCTAATTTTACATATGATAATGTATATGTTTCAGTGCTACTCTCTCAATTCATTCCACCTTCTCCTTCCCCCACTCTGCCCACAAGTCTGTTCTTTATGTCTGTATCTTATGGAGGGGGGAAAACAGAAAAGGGAACCCTCCTGCACTGTCGATGGGAATGCAAATTGATACAGCCACTATGAAGAACAATATGGAGATTCCTTATAAAAAACTAGGAATAAAATTACCATTTGACCCAAAAATCCCACTCTTGGTCACATACTCTGAGAAAACCATAACTGAAAAAGACACATGTATCCAGTGGTCATGTATGGATGTGAGAGCTGAACTGTGAAGAAAGCTGAGCACTGAAGAACTGATGCTTTTGAACTGTGGTATTGGAGAAGACTCTTGAGAGTCCCTTGGACTGCAAGGAGATCCAACCAGTCGGTTCTAAAGGAGATCAGCCCTAGGTGTTCTTTGGAAGGACTGATGCTAAAGCTGAAACTCCAATACTTTGGTCACCTCATGCGAAGAGTTGACTCACTGAAAAAGACTCCGATGCTGGGAGGGACTGGGAGCAGGAGGAGAGGGGGACGACAGAGGATGAGATGGCTGGATGGCATCACCAACTCGATGGGTGGGAGTTTGGGTGAACTCTGGGAATTGGTGATTGACAGGGAGGCCTGGCGTGCTGCAATTCATGTGGTCGCAAATAGTCAGACATGACTGAGTGACTGAACTGAACTGAACTGATCCCAATGTTCATTGCAGTACTAGTTAGAATAGCTAGAACATGGAAGCAACCTAGATGTACATCAACAGATGAATGGACAAAGACACTGTGGTACATTTACACTATGGAATATTACTCAGCCACAAAAAAAGAACATATTTGACTCAGTTCTAATAAGGTAGATGAACCTAGAGCCTATTATACAGAGTAAAGTAAGTCAGAAAGAGAAAGACAAATATTTTATATTAATTCATATATATGGAATCTAGAAGAATGGTACTGGTGAATCTATCAGCAGGGCAGCAGTGGAGATGCAGTCATTCACTTTTAACATGAAGGAAAATGTCTCAGAAAACATGCTGGATACCATTGGGTTGGATTGAATACATAATTAGTTCTAGAAGCAAGGGTGTCTGGAAATGCATGAGGCATTTTCAGAAGCCACAGTTTTGGAAGGAAATCTTCCATCAGAGATGGAGCATGGCAGCATGGCTGTTGGGTGTACTAACAGATAGTATCTTCCATATTATTAAAACAAAATTTTAACAAAAATATCACCTTTTATCTAAGGTGCATGTAAATATATTTTAGTATATCCAGAACTTGTAAGACATACTGCTCTCTTCCTAACTCAAAGTTTCATCCTATCAATAAGAAGCATCTGTTTTATTTCAGTTTCAGCTTTGACTATTACAGAGAAATCTGTTTCTAATCTTTTACATAATAGTTCCTCTGAGAGAAAAGGAATACCAGTGAGACAGGTCTCACCCTTTTCACCCCCAAACTCACTGGAAGCAAACTGTCTTCAGGACTTCAAAGACCCTCACAATTAGAAACTCTGATAAACAACTATGTTTGAGATCTCCCTTCAATAAGTTCCATGCAATGTATTGTTTCATTTCCCCATCTGAGGAAGACTTGCATGGAAGATGAAAGCATGTGCTTGTTTAAAATGATGCTTTTGTTCAGGTCAAATGGAACTCCCTCCTATTATTCCTACTTTAAAGAAAAATGTCATTTGAAATCCAAAGATAAGGCAACAAATTGGTCATAATTCAACAAAGTAGGTTTTCTATGACATTTGGCACATTTGAAATCCTCAAACAAATTGAAGTTTCAAATTACCAGACTATCTTCCTGCATCATGAAAATTGCTTCAAAAGACTCTCAGGCACTAATATATTTAGGATCCAATTACAGGCTTTCTGTAAACAAGTAATTTTCCTAAGTAGCTAATAAAGTTTTGTCTCTTTATTCATTGTGCTATCATTGATTGATGGCAAAGAAAACACAAATATATCAAAGAATTCTGTTTTTGGCATTTGAATGTTTCAGAAATTCTCTTATTTTGCATTTTGGTTTACAAACTGTATTGTTAGTGTCCACTGACCAAAAAAAAAGAGAAAAAGTTTCCCAGATATGACAACAAAAAACAAAAAAATTAGAAAACAAGGCTTAAATAATTAAATGTTTGAAATAACACATAATTTAATAGCAGTTAATAAGTAAGATAAATGTTACCCAAAGCTAACATATGTTTTCTTAGATGCATATGTTAGTGGGAGATATATATATGTATATATACATACAGACACATATATATAATGTCTATTAAAAAGTGCTTTCATATAACTTGCTATTTATTTGTCTTCTCCCAAAGTGATGCTCTTTTTTTTTTTAATTGTTATTTTTGACTAAAATGAGGCTGGACATTTCCAGAAATAGCACCCCAGTTTTCAGAAAAATATGTATCTATATCTGTGTGCACACACAGACACACATACACAATACAAATATGCATACACATATATGTAAATATTCATGTATAAATAAACTCACATGTACATCTATAACAGTTTCTATATCTAAATCTGTATATACACACACATGTATGTATATATAACATGAGTTTATACCAATATTTTAGTTTCATTTCATGAAGGAGTCTGTCAAGGCTGTACACTGTCACCTTGCTTATTTAACTTATACGTAGAGTGCCTCATGTGAAATGCTAGGCTAGATGAAGTGCAAGCTTAATCAAGATTGCCAGGAGAAGTAGCCATAACCTCAGATATGCACATGACACCACCCTAATGGCAGAAAGTGAAGAGAAACTAAAGAGTCTCTTCATAAAGGTGAAAAAGGAGAATGAAAAAGCTGGCTTAAAACTCAGCATTCAAAAAACTAAGATCAATATTCTTTGGGCTGGTGCACTGGGACAACCTAGAGGGATGGTATGGGGAGGGAGGAGGGAAGAGGGTTCAGGATGGGGAACACGTGTATACCTGTGGCGGATTCATATTGATGCATGGCAAAACTGATACAATATTGTAAAGTGATTAACCTCCAATTAAAATAAATAAATTTATATTAAAATAAATAAAATTAATTAATTAATTAAAAACAAACAAAACTAAGATCATGACATCCAATTCCATCTGTTCATAGCAAATAGATGGGGAAACAATGGAAACACTGACAGACTTTATTTTCTTGGGCTCCAAAATCACTGTAGACAGTAACTGCAGCCATGAAATTAAAAGATACTTGCTCCTTGAAAAAATTGCTATGAAAAAACTAGACAGAATATTAAAAAGCAGAGACGTTACTTTGCCAACAAAGGTCTGTTTAGTCAAAGATACAGTTTTTTTTCAGTAGTCATGTAAGGATATGAGAATTGGAACTTAAAGAAAGCTGAGTGCCAAAGAATTGATACTTTCAAATTGTGGTGTTGAATTCTCTTGAGAAGACCTCAAGAGAAGTCTTCTCAAGAGTCTTTGGACTGCAAAGAGATCAAACCAGTCAATCTAAAGGAAATCAACTCTCCATATTCGTTGGAAGGACTGACACTGATGCTGAAGCTCAAATACTTTAGCCACCTGATGTGAAGAGCCAACTCATTGAAAAAGACCCTGATGCTGGGAAAGATGGAAGCCAGGAGGAGAAATGGGCAACAGAGGACAAGATGGGTGGATGGCAACACCAACTCAATGCTCATGATTTTGAGCCCACTCTGGAACATGGTGAAGGATAGTGAAGCCTGGAGTTCTGCAGGCCATGGAGTTGCAGATAGTTGGACACGACTTAACAGCAAAACAACAACAATAGCAACCATAAGATTTTTTCTAGCCTTCCTCCTTCCCTTGTTTGTAAAAAGTCTTCAGTTTTATATAATAGAGAATACTGTGGAAAAGGGGAAACCACTTTACTTATTACATTTATATGTATAATTATTTATTTGTATACATTTATAATATACTTATGATATTTACTTGTTACATTTACTTTTTCAAAATTCAATTTATTTAAACAAAAAAATGAAACCAAAACAATTCACCCATTTCTCACACCACCCCCCACCCCATCTCTGGCAAACATCCTTCTATTCTCTGTATCTATGAGCTTGTTTGTTTATGTTTTCATTATTTTTTAGAGAATGCATATGAGAGAGATATGATATTTGTTCTTATCTTTCTGACTTATTTCACTTAGCATGAAGCCATTGCGGTCCCTTCATGTTGTCACAACCAGCAAGATTTCATTCTTCTCTATGGATGAATAATATTTAATTGTATAAGTTCTTTCTGTATGTTGGATATTAGGCCCTTACCATTCAGTAGGTTACATTTTTACTTTTGTGGTGGTTCCCTATGCTGTGCAGAAGCTTTTGAGACTGAGGCAGTCCCACTTGTTTATCTTTACTTTTGTTACCTTTGTGTGTTCAGATTTTAAAAATCATTGCCAGGACCTATGTCAAGAAGCTTACCACCAAAGTTTTCTACTAGTAATTTAGTGATTTCAGGTCTTACTTTCAAGTCATTAATCCATTTTGAATTAGTTTTCATGTATGGTGTAAGACAGTGGTCCAGTTTCTTTTCTTTTCTTTTTTTTTTTTTGCATGTCGTCATCCAATTTTCCCAGCACAATTTATTGAAGACACTATTCTNATGACACCACCCTTATGGCCTAAAACAAAGAGGAGCTAAAGAGCCTCTTGATGAAAGTGAAAGTGGAGAGTGAAAATTTGTCTTAAAGCTCAACATTCAGAAAACTTAGATCATGGCGTCTGGTCCCATCACTTCAAGGTAAATCGATGGGGGAACAGTGGAAACAGAGATGTGTATAAGAGACAGAATTAAGTGACCATATAAATGTAGCTTTATTTCTGAGATATTTATTCCATTCCTTTCACAAATGTGTCTGTTTTTGTGTCAAAACTATCCTGCTTTAATTACCGTGGCTTTGTAATATAGTTTGAAGTTGTAATACCTTTGACTCCGTTCTTCTTTCTCAGGATTGCTTTGGGTTTTCAGCAATTTTTGAAGCCTGATACAAATTGTAGAATTATTTGTTCCTTTTACATTAAAAAATGTCATTGGAATTTTCACAGACATTGCATTGAATCTGTAGATTGTTTGGGGTATTATAGACATTTTAATAATGTTAATTCTTCCAATTCAGAGTATGTAATATCTGTCCATGTTTCTGTGCTTCTTCAATGTCTTTCTTCAGTGTCTAGAGTTTTCAGTGAATACAACTTTCACCTCCTTGTTAAATTTATTCCTAGGTATTTTATTCTTTTTAAGAGAATTGTTTTATTAATTTCTATTTCTAATAGCTATTATTGCTGTATAAAAACAACAAATTTCTGCATATGAGCTTGTATCCTGCAGCTTAACTGAATTAGTTCTGACAGATTTTTTGGTGGAATCTTTAGGGTTTTCTATATACAGTGCCATGTCATCTGCAGATAGTGACAATTTATTCTTCCTTTCCNTTCATGGGGTCGCAAAGAGTCGGACATGACTGAGCAACTGAACCAAACTGAACTGATGGGCTTAACATCCCAGATTCCTATGCAATATTGCTCTTTACAGAATCAGACTTAACTTCCATCACCAGCCACCACCAACAACTGTGTGTTGCTTTTGCTTTGGCTCAGTCTTTTCATTATTTCTGGAGTTATTTCTCCACTGATCTCGCGTAGCATACTGGGCTCCTACCGAAAGTTCATCTTTCAGTGTCCTATCTTTTTGCTTTTAACACTATTCATGGGATTCTCAAGGCAAGAATACTGAAGTGGTTGCCATTCCCTTCTCCAGAGGACCACATTTTGTCTGAACTCTTCACCATGAACTGTCTGTCTTGGGTGGCTCTACATGGCATGCCTTACAGCTTCACTGAGTTGACACAGCTGTGCTCCATGTGATCATATCGGTTAGTTTCCTGTGATTGCAGTTTTCATTTTGTCTGTCCTCTTATGGAGAAGGATAAGAGGCTTATGGAAACTTTCTGATGGGAGAGATTGACTGAGGGGGAAAATGGGTCTTGTTCTGATGGGCAGGGCCATGCTCAGTAATGCTGCTAGAGATCATTGGAGTAATGCTAAAGATCAGACCAGTAATGCTGAAGAAGCTGAACAGTTCCATGAAGACCTACAAGACCTTTTAGAACTAATACCCACAAAATATGTCCTTTGCATTTTAGGCAACTGAAATGTAAAAGGAGGAAGTCAAGAGATACCTGGAGTAATAGGCAAATTTGGCCTTGGAGTACAAAATGAAGCAGGACAAAGGATAATAGAGTTTTTCCAAGAGAATACATTGGTCAAAGTGAACACCTTCTTCCAACAACACAAGAGATGACTCTGCATATGGACATCCCCAGATGGTCAATATCAGAATCAGATAAATTTTATTCTTTGCAGCCAAAGAAGGAGAAGCTCTATACAGTCAGCAAAAATAAGACTGGGAACTGACTGTGGCTCAGATCATGAACTCCTTATTGCCAAATTCAGGCTTAAACTGAAGAAAATAAGGAAAACCACTAGACCATTCAGATATGACCTAAATCAAACCACTTATGATTATAAAGTGGAAGTGACAAAGATATTTAAGTGATTTGATCTGATAGCATGCCTGAAGAACTATGGACAGAGATTCATAACATTGTACAGGAGGCTGTGATCAAGACCACCCCCAAGAAAAATAAATGCAAAAAAGCAAAATGGTTCTCTTAGGAGGCCTTACAAATAGCTGAGAAAAGAAGAGAAGTGGAAAGCAAAGGAGAAAAGGAAAGATATACCCATTTGACTACAGATTTCCAAAGAATCGCAAGGAAAGATAAGAAAGTCTTCCTCAGTGATCACTGCAAAGAAATAGATGAAAACAGTATAATGGGAAAGATTAGAGATCTCTTCAAGAAAATTAGAGATACCAAGGGAAATTTTCATGCAAAGATATGCACAATAAAAGACAGAAATTGTATGGACCTAACAGAAGCAGAAGATATTGAGAAGAGGTGACAAGAATTCACAGAAGAACTATACAAAAAAGAGTTTCATGACCCAGATAACCATGACGGTGTGATCACTAACCTAGATTCAATCTTCCTATGTGAAGCCATGTGGGCTTCACTATGAAGCATCACTACAAACAAAGCTAATGGAGGCAGTGGAATTCCAGTTGAGCTATTTCAAATCCTAAAAGATGAAGCTGTGAAAGTGGTGCACTTAATATACCAGCAAATTTGGAAAACTCTGCTGTGGCCACAGGAATGGAAATGGTCCATTTTTATTTCAATTCCTAAGAAAGGCAATGCCAAAGAATGTTCAAATTACTGTAAAATTGCACTCATCTCACACGCTAACAAAGCAATGCTCTAAATTCTCCAAGTCAGGCTTCAGCAGTACGTGAACCATAAACTTCTAGATGTTCAGGATGGATTTAGGAAAGACAGAGGAACCAGAAATCCAATTGCCAACATCTGTTGGATCATCAAAAAAGCATGAGAGTTCCAGAAAAATATCTATTTCTGCCTTATTGATATCTATCCCTGGTGGCTCAGACAATAAAGCGTCTGCCTATGATGCAGGAGACCCTGGTCCGATTCCTGGGTGGGGAAGATCCCCTGGAGAAGGAAACGGCAACCCACTCCAGTACTCTTGCCTGGAAAATCCCATGGATGGAGGAGCCTGGTGGGCTACAGTCCATGGGGTCACAAAGAGTCGGACACAACTGAGCAACTTCCCTTCCCTTCCTTCCCTGCCTTATTGACTATGCCAAAGTCTTTGTGTGGATCACACCAAACTGTGGAAAATTTTTCAAGTGATGGGAATACTAGACCGCATGATCTGCCTCCTAAGAAATGGGCATTCAGGTCAAGAAGCAACAGTTAGAACTGGACATACAACAGTAGACTGTTTCTAAATCGGGAAAGGAGTACCTCAAGGCTGTATACTGACATCTGCTTATTTAACTTATATGCAGAGTTCAGTTCAGTTCAGTTGCTCAGTCATGTCTGACTCTTTGCGACCCTATGAATCACAGCATGCCAGACCTCCCTGTCCATCATTATCTCCCGGAGTGCACTCAGACCCACGTCCATTGAGTCCATGATGCTATCCAGCCATCTCACCCTCGGTCGTCCCCTTCTCCTCCTGCCCCCAATCCCTCCCAGCATCAGAGTCTTTTCCAATGAGTCAACTCTTCTCATGAGGTGGCCAAAGTACTGGAGTTTCAGCTTTAACATCATTCCATATGCAGAGTACATCATGTGAAATGCTGGACTGGGTGAAGCATCAGTTTCATCAAGATTGCCAGGAGAAATATCAATAACCTCAGATTTGCTGATGATACCACCCTTATGGCAGAAAGCAAAGAAGAACTAAGGAGCCTCTTGATGAAAGTGAAAGAGGAGAGTGAAAAAGCTGGCTTAAAACTAAACATTCAAAAAATGTAAATCATGGCATCCAGTCCCATAACTTCATGGCAAATAGATGGGGAAACAATCGAAACAGTGACAGAATTCATTTTATTGGGCTCCAAAATCACTGAAGATGGTGACAGCAACCATGAAATTAAAAGATGCTTGCTCGTTGGAAGAAAAGCTGTGACCAACCTAGATAGCATATTAAAAAGCAGAGACATTACTTTGCCAACAAAGTTCCATCTAGCCAAAGCTATGGTGTTTCCAGGGTCATGTATGCATGTGAGAATGAAATATTACTCAGCTATTAAAAATAATGCATTTGAATCAGTTCTAATGAGGTGGATGATACTGGAGCCTATTGTACAGTTAAAATAAGTCAGAAAGAAAAACATCAATACAGTATATTAATGCATGTATTTGGAATTTAGAAAGATGGTGACAATGACCCTATATGCAAGACAGCAAAAGAGACACAGATGTAAAGAACAGATTTTTGGACCCTGTGGAAGAAGACAAGGGTGGGATGATTTGAGGGAATAGCATTGAATCATGTATATTGTCATATGTGAAATAGATCACCAGTCCAGGTTTGATACATGAGATAGCATGATCAGCGTTGGTGCACTGGGATGACCCGGAGGGATGAGATTGGGTGGGAGGTGAGAGGAAGGTTTAAGATAGGGAACAAATGTACATCCATGGCTGATTCATGTTACTGTATCGCAAAAACCACCATAATATTGTAAAAATAATTAGTTTTCAATTAAAATTAAAAAAAAAAAAAGCTGATCACTGAAGAATTGATGCTTTGCAACTGTGGTGTTTAAGAAGACTCTTCAGTGTCCTTTGGACTGCAAGAAGATCCAATCAGTCCATCCTAAAGGAAATCAGTCCTGAATGTTCATTGGAAAAACTGATGCTGAAGCTGAACTCCAATACTTGGCCACCTGTTGGGAAGAACTGACTCATGGGAAAAGACATTGATGCTGGGAAAGATTGAAGGGAGGACAAGAAGGGGACAACAGAGGATAAGATGGTTGGATGGCATCACTGACTCTACAGACATGAGTTTGAGTAAGCTCCAGGAGTTGGTGATGAACAGGGGAGCGTGTTGTGTGTAGAATCCATGGGGTCGCAAAGAGTTGGATATGACTGAGCTACTGAACTGATTAATTAGCTATGTTGAACATGTTTTCATGTACCTCTTGGCCTACTACATGCTTTGGTGATTAGCACGAGTCAGCTTGGATTCCTTCATGCATTTTGCTTTCTTTTGTTTGGTGTATGAGTAATTTTTTTTTGATGGACTATTTGATTCATTCACCATATCTTTAATGCCATGATTAACTTTACTTTAAAAAATTTATTTCCTTTTGCCTGATCATTTCTCCTAGTTTTTATTATTTATAGTCATGTAATAGTCTCCTCACAGATTTTCAAAGGAACTTACTTTTTTATGCCAACTTTTGACTAGATATTTTCAAGGAGCTCAATTCCAAAGTCTCAACCATCCAGTGCACTGGTAACCATATTTCTTTGATCTGGGAGAAGTAACATGAGATTATCCATACCTACTGAGCCAGTTCTTCAAATTCTTGTTCAGAATTTGGATTCATATTCAATTTAGTCTTCCTATTTCTGCTCTTCCTTCTAGGATGTTAAAAGTAAAAGAGTCCCTGTAAGTGCTTTAATCTCTTCTAAAATATATATCAGATGAGAATAGTCCTCTTGAAGGGTGACTTTCAGTTTCACTATCAAGAACTTTTATACTAATCACTAAAACCAGATGAATATTTTTGATCTAAACTTATCACAGAATTTCTTATACTGCAGAGAGACTCCTTCCACCACATCAAACACAATGATGTACCCATCACAAATGCAACCAGCTGTTTACATATCAAAGGCAAAATCCATGTGTACTAGAGAGTGTATCAGATTAACCAGAGATCTCTCATTACTTGGGTAAATGAGGACAGGTGTGCATTGCCCTCAAGCTGGTCAGAGATCCCCACCTGCATCTAAGCCTGACTCTTTTGCATAATGGAAATAGATTTCATAGAGATCCCAATCCTCTGCTCATTTTCTCTGCAGTCCACATATCTTTACCCCTCCTCAGATACATCTTGACTATCATTGACTCTTTGTTCTTCTATATGAATTTTAGAATCAGCATATCAAGTTTCTTCTTACCAGGCTACTGCAGTTATTAAATATAAGACAGTCAGTCATTGCAACAGGAGCCAACACACAGATATGCCTGGCATATCTGATGTTGGCAGTGTTTATCTGGAGTTGAATCATCTTATCCAAATGATTGAACCCTGTATCCACTTTATTTCTCATGACAGCTTCAACCCTCAACTCACTTCTCGGCACCCAGCACCACACATCTGAGTGAGGCGTGAAAGCCTCCAGGATCTTTGTTTGTTTTTGTCATTGTGAGACTTCATGATTGACAGGCTTTCTATTGCCTAAACTTGCTTTTTTAAAAGGCCTTTGAGAAATGAATCAAACATCCCTGAGGCTTTCAGAGTATTGGACTAACAGACTAAGTGGCTCCTTGATACTTTCCCTGAAAAAATGACTCCTTTGGGAGTTGTAGCAGATCTTTCAGCAGTCTCTTTAGTGGAGAAGGGCTATGCTAACCTAACAGCCAGCCCACTCACTCAGGGCTGACCAAGAGTGACCAGTCATCACAATTAGGAAGAAATGCTATCCACCCATGAATAGGATAGCATCTTTCCAAAAATTCATTGGCAGAGTAAAGTTTGTCCCTTAATGACCAACAATTGTCTTTAAAATAAAAAAAAAAGTGTAGACATAAAATCATAGTACCACAAAGGTACAGATAAGTGATGGGGGTTACTAAGAAAATCTTAGAGGCATATAAGGAATAGAGAGTTTAAAATATCTTGTTATCCTATCTCATAGTCTCCACTGGACATAATTGAACTTACATGCACACTGACCAACATTTGAGGAGAGAGGAAGACTGCCTCAGTGATGCATTACTAGATCTAGGGGCAGATGAGCAGGGAAAATACATGGGACTATGTAAGAGTAGAAGTTTCTCTGTTTGGGAAGTGACTTTATTATAAGGGGAGATAATATGAAACCCATTGACTAACATCAAACTCTTGTGCCTTTGAGTTAACTTGGATCTACTGAGGATCTATCTGTCAAAAAACCAAAGGGGGGAGAAAATGAGCTGTCATCACCTTCCAACACTGATGTCTAAAAATCTACTCATGAAAATATTCTTCTCTATTACTTTCTAGATACTTTTTTTTCACATCTCTTATATCTGAGTCTATACTCCATCTTGTATTGCTTTTATCTGTATAATATAAAATAGAAGTGGATTGCTTTTATCTGTATAATATAAAATAGAAGTGGAAAACATACTGGAGTGGGTTTCCATTTCCTTCTCCAGGGGATCTCCTTGACCCAGGGATTGAACTCGTGTTTCTTACATCTACCTGTATTGGCAGGTGAGTTCATTACCACTAGTGCCACCTGAGAAGAACATATTTCCCCATGTGAGTATCTAACAAACATGAAGCAATTTATTGAAAAGGCTTTCTCTCCTGAGTACATGGCCATTGCAGTGGCATATTTGAAAAGTAACAATATGTATAGGTTTGTTTCTTAATTCTCTCTTGGTTTATTTAACTGTTCTGCCAGTGAATGTCTATGTTATTCAATGTTATTTCATAATAACCCTTTATATTGTTGGAAGACAATTCTCCAGGTGTCTTTCAGATTCCTTCATTTTTTGCAAGCATAGGAATTGACTACTGTTGTTCTGGTTTAACTTTTCAAGGGAGTTAGTAAATTGAGAATCTTAGAAGATAAAAGATAGCCTCTTTTCCCAGAGGAAAGGGAAACTTGGTTTATTATCTCAGAAGGTAGAGATAGTATCTACCTCTGGAATGAAAAGGACTTCCTAGGTGATGCTAGTGGTAAAGAATTTGACTGACAATGCAGGAGACACAGAAGACACAAATTCAATCCCTGGGTTGGGAGGAAAATCCCATGGACAGAGGAGCCTGATGGGCTACAGTCCATGGGGTTGCAAAAGAGTCAGACATGACTGAGTGACTGAATAGGTAGCTTGTAAAGACATCTGGAACAAAGAACAAGAATGTTCATTGTCAGATCAGGTTCTATAAGTTCTGATGCAATGCTCTGCATATGCTGGTATCATCTGGGCCTCTTTGCATTAGCTTGTAGGGAACTGGCACAAATATGCTGTTGCTGTTCTGACTCAAGGATAGATGCTTATGTGATTTTGTTATGTGAAGGATGCTGGTCTAAACTGCTAGTTTCCTTCCTTCAATAGACTGAATCATAACACCAGAACAAAAGGTAAAAGTCAAGACTGCAAAAACATACTGATTTTCAGGGGAGCCATAGAAACAAACCACAAAGAACCACCAAAATGAATTAGTAAGGGAGATATAATTCTGTCTGGAAACACAATATTAACCCATACTTTGATAATGTGATGATTATGTACTATGTTCAAAACATATAAATTTTATGGTGGTAATTTAATCAAGGAGAAGCAAGTCTAATATCACAGGTTTCATATATTTTATTCATTGATTCTTTTTTTAGAAAATAATAATGTTTATCACAATAGTAATAAAGAATAATATCTAAGCATTTCATTTTCAGAAATCAAGTAACTCTGATACAATTTCATGGAATTATAAGAGATCAGATAAATGATATTTTGATATTTTAAACCTACCCAACATTCACATTATGCAGGTCTGTTTGATTAATTTCACTGTACTTCTTTTTATAGTTAAAGGATGTTCTTATCCATCTTGNATTTCATTTTCAGAAATCAAGTAACTCTGATACAATTTCATGGAATTATAAGAGATCAGATAAATGATATTTTGATATTTTAAACCTACCCAACATTCACATTATGCAGGTCTGTTTGATTAATTTCACTGTACTTCTTTTTATAGTTAAAGGATGTTCTTATCCATCTTGTCTAGGTATAAAATGCACACAGACTCTAAAAGCTAAAGAATGCCAGGATTCAGTGTTAAATTTAAAAAACAATGTGTTTCAAAGCAATTAGTTAAAGTTGGCTCCTATCAGGAAAAAAGGGCCATATAATAAAGTCCTTAGAAGCCGATGTTGAAATCTAAGAGTTTTAACATTTAGTTTTAGACCTACTCTGCTATTGACTTGATTTGTAGGGAGACAAAGGGTTAGTATCCCCCAGTCTTGTCCCCACACACTGCTAAACCAAAGTGGTATTGCATTTTTCTTTTCATACCAAATCTTGACATCCTTTTGAATTTATTTTACATACTTGGGGAGCATGAATACAACTTTATGCTTTCGTCCTTTTATAAGACATTCATTATGTGCATTAACTGACAGCTGTGAAATTATCTGCCACTTGTCTTATATAAAAGCCAGAAAATTCAAAATAGATGTGCATTCTGTACTTAGGCAAATTTCACAGAATCTTCTTTAATTCAAATTTCTCTAGACACTTCTTTTAATATAAGCTTTAAGTACAGTGAATATGTTCAGTCATTACTACACATTGAGTGTCTGATGGTTTTTGAAAGCTCAGGAGGCAGTCTACATTTTTCTCACTTGTTTTTAGTATAACTAGGTTTTGGCAGCTCTATATGAGTTTTTACATCTTAAAAAATCTCCATTTCTATTGCATTTCATTGTATATTAATGTTGTTCTTAAAATTGCTTTAATATTCATTTTGCTATTTAAGGCAAAGGTGTCCACACAGAAATGACTAGACAGCCCAGCATTTCCAGCCAGTGAAGCTCATGCCTCTTTTTAAAGATCATTTTTGGTAACANTATTGCATTTCATTGTATATTAATGTTGTTCTTAAAATTGCTTTAATATTCATTTTGCTATTTAAGGCAAAGGTGTCCACACAGAAATGACTAGACAGCCCAGCATTTCCAGCCAGTGAAGCTCATGCCTCTTTTTAAAGATCATTTTTGGTAACAAATAAGAAAAAATAGCTAGTGAGAAAAATGTTTCCTTTAAGGAAAAGTGTCTGGGAAAATATTAATGGTCATTTTTAGATATAGGTCTTTGTTCTGCTTTTCAGAAAGATAAAGAAGATCTGATCAGATCAGAAGGTAAGGACACAGAATTTAAGGGAAACAAAACTGTATAAAATGAGGAAAAGTGCAAAACGCTGTCCTAGAAATTCATCTGTGGACACTCTCATCCTCTTTTCACTATTATTTAGATTTTCTAGCAGTAAGTTGCAGTAAACAAAATAACAGCTGCTCTGTAGAGTAAAAGATTATTCAACACTTAGTTTCAATTCTTGGGCAAAAACTTCTTTTGAAACATACACACATACTTTACCAAATTAGTGTGTACTTTTATATTTA
The DNA here is from genome assembly GCA_006410875.1 of Neotragus pygmaeus. Taxonomy (NCBI): domain Eukaryota; kingdom Metazoa; phylum Chordata; class Mammalia; order Artiodactyla; family Bovidae; genus Neotragus; species Neotragus pygmaeus. The sequence goes on from SJYV01003762.1 coordinate 143,433, forward strand.
AAATATAGATATTAGAGACATAGATGGGTAAATAGGTATATAGTAGATGTAGATGTTCTCTTTATAATTATATCTGCATAAAGATGTGAGACTCAATTCCTTTTTATTTTAACTTCTTTTACTTTGAACGGTAGATTTAAATATGTACTATTTACTATCTTGTGCTTCTGAGATCTTCTGTGGAAGGTATAGGTCTGCCCTAGATAATTTATCTGCTAGGATGCTAACTTTAATCACTAGGGTATACATTTTCAATTCAGTATTTACCTCAGCTTGTGTATTTATGTATGTTGCCTAGGTATGAGAAGTTATGTTATTTTTAAATTTACTTTACTATGACTATTAGTATTATTACTAGTATCATTAATAGAGAGAACACATGAACACATAAGTTCAGAAACAAATATGATAATATAACTGTAGTAAGTGCAACAAAGCAGAAGTATATTTCAGTGAGACAAGATAAAAGGATATAATTCGAGTGGAGATGTTGTGGATTGTTTTCAAGTGGAAGAATCTTTTAAAATGACATCTGAAAGATGATTAGGTGTTAATTAAGTTAAGTATTTGCAATTCCAATTAAAACTCTCTCAGTATTATTCATGAGGTTTGACAGGTTTCTTCTATATTTTACTTGGAAAAACAAAGTATTAAGAAGAGCCATGTTAATTTTGAAAAAAGAAAAAAAGTCGAAATGCTTGTTCCATCAGATATCAAAGTATGATAGTTAAAAATATGGTATTAACCAGTGAAGAAGTAATTAGAACAGTGGAACTAAATAGAGAACAAATAAAGAAGCCTATGCTTATAAGGAAATGAAGTATGATACAGGGAGCTTTACAGATCAGTGTTAAAAGATAGGCTGATATTAAATGCTTCCTGCACAATTAATTATCTGTATGGGAAAAATGGATCTTTACCTGACATCATATATATTTTAAAACTTCAATTTTGCAACCAATGCTAAATTTAGAGAGAAAATATACTTTCTTCATAAAATCTCCAATTCTTTTTTTTTTAATTAATTTATTTATTTATTTTTAAATTTAACTTTACAATACTCTATTGGGTTTGCCATACATCGACATGAATCCACCACAGGTGCACACAAGCTCCCAATCCCGAATCCCCCTCCCACCTCCCACCCCACAACGTCTCTCTGGATCATCCCCNAATATGCTATCTAGGTTGGTCATAACTTTCCTTCCAAGGAGTAAGCGTCTTTTAATTTCATGGCTGCAGTCACCATCTGCAGTGATTTTGGAGCCTAAAAAAATAAAGTCTGACACTGTTTCCATTGTTTCCCCATCGATTTCCCATGAATAGACCAGATGCCATGATCTTCGTTTTCTGAATGTTGAGCTTTAAGCCAACCTTTTCACTCTCCATTTTCACTTTCATCAAGGGCTTTTTAGTTCCTCTTCATTTTCTGCCATAACGGTAGCATCATTAACAGTAGGTAAATAGTTTACATGTATACAAATTTTATCCTTAATTTGGCTGAAGTACATGTAACAAAATAGAAAGAACCTTTATGACTATTCCAAAACATAGAGGAGATGAAAAGGCAGATATAGGTACAAATAATCTGTTTCATGTCTTCAAAATTGCATTCACCAATTGACTTGGAACAAATTGAATAGCCATAGGAGTAGGTGTAGTGATTCCATAAAGGACAGCCCATCACTCACGGACTCTGAGAGGGCTTGAGAGACCATGAATCTGGGTCTCTCAAAGACTGTGAATGACAGTAGATTTGTGGAGGATACAAGCAGTATATTACCTTTGTAACTAAGAAAATGTTTTTAATGGACTGTTATACAGAGCCTTGAGTATGGGAAACTACTGTGCTTATCTGTATGAACATTTAACCACTAACATTGTCATGGATATTGGCCATATGTATAGGTTTAAAGTTATTTACTACTTTGTTTAACAGTTTTTGTTATTTTTTTCTCACAAAAGCAATAACATTTGTTTACAGGCCTGGCTTGTAGGTGATTTAACTTCATAAAATCAACTATTAAGTCCATACTATTAATTTTATTCTTTTTTTTTCATTTTATGAGTAAAGTCAATTAAAGAAAATGAGTGGTATCCAATTTGGACAGTTTTGTGAGGAAAATATAGTTTAAATGATCTTAGTAGTTGAAAAAATTTAGTCCTCCTAAGTTACTAGAGAAAAGGCAGTGTTTAAATTCTTAACAAACTCTGACCTTATTACTTACATTTGACACACAAAAATTTTTTTAATTAAATATTAACTAACGTATTTTAATTATACATACACACACATACATGTGCACACAAACAGCTTGACTAGCACTCTGATTGCTTACCATGTCTGGCTATCATTTATTAAGTGCATCAGTGAGATTCTCAGGAACTCAGCACATAACAGTGCATTTGTCTCTCACACAAAGTCATGCTAGTCTGGCACCTCTTCAGGTTAGCTCCCTTCAAGCAGTGACTTGTGGATCCTGGCTGCTTCCTTCCTGTGACTGCTGTCTCACCAAAGAAACTTTACGGTCATCACAGTGGAAGAGAGGCTGACAATGGAGCAAGAACATTAGCTCATTAATTCCTCAGCCTGGAAGTAACTCTTCATTTCCTTGAATAAATTTAGTTCCTTTCACCTAAATGCAAAGGATCTTGGGAAATATACTTTTTCTATGTTCTCAGGAAGAGAAAAATCAAAAGGGAAAGTGCTCACATAACTTGTTACATACACTATATCTGTTACATAATTATATCTGCTGTAGTGATTGCTATGCCAGACAATGTGCTAAATGCTTTCCAAAGTGAAAGTCACTCAGTTGTTTCTGACTCTTTGTGACCTATGCACTGTAGACCAGCAGGATTCTCTGTCCATGGAGTCTTCAGGCAAGAATACTGGAATCAATAGTCATTTCCTTCTCCAGGGGATCTTCCTGATGTAGGAATCAATCCCAGGTCTCCTGCATTGCAGGCACATTCTTATCCATCTGATGCTTTCCAAACATCATTTCATTTAATTTTTCTATGAACACTAACAGGTAGGCACATTTTTGTTTACACTCTTCAGGTAAGATAACAAGTCACAAAATACTCAGAAATTAGTAGCTCCTCTATTTTTATGGAGAGGCTTTTATTNTCTGATGCTTTCCAAACATCATTTCATTTAATTTTTCTATGAACACTAACAGGTAGGCACATTTTTGTTTACACTCTTCAGGTAAGATAACAAGTCACAAAATACTCAGAAATTAGTAGCTCCTCTATTAAATGGAGAGGCTTTTATTTAAATCTGAAGCATCTGAATTTTAATACTAAATTTCAATGTAAGAGTCAGTATTTCAAGATATAAACCTTATTTTCCAGAAAATAAACCTTAAAAAAAAAAAAAAAAATGATATAACTCTGCCCTGTATATACTGGCTTTTGAATACATATTCATTATTGGAACATTTTTTAATTTGAAATTTTTGATCTGATTACAATTATATCAGACTTGATATCCCAGCAGTTATTTTATAAACTTGAGCAATATTTTTTAACTATATGGTTATTTAGGTTGAATAGATGAGCAATTGGTCAATATGTTAAAGCTCAATTTTAATTAAGCTTGGTATAATATGAATAGAAATATTCCACTATAGAAAAATTGGTTTAAATTATTTAAAATATCTCAAAAATGTAGACATATTTTTAAATATTTTAAAGGATCAAAATGGAGAAACAAAATAATCTTGCAAGTTGACTACAGAAATATCAAATTATTCACATTGTACTCTGCATTTCCACCCTAGGAGGCACAGGTTTGATCTCTGGTAGAGGAAGATCTACATGCCATGCTGTGCAACCAAGAAAAAACCTCATTCACAGGGCTTCCCTGGTGGCTCAGATGGTAAAGCGTCTGCCCACCATGCAGGAGACCCGGATTCAATTCCTGGGTTGGGAAGATCCCCTGGAGAAAGAAATGGCAACCCACTTCAGTATTCTTGCCTGGAGAATCCCATGGACAGGGGACCCTGATAGGCTACAGTCCATGGGGTCGCAAAGAGTTGGACACAACTGAGTGACTTCACTCACTCACGCACTCAGAGGAAGATCCACATGCCTTGCCGCGCAACCAAGAAAAAACATCATTCACTTTGTACCAGAAAAATCAGATTAAAATGGCAGCAACAAAATTCTATAAATTGCCCCAGTAGAACATTGACAAAATGGTTTAGTTGCTAGGGTTTCTATAGGCTTTGGTAGCTCCTAACCACTAGATGTGATAGACTAAGTACAGTTTTAAGAAAAGTGATAAATTCTATAAAGTGTTCAATCAGAAATGNTTCTATAAATTGCCCCAGTAGAACATTGACAAAATGGTTTAGTTGCTAGGGTTTCTATAGGCTTTGGTAGCTCCTAACCACTAGATGTGATAGATTAAGTACAGTTTTAAGAAAAGTGATAAATTCTATGAAGTGTTCAATCAGAAATGCCTCACAGTATCAATGAGTGGTAATTCTACAAATAGTTAAATTTGGCAGTTAATCTATGAGTATGGTGTCTTACATGGAATTTACTAAAAATATATTATTTTTAATACCTAAATTTATATTAAGCACATAGCCAATAAATAATTTTAATGTTTTCCAAAATTGTCAAAATTAGTAGGAAAAAAATTTTTAATCATTTTGCTGTTGCTTATTAGTTTGATTAATAAAGAAAAATACATATTCTTATAAACTTTTAAAAATTTTAGCTGAAGTCACTTACTTGTGTAATGTATTGCATTATATTTTTTTGTGTATAAATACTTTTAGTTTGATTCCTGAAATAACATAGCATATACAATAGTTAATGGCTACATTAAAATTTGATTTAGATAACATTTATTGATATAATTTTAGTATAATTTTAATAAAAATCAGGCTCCTTGCACTAACAGAATAGAACAATACACCTTATAGTGTCCAGAGGATCTTCCCTACCCAGGGATCAAACCCAGGTCTTCTGCATTGCAGGCAGATTCTTTACTGTCTGAGCCACCAGGGAAGTTGACATTTCATAGTATGAAATTAATAAGTGTAGTTATGTATTGATTAAATTAACAAAAAAGATAATAGTGATGTTTCCATTGAATTAAGAATTAATCATGTAATTCACAGGTCAGGAATTCAGGGAGAGAAGAACCAGTAACTTCTTAGTTACTCTGGAAAAGCTGTTTATGAAATGATTGTGTACTCATAGGTCAAATTTTGTTATTACGATAGCCAGGACTGTCATTATTGTTGTTATAATAATAACCAAGTCATGTCTGACTCTTTGCAAACCAAAGGCTTCCAGTGTAAAACAATACTTTCTGGCTTCAAAGGATAATTCAAAGAATTGTTCAGCAACCCTTTTCCTCATATTACATAAAGCTGACTTTCTAGGAACTGAGAATAAATCAAACCACAAAGGTTTCTCTGAATATGCTTAGCCTTAGAGTAGCGGCTCCATCTTAATACAGTACACATTTCCAGCTCTCTCACGTACAGTACCTCTTAAAGCTCTTGCTCTTATAAAAATATATTTTGTATAAATTAAAGACATAGGGTGAGACTCTCATCCTTTTTAACTTCAGGGGAATAACTACTCATCAGACCTACTTACACTGCATTTCCCTAGAGTTAAGAGAATGAGATTCTGGCCTGTAGTACTTTATTCTCTCGACTTGGAGTGCTTTAACTTTTTCTGAAACTCCATAATTTGAACATCTTATTGTCCCAGTTTTCTCTTCTTCCAACATATTTCTGCTAAAGTCTGAGTCTTGTTGCTTCATCTTATTAACTTTTATTCCTGACATTTTGGGCACTTAATCTTTTCTGAAATATCACTGATGCTCTGAGGTAAAAGGTTCTTTTGTTCTTATTTTGTCCATATGCTGAGATGATCAGAAGCAACACGTAAAAGAAAATGTTCAATTTTTTTTTTCCCAGTGAACATAGATCAGTAAAAAGGAAATTAGTGCCAGATCTTCCCTTCTTTTTTTCCTATTATATATACTTAAGTGGAAGTAAAAGTCATTCAGCCATGTCCACCTCTTTGCGACCCCATGGACTATACCCCATGGAATTCTACAGGCCAGAATATTGAAGTGGGTATCCTTTCCTCTCTCCAGGGGACCTTACCAACCCAGGGATCAAATCCAGGTCTCCCACATTGCAGGTGGACTCCTTACCAGCTGAGCCACCATGGATGCCCAAGAATACTGGATTGGATAGCATATGCCTTCTCCAGTGAATCTTCCTGACCCGGGAATGAAATTAGGGTGTCCTGTATTGCAGGCAGATTCTTTACCAACTTAGCTATCAGCGAAGCCCTACATATACATAGGCTTCAGAGAAAACATAATTTTTTGTTTATTTACTTAAAGTAAATGCATATTTGCAGCACATAGTAGGAATTCAATTATTGTTTAATGGATAACTAAAAGGAAAAAGATGGCCAACTCATCAAAAAATACCTATCTTGGAGAAGGAAATGGCAACCCACTACAGTGTTCTTGCCTGGAGAATCCCAGGGACGGGGGAGCCTGATGGGCTGCCGTCTATGGGGTCACACAGAGTCGGACATGAAGTGATTTAGCTTAGCTTTTCTATATTTTTAATGTATCTTTAAGAGAATCACTCACTGGTTGATCTATCTATTGATCTGGGTGTCAAAAACACTGTTATGACATATAAACATATTGTATGTGTTTTTGTTTTTTAATTTGAATTCTCTTGGCCTCACAGAATGCCTCACCTTTATGCAGCCGCTTCTTTTCATAGATCAATTAATGGATTATTAATTCAATCTATTAAGTCATTTCTATGTGACTGGTGCTGGATTGTTCTCCTCAGTTTGGATGTATTGGTAAAACAAGAAAGATAACTCCTCTTCATGGAGCTTGCATGAAAGAAGAGATTAAACTTAAAAAAACACACACACACAAATGAGAAAATAATATAAACGACACTAGTTAAAAAAATTGACAAGCAAACAAAAAATGAAACAGAGTACAAAGCAAAAATACAATTTTAAATAGGAAGATCAGAATTAGATTTATTGGGAAAGTGATATTTAAGTAATGACTTAGATTGGTGGAAAAGAGTAATCTTACAGATACATGGGGAAATTAAACTCAAGGCAGAATAAAAAGACAAAATAAGTGTTTGAAAGGAGGAACATTCTCAGCCCATAGTAAGTGCATCTAGGAGGGCAATATGGTGACAAAGAATATGCAAGAGAATTAGAATATAAAATTGTTGAGAAAGGAAAGTAAAGATTACATTGGACCTTAGAGCATTTCACATACCATTGTATTTTATTCGAGTGACATGAAGATCAATTATACAGTTTTGAATTGTGAAATGACATGATCTAATTTAGCACGTCACTTTAAAAAAATTCACTGTGGCTGTTGTGTTGAGAATAGACTACCAGATCCAAAGATTTTATCCATGTGGCCAGTTTAAAGGATAATTACAGTAATCCCAGCAGCGTATAATGGCAGCCTAGTACAGTGCTCTAGAAGTGAGGGTGAAAAGAGTGGTCAGATCTGGTGATGCTTTGAAGGTAGAGGCAATAAGCTAAGAAGTGAAATCAGCTTTGGAGTGTGAAATAAAGAAGGTGGCAAAAGATTCTACATTTTTTTAAACGAAAAAAGTTCAAATATCATGCAAAAGGGAGAAACTCACAAAAGTTCTGAGATGAGTAAGCAATAATATAATAGGAAAATCTAAGAGTATGTGATCTTGCTTACAAAGTGAAGAAAGTGTTTCAAGCTGTAGAGTGGGATCAATTGCATCAAGTGCTACTAACAGGTCAATTAAGGAGAGAAGAGAACTGAGAACTGACCACCAGACTTAGTAATGTAGGGCCAGTAGTGACCTTGAAAACAGCTTAATGAGAAGATACAGACAATATCTTGATTGAAATGGACTGAAATGTGTTCTCCTAAAAAATGCTGATGTTTTAACCCCCAGAGTTCCTGAATGTGATTTTATTTGGAAATAGTCTTTGCAGATGATCAAATTAAGATGGAGTCACTAGCTGTTCTAAGTAGTTCAGTCATGTCCAACTCTTTGCAACCCCATAGACTGTAGCCCACCAGGCTCCTCTGTTCATGGGGATTATTCAGGCAAGAATACTGGAGTATGTTGCCATGTTCTCCTCCAGGAATCAAACCTAGCTCTCCTGCATTGCAGGCAGGTTCTTTACTATCTGAGCCACCTAGGAAACCCCACTTTTATATAAGTAAAAAGTAAAAGTGAAATTCACTCATTTGTGTCCAACTGTTTGTTACCCTATGGACTACACAGTCCATGGAATTCTCCAGGCCAGAATACTGGAGTGGATAGCTATTTCCTTCTCCAGGGGATCTTCCCAACCTAGAGTTCGAAGTCTGGTCTCCCACATTGCAGGATAAATCTTTACCAGCTGAGCCACAAGGGAAGCCCAAGAATACTGGAGTGAGTAGCTAGATACAAATTATATATATGCATATATATATATATGTATATATTCATTTTTAACATATATCTGCAAAATAAGAATTATTTCACATTTTACAGGTGAAACACTTCCCAGCACAATCATTCAATTCATTCTCAAACGTGTTTATTGAGTGGAGACTGTAAACATTTAACTTTGATAAATATGGCAGCGAAGAGTGAGAGTTACAGAGCATGTTATCAGGCCCTCAGCCACTAGTGAACTTTTGCTACATTTTCCTATTTACACCTTTTTCTAAAAATAAGCCTCTGCTTGATGTCACCACCCAACCCCTGCCTGCCCAAGCCCCTCAGTTCTCAACTCTGACTCTATCTTAGGCCTCTCCTTCCCTCACTCATTCTGTTTCACATTCTTGGTCACCTTTGAAGGATCAGGCTTTTTGCCTTTGAAGAAGTCTCTGCCTATGATGTTTTCACTCTAGGTTCCCTACAACTCCTTCCCTCCCCTCCTTCAGGCCTTTACGCAAGGAGCATCTTCTCAGTAAGAATTTTCCTGGTCAGAACTTTCCTAAAATTTTTACTGTCCTCCTTCCTACCATGGAAATATAAGAAGGTAGAAAAAGTAGAAATAGAACAGATCAGTAGTAGAAGACTCTTTGTAAAAGACAGAGCAAGTATACAGAAAAAAAGATATAAATACAATAATGAATAGCTAGATATAATAAATTGTATATATGCATACCCTTGTGTATGCATAGATGGCAATAGATAATGTAATCAAAACACTTACACTGACATCAGAAACTAGGAAATTGGGTTTCCTGGTGACTCAGTGGTAACAAATCTGCCTGCCAATGTAGGAGACATGCATTCAATCCCTGGGTTGAGAAGATCCCCTGGAGAAGGAAATGGCAACCGAGTTCAGTATTCTTGCCTGGGAAATCCCATGGACAGAAGAGACTGGCGGTTACAATCTGTGGGGTCACAAAAGAGTACCATAGGACTTAGCAATCTTTTAGTCAAAAAACTAGAAATTAGACTCTTTTCTGATCTTTAGAGTGCATTTATACAGATCTTATATATATTAGACCGCAAAGGAAATCTCAGTGAATTTGTTTCTTCCTGCCAGATTCTGTACCAAAGAAACTGCAGAGGAGTAGGTCCAGGTATGAAAAATGGGGACAGGCAGGCAGCACTTTGGGAACCGCAACTGCCTTGTTACTGTGATTTGAGGAGAGAACATGCACTGACCAGGCTGTCCAGTGACCTGCCTGCAGCTCCATACACGCCAATCACCCACACCAGCAGATCAAGGGTGTCCACAGTAAAGGAAGTCTTTATTAAAGTAGTAAAACTTCTTAAAAAAAAAAAAAAGACTAATTAGCCAGAAGGTAATTACTATTCATCTCTTATTTTTGCTGCTTTAGACTTGAAGATCTGAGTTAGAATAGCTAAAAAAAATAAAAATAAAAGGAAATTATTAGAAATTCAGTTTAACAGCCACTGCCTTGTAACTTCTGGTAATTTCCCTTTAGCCAACTTTGGTGAGGCAAAATTACTGACAGAATTCTACTGCTTCCTTCTCCCATAGCACCCTTCAAAAACCTCATCTATTGCCTTTTAAAAAGAAAATAAATAGATTAGTAAAAAGTATTTTTGGCAAGCCTAAGCATTTACAAATGTGCAACACATACACCACCAGAGGGAGAAATTTGTCTTAATTAGCATTGTCACTCATCAAACACAGAGCAAGTTGCTGAAAAACTGATTATCTGGAAGAAAGAAAAAAAACACCCTAAATTTCATTACCACATATAGCTTTTGCTGGAAACACTGTTTCAATTAAAGCTGCTATTTATAGGTATATTAGTGACTCTGGGTATGATGAAATTGTTTTATTCTTATAGCAGAATATAATTTGTATATAAAGATAGTGGGTTTTAATACCATTTTATATTTTTTGTACTGAAGACTTGATTTTTGCTGTTACTCAAGAGACCATGTGATAAGCAGGCTGAACACATTTTAAGGTCATATTACTGAATGGTGGCCAGACTTTTTGCCCCTTAAGTTTTTCTGTGTTATTTTGGTCCTTTATCCCTGTCATCAATTCTAGCCAGTATTTTCTTGTTCTTCTCCCTAGGCATTAAGCTAAATGCAGAATAGACATTTAAACCAAGAATCAAATTTAGAAGGAACCAAAATCACATCTGCCTCTATTATCTAATCCATATTGGTCTAGGTTAACCACAAAGAGATTTGTGAGTCAGCTTTTGGAATTTATCCATTAAATTTAAAAAAAATGATGTAGAAAATCAGTATTATATTTATTGGCATAATGTAATTTTGCATGTTCCTTAATACTTTTAGTGTATTAATGGCCCAAGGTATGATGAAATTGTTTTATTCTTACAGTAGAATATAATTTGTGTTTAAAAATAATGGGTTTAATACCTTTGTATATTTTTTTGGTACTGAAGACTTGAAAGAATGGAAAGAATGTAATTTTTTTCTAAGAATATGTCCTGGTCACATAAATTTGAATAAAGAAATATGAATGGGCTGAAGGGAAATATTTGGATAATAATTTTCCATTGAATGACAATTCTCAGAAAGAATTTATCTGTATCTATGAGTTTTAAATCAAACAAACCACTGAGTTTTTCAGATTTATGGAAACACACTGTTGAACTGAATTCATACTTTATAAAAAATTTTAAATTCTCATTGTCTCAAAAATGAGGAGCTAGGTTAGTTCCTAAAACTCCAGTTATATGCTAAGCACTGTTTTAAGTGCTAGAGATTAGAGAAGTACAATAGAATCCCTGTTCTTACAGAGCTTATATTCAAGTAGCAGAAGTAGAAAGTAAATATGCAAACAAATAAATATATAAGAAATATCATTTATAATTACTATGAAAGAAATTAAGTAAGATTTGGTAGACAGTTACTGGGGGCTGGTCATTCAAAGAATTGATTTGAGCTAGGTTGAGGACAGAAGACCTGTGAGAGAGAATTATGTTTAAATTCACACCTCAGTGATAGGAAGGAAGAAAGAAAAGAGCTGTGAGAAGTGTACTTCAAACAAACAAACAGAAGAGGAAAAGTGAAACAACTTAATCAGTACAAATGTAGAGCAACTCAAGTCAGGACTCTTAAGCAGTAACTGCAGCCTATTCAAAGTGGAATGCTGAAAACACAAGCTGGAGACATTTGCATATTTGACTCATAAAGAAGTATTACTAAATAACTGGGATGTATTTTTTATGCCCCAGGTTGTAGACCTATAAGAGTCTATGGTTTCCAAGTGTACCCCGAGGGGCAATAAAGCAATGAAACCAACAGGCCCCAAAATAGCATAAATACAGAACTGACTTTAACAAAATCTATAATACCTAGGAAAGTTCAAAAGAAAAAAAAAAAAANTTTTATGCCCCAGGTTGTAGACCTATAAGAGTCTATGGTTTCCAAGTGTACCCCGAGGGGCAATAAAGCAATGAAACCAACAGGCCCCAAAATAGCATAAATACAGAACTGACTTTAACAAAATCTATAATACCTAGGAAAGTTCAAAAGAAAAAAAAAAAAAAAGGAAAAGAAAATATGAGCTGGGAATTAGAGCCAGGAAAAGGATAAGATAGATGTGAAATATGCATTTTCAAGAGTCAAGCAATTATAACATAACTTGTGAGATTCCTGGGAGATCAGAGCTAAACCTAGAGAATAATCTTTATCTTTGAAGGTCTTATTCAGGTAGGAGGTTATTTTCTGTCCAGCAACAACAACAAAAAATTATCCTTTGAGATTTTGAAACTCTTCACTTTATGAGATTTCTGTGTCACTATTCTGGGTTTCTTGTTTTGAAAGAGATCAGGATAATTGCCTCCCTCACAGAAAAGAAAGAAAAATAATGAAGAGAGAAGATATATTAGAAGTAATGAAAACTGGGAAGGAGAATTTTACTAAGCAGACAAGTAAACAAAAGAATACAGGTAATAGTTAAAATTGTTTCTTCCAATGTTGAAGCCAAAGCAGAAAAGCAAAAGATTAAAATATATTCTGTTCCATGTTTGCATTTTCAGAAAGAAGGAAGAGCTACAGTTCTTCGAGAAATGCAAAACTTTTCCAAGCACCAAAGTCTAAAATAAATTATTTACTTCTTCAATTTCTTGAGCAATACTACAAAAATGCACAGTCAAATCAATCATTCAATATTTTTAGCAAAAAAGATGAAATATTTCATATGATTCATTATATAATATTCTTTTGTATATGGTTTCTCTTATAATATTTTTGATAACAGCTAATAATATAAAAATACAACATATGAAAGGTATTTTTTTGTAAAGCTAAAATATCATACCTGATTACATCTGGCTTTCTAATTATCAGGATTTATTCAAGGAGAATGCAAAGAGTCTAAACATGGCATATCTTTCAGAAATTTTTCCTAAATTCCTTTCTCAGGTGGGTTTTTGATAGGAACTTGAGAGAAAATGCTTCATGAGATCTTTTAAAAAGACTTCAGTTGTTAACATTTTTAGGTAGAGACTGAAGTTTCCAAAAAAAGGCTGCATAAACATTATATAAATGTGTAATAAAATAGACATTCTTTTGTGAAGTTAAGAACCTAAGAAAAATCCCCAGTTATTGATTTTAGATGAGTCAGTTTTGTTTGTATTTATTGTTAATGGCTTTTTCTGTCTATATTTAAAACAAAACATTAGAAATTTATTTGGGTGCATGATATAAGGCAGGCTTTTTAAAATTTTTCTTTTTTTAATGGCCCTTCTGGGTCTTCATTTCTTTGCTCTGGCTTTCTTCAGCTGTGGTTAGCCGGGGCTACTCTATTGCCGTGGGCAGACCTTTCATTGCCGTGGCTTCTCCTGTAGTGGAGTTCGGGCTCTAGGTATGTGGGCTCAGTAGTTGTGGTTCAAAGGCTCTAGAGTGTGGACTCAGCAGTTGTGGTGCATGGGTTTAGCTGCCCCATGGCATGTGGGATCCTCACACACCGGGGATAAAATCGATGTCACCTGCATTGGCAGGTGGACTCCCAACCACTGGACCACCAGGAAAGTCCCAAGGTAGGCTTTTAACGTAAAGTATTTGGTAACTCCACTTAAAACAGTGATGAGCATGGTGTATTTTTATGACTAATGTACTCTCAAATTGGGCATTTCTAATACTAATCTATTTGAGTCATATACCAATTTCCAAGGTATCTTTAATTTGCCTTCTTTTTAAACTCTTCTTATCTATTGTTGACATATCAGTGTTAATTCAATCTTTTGTAGGTTTATCTTCTTTGAAAGCTGCTATTGATCTCTTATGAGAGTGATTTCTTTTTTTTTTTCTTACTTCCTTGGCTGTCTCTGTTCTCTGAACATAGGAAGCAGAACATGGTATAGGCCACTCTGAAAGAAAGTTCCAAGAATGTTGCAGAAAACTAGGGAAATCCATCTGAGCTCAGTATGGGAAACACTGGGAAGGTATCAAAGTAGATACCTTTAAAAAGGTGACAAAACTATTGGCAGCCAAAAGATAATCAAAATGTGTCCAAAGTAAAGACAGCTAACATATCATGTAAACAAATGTGGTATTATCTATGGATCCTTTTTGGAAACCAGGAAGTGTAATAGATTATTTTCCCTATCATGGGTAGCCTTTTTAACAAGACTTTTCATTGGCTATTTTACTAAAGAAATTGTGAAAAATATGCTAAGGTAAGTAAAGTTAAATGTATTTCTTTACAGCAAGATGGTTTAGTCTCTGAAATGCCAGTACGCTGTTGAAATCTCCAATAGGAGAAATATGAAATGTGGCTTTTCCCAAATAGGTATACAATTTTCTCATGTGACATCCATTAATCTCACAGAATTTTGCTTCTGGAATTGTTTCATGGAAAAGCGCTTGGGGAATTTTCTTTCAAGTGTGAATTATCTTTCTGCTGTCTTTCTCTTGTATGTCAGCTAGCTGCTATTAATGATTCCTAGAGTCCAGAGAGGTTTTCCATTCAGCTGTTTGTTATTCAATTGACTGAATAAAGAAATTGAGGTTTTCTGTGTGTATATAAAGGCTTGCATGAATATCAGGGAGTGGTCTGAAATGGATCAAGAGACAAAAATAAAATAACCTCTTTCCTGATTTCTGATTCAGCATACACTATACACTGAAGACTACCCTTTTCTTGTCTTTGAATGATAAGAGTTATCTCTTTTCCCTTTAGACATTTTAGTTTGCTGTAGTTTATACCATATCTCTCACTTGTTTTATGCACTAATAACAAATATCTAATTTTTGCCTAAAATTTAGACTATGACAGCAATTACTTTGGTGAAAGTTATATTGGTGATTTCAAGAGCCACAGTTTTATTCTGTGGTTCCAAAACTTGATTTTAAGTGCACCTCCCATTTTACTATCTTTCTAACCCAAAAGAATGTTGCATGATGGGTGAGGCNATGCACTAATAACAAATATCTAATTTTTGCCTAAAATTTAGACTATGACAGCAATTACTTTGGTGAAAGTTATATTGGTGATTTCAAGAGCCACAGTTTTATTCTGTGGTTCCAAAACTTGATTTTAAGTGCACCTCCCATTTTACTATCTTTCTAACCCAAAAGAATGTTGCATGATGGGTGAGGCTCAATTCATAGAAATAGCTGCAGATAGTTTTACATATTTGACTAACTTCTAGATTATGATATTTTTCTTATCAATATTGTAAGTAGAAATGTGACTAATTTGTTTCATTGAGTTAGCCAAGCCACTTAAAATTTATCATTTAACTTCTTAAATCATCCTGCATCCAGAAGTAACCATTTTCTCCTATGATACATGACATTTTACCACATTCATGAATATTTATATCTTCTCTATTTTGTGCTATTTTAAATGAATATATTCTGATGAACCAACATAATAATGAAAAATATCGATATTTGGATGTGCCTTGGATTTTTTCCCTTCAAGTACTTAAAGACTTACACAAATCAGTATTTTCTCTAGCATTTTTAAACTGAAAATTTTTATATTTAGAATAAAAGGCTCACAGCCACTTCCACCTTTAACTGACACTACTTCTTGAAACATGGTTGATTCATTAATACATGTGTTTTTCATGTACAGGAAGTACAATTTTATTTCAACACAGTTCTTCTGAGATATTTCAGCAAAGTCCTTCTGAGAGCACAAGTCTTTCTAAAACAGAACATATGTTCCATTTTACAGCCTGTCTCATTTTCTTGGTGATTGTGNGTTTTTCATGTACAGGAAGTACAATTTTATTTCAACCCAGTTCTTCTGAGATATTTCAGCAAAGTCCTTCTGAGAGCACAAGTCTTTCTAAAACAGAACATATGTTCCATTTTACAGCCTGTCTCATTTTCTTGGTGATTGTGTAGATTTATTTCCTTCCAAGTTGGCTAAGATGTTTTCCATAGTTTCATAGATATATAGAATGTTTCAAAAGTTTTATAGTAAAAAGTATTACAAATGTGTGTATATATGAATGGATTACATATGATTAAAAGATATTTTTAAAAATATGATTTTCTCAGAAAGTGGGTAGAATCTCATTTTCAGATATTGGTTAGTATCCAAACACATTTGAAACAACCATTGTTCTTGCTTGAAGTCATAGCTTGAAATAGTAAAATACTAGAATTTAAAACAGTTGGTTCTCAAGGGTGGTAAAGCAGCATAAATAGACAAAGAGCAGATCAAATAAATGAGTTTAGAAACAATAAGTATCTTAAGTCAGAGATTTACTTCTTTTTGTATCCAGATCACTCTCATAACTTAGTTCAGTGCGTGTGTGTGTGCTAAGTCACTTTAGTCATGTCTGACTCTTTACAACTCTATAGACTGTATCCCACCAGGCTTCACTGTCTACGGGATTTTCCAGGCAAGAATACAGGAGAGGGTTGCCAATCTCTCCTCTAGGGGATCCTCCTGACCCAGGGATCGAACCAGCATCTCTTATGTCTCCTGCATTGGCAAGTGAGTTCTTTACTACTAACATCACCTAGGAAGCCCAACTTAGTTTGGTAATAAATACTTATTGAGTAAATAATGAAATAAATGAATAATACATCAAGAATATGGTTTGAGCTATGCAGGCCCAATTACATGCAGGTTTTTCCAATAAATATACAGTCTACCCTCTGATTGTACAAACTTCACATCCTATGCTATGTTAATGCCCCTGGTTGGTTGAACTTTCAGATGTGAAGCCCCAGGGTATGGACTGCTGACCTTGGGCCTTCAACATCCACAGATTTTAGTATCTGTGGTGGGGTCAGGAACCAATCAATCACCTCAGAAACTGAGGGTTGACTGCATAGTAAGAGAAAGAGAATCTCACACCCTTGACGATGACCCAATTAAAAAACTCTGCATGGGGGTTTCCTTGTGGCTTAGTGGTAAAGAATCCGCCTACCAATATAGTAGACACTGATTCAAATGCTGATCTGGGAAGATCCCACAAGCCACAGAGCAACTAAGCTCACAGGTCCTAGAGCCAGTGCTCTGCAACAAGACAAGCCACCACAATGAGAAACCTGCACACTACAGTGAAGAGTAGCCCCTGCTGCAACTAGAGAAAAATCCAGGCAGCAACAAAGACCCAAAGCACAGCCAAAAATAAAGAAATAATTTTGTTTAATCAATATGAAAAACAATTGAGATTTATCCATTTCTTAAAAAAATTTATTAAAAATAATACTGAAAGTTTGCCTTATGTGTGGCAATGTACACAGATCAGTTTAGTGCATACCAGGTTGTATAAGAATATTTTTGCCCTCTATATTCCTAATTTAGCTTTATAGATCACAAAGGAAGCCACACATACACATATTATTACTTTCTTGCATGAAAATGTTTGTTCAAGAAGTATATATTGATAAGAATCTTAAGTATCAACTCTGTCCTTAAAGTAAATGACAATAAGCTAACAATTTGACAACTTCAAAAAATGCAAAGTGGATTAAAAAAATTCCATCTAAATTAAAGTTGAAATGAAACCTATCAGGATCCTTGTGATCCATAAAAGTATATATGTAGCCAAGCATTATCTTGACTCTCAGGATATGAGCAAAACTTGTGATTTGTGATTACTGCTTCTCTCTGCAGAATATAAATCCAGAGCATACTCTCATTGACAGGGCAGAACTAAAACAACACAGGAGATTCATTAAATTCCCAAGGTCCATCCCCTTGTATCCTGACATTCTCAAAAATCACTTCTGAGGTTAGTTTCTATTAAGTTCACCTTAGGGGTTTTGATACTTGCATCACCATTACTGCTAGATGTTACATGGAAATTACGGTTGATAATTCCATTTTCATGAATTTTATGGATTCTAGATACTATTTATTGATTCTTAATAGTATTTGTAATGGAAGTGCTGAAGGAACTGTGACACCCTGGTTAAAGGGATAACAGAAAAAAGCCACATGATGACCATTGTTTCTGATAGGTAGGCCGATCTGACAGCTGCTGTGATGAGAACGGCCCAACTCTGGCAAAGGATGTATATAACTTCTCTTCATTGGCCTTCAGTAAAAATAGCTGTACAGTCCTATATTAAAATTTCTAATTGACAGTTTAGATGTAATTTACATAATCCGGGTGCTGGATCTTAATCAGGGTGCTGATACTTTGTATAAAGCAAATAGTTGCATTTTACTCAAAGTTTCCAAATATGATTATTTCATATTTTAATAACAAAATATTTCATTAATCAGGTACATGTATGTTTGCATGATTATTTTAATATATCTTAAGTCAGTATAAATAATACACATGAAATTTTGGGGATAATGTAAAAAATATATTTAAATTTTTAATAAATTATAACATTTCCCTCCTAGAGAGTTGACAAGGACTAGACGATTGACAAGGACTTACAAATTCACAAGACTGTCCAAAAGGGATTTGTTCATATACCTTTGCCAAAAGGCACTGTATCAGAGTTTTGAAACATTTTTCAAGATATTAGGTGAAAAAAGGCTATATAGGGAATTTCCTGATAGGCCAGTGGTTGGGACTGTGAGCTTCCACTGAGGAACCCAGGTTCAATCCCTGATTGAGGAGCTAAGATCCCATAAGCCACTCAGCATGGTCCAAAACTAAGCAAATGAAATTTTAAAATGTTGTATATTTTTAAATGTTTATCTCAAGATGAGTGAGAATTTTTTTGCACTATATTGAACTTTATAATTATTTCTATTCACAACCTTTTGATGCCATTTGGATAATTTTCTATTATTTCTATATTATTAATTTTTTGTAACAGCTAAAAAACTAGAAATTGCTCAGCCTATCTTTTCTATATGAATGCTTTCTGCTGAAGAGACAAAAAATAAAATCATCATAAACGAAAACACACACAGAGACAACTAACTTCTCTTGAGGCAGAAGCTAAGAGGACAGTGGTTTGAGAGTCAAACCTCAGAAACAAAGTACTGTCAAGGGAGTAAATAAACAGAATGCTTGTAGGAGCATTAGAATATGCTGGTAGTTTTATGTATTTTTTCATATCTATCAGAAAGAGTTTTGGGGGGTTTGTTTGTTGGGTTTTTTCTTTCTTTTTTTTTTTGAGAACCTCTATTCAAAGCTTAAAATGTAGTACAATTCACTTTTGAAAAAATTCACTGGTACAAAATATTTTGAAACAGCCAAGAAAAATTAAAAGTTGATTTTTAAATTCATTACAATAAACTCTTCTTATAGTACTTTACAAATTCAGAATTTCAAATTGCATTTTCCTTTTCTATGTTGTCCATAGTACTCAAGGTTCCTGAAGCTAAGGGGATTAGAAAGGAAAAAAATGTAGATAACTGTTTTCACTCCAGAAAAACTGCACAAGATGTATAATTACTAAAATCTAGGGATCTTAACATATACTATAACCTATTCTCCATCTTCAAGTTGAAATATTGAATGAATGTTCTCTAAGAGCTCAAGGGAAATTAATATAAGCTGTCTATTGGCAAGTAATGAATCATGATAAATATCTTCAAAGGGACATTTGGAAAAACATTGATATGAACACTGATATGACAGTGCCAGGCTGCATCGGCACAGAAGCGGCGGAGAGGAGCTACCCTACACCCGAAGTCAGGGGAGGCAGCCGAGAGGAGCTATCCCATGCCTGAGGTCAGGGGCAGTGGCTTAAAGGAGCTGCCCCACATCCAAGGAGTGGCAGCTGTGTGGGTACACGAGGGCTGAGACGAGCAACTCCACGTTCAAGATCAGGAGGGGTGACCTTGTCCAAGGTAAGGAGCAGCAGTGTGCTTTGCTGGAGCAACCATGAAGAGATACCCCACGTCCAAGGTAAGAGAAGCCCAAGTAAGACAGTAGGTATTGCGAGACGGCATCAGAGGTCAGATACACTGAAACCATAATCACAGAAAACTAGCCAATCTGATCACATGGACCAAAGCCTTGTCTAACTCAGTGAAACTAAGCCATGCCCAGTGAGGCCACCCAAGACAGGAGGGTCACAGTGGAGAGGTCTGAAAGAATGTGATCCGCAGGAGAAGAGAATAGCAAACCACTTCAGTTTTCTTGCCTCGATAACCGCATGAACAGTATGAAAAGACAAAATGATAAGATACTGAAAGGGGAACTCCCCAGGTCAGTAGGTGCCCAATATGCTACTGGAGATCAGTGGAGAAATAACTCCAGACAGAATGAAAAGATGGGGCCAAAGCAAAAATGACACCCAGTTGTGGATGTGACTGGTGATAGAAGCAAGGTCTGATGCTTTAAAGAGTAATATTGCATAGAAACCTGGAATGTCAGGTCTATGAAAGTGAAAGTGAAGTCATTCAGTTGTGTCTGATTCTTTGTGACCCTGTGGACGGTAGTCTATCAGGCTCCTCTGTCCACGGGATTTTTCAGGCAATAGTACTAGAGTGGGTTGCCATTTCTTTCTCCATTGGATCTTCCCAATCCAGGGATTTAACCCGGGTCTCCCGCATTGTAGACAGACGCTTTACCATTCAAACCATCAGGGAACCTGGAATGTTAGGTCCATGAATCAAGGCAAATTGGAAGTGGTCAAACAAGAGATGGCAAGAGTGAACATTGACATTCTAGGAATCAGTGAACTAAAATGGACTGGAAAGAGTGAACTGAACTCAGATGACCATTATATCTACTACTGTGGGCAGGAATCCCTTAGAAGAAACGGAGTAGCCATCATGGTCAACAGAAGAGTCTGAAATGCAGTACTTGGACACAGTCTCAAAAACGACAGAATGATGATCTCTGTTCATTTTCAAGTCAAACCATTTGACTTGAAACAGTAATCCAAGCCTATGCACCAAACAGTAATGCTGAAGAAGCTGAAGTTGAATGGTTTTATAAAGACCTACAAGACCTTTTAGAACTAACACCCAAAAAAGATGTCCTTTTCATTATAGGGGACTGGAATGCTAAAGTAAGAAGTCAAGAAACACCTGGAGTAACAGGCAAATTTGGCCTTGGAGTATGAAATGAAGCAGGGCAAAGGCTAATAGAGTTTTGCCAAAAGAATGCACTGGTCATAACAAACACCCTCTTTCAATAACACAAGAGAAGACTCTACACATGCACATCACCAGATGGTGAACACTAAAATTAGACTGAAACATGGAGAAGCTCTATACAGTCAGCAAAAACAAGACCAGGAGCTGACTATGGCTCAGATCAAGAACTCCTTATTGCCAAATTCAGAGTGAAATTGAAGAAAGTGGGGAAAACCACTAGACCATTCAGGTATGACCTAAATCAAATCCCTTAAGATTATACAGTGAAAGTAAGAAATAAATTTAAGGGACTAGGTCTGATAGACAGAGTGCCTGATGAACTATGGATGGAAGTTCCTGACATTGTACAGGAGACAGGGATCAAGACAATCCCCATTGAAACAAAATGGGAAAAACAAAAATGGCTCTCTAGGGAGCCCTTACAAATAGCTGTGAAAAGAAGAAAAGTGAACAGCAAAGCAGAAAAGGAAAGATATAAGCATCTGAATGCAGAATTCCAAAGAATAGCAAGGAGAGACAANGAAATCACTGTAGATGGTGATTGCAGCCATGAAATTAAAATACGCTTACTCCTTGGAAGGAAAGTTATGACAAATCTAGACAGCATATTCAAAAGTGGATACGTTATTTTGCCAACAAAGGTCCATCTAGTCAAGGCTATGGTTTTCCAGTGGTCATTTATGGATGTGAGAGTTGGACTTTGAAGAAAGCTGAGTGCCAAAGAATTGATGCTTTTGAACTGTGGTGTTGGAGAAGACTCTTGAGAGTCCCTTGGACTGCAAGGACATCCAACCAGCCCATTCTAAAGGAGGTCAGTTCTGGGTTTTCTTTGGAAGGGCTGATGCTAAAGCTGAAACTCCAATACTTTAGCCTTCTGATGCGAAGATTTGACTCATTGGAAAAGACTCTGATGCTGGGAGGGATTGGCGGCAGGAGGAGAAGGGGATGACAGAGGATGAGGTGGCTGGATGGCATCACCGACTCGAGACAGGAGTTTGAGTGAACTCCGGGAGTTGGTGATTGACAGGGAGGCCTGGCGTGCTGCAATTCATGGAATACCAAAGAACTGGACCCGACTGATTGACTGAACTATACTGACTGATATGAACACACAAGAAACTACAGAACAGAGTTTTGAACATTGGGATAAATCTACTGTGTCTATATGCTCAGAATATTCTCCCAGCAGTGTAAGGAGTGTGAAGAAAAGTACTAAGAAAAACATCCCAGGAGAAGTTATACAGTAGCTCAGGCAATAAAAAAGATGGTGAAGATTACAAAGTATTAAAGATAAGCATGGAATAATGAGGGCATATTAAATGTTTGAAGATAAAATTAATATTTGGTATTTGAAGGGCTGTTGAATGATGGGACTTAAGGAAAAGGGAAATATCATTGAAGACATTGATGACATTCTGGAATAAACTGTTAGGTGGTTTTGATACAGGACTGAGATGTCCCTGGAAAAGGAGGTGGATTTTCTGTTGTGTTTTTGTGAGTTTAGAGATAAATTATGAAATTAGGTTTGCTCAAGTTTCCTGTGAGACATCAAGATGAGTTTAAGTCAGATTCTAGGAAATCAAGAGAGTTTTTACCAGGAGCTGTACATTTTTAAATAATAATCAAATTCATGTTATGGGACTAGGTATGATCACTCAAGGAGACTATGTAATATACGAAAAAGAAGAGCCAGGGATTGAGCCCCTTAGAGGAATATTGATATTTTGAATGCAGACAGAAAATCTAAAGACAGACCTATAAGTTGGAAAGTTCTTTCTGACACAAGAGAAAAACCAAGTGATTGTGGTATCACACAGGCTAAATGAAGGGAATTTTTGAAGGATGGTATTAACTGAAAGCCACAAAATGCGTCTGAAAATTTAATTAGGATAATTTTTGAAAAAATGATGGAAATGCAAAAATTTCATCAAATGAAAACCAAAAAAAAAAAGAAAGAAAATTAAAGAGTCCTTCATCTCTCTGTAAGTAAACAAAGAAGTTTGTTAAATAAACATTTAAAAAATGAAAAGCCTGAAGATTTCTAAAATGAGCAGCCCCTAGTTATTCCTCATGTCTGTTCACTTGCTAACTGAAGAAGTTTCAGGGAGCTAAGTCCTCCAAAAAAGGCTGATGTGTAGAACACAAACCCTCTGCAAAAAGCTTACAGATGCCTCTGTAAAAAGCTAGCAGGTAAAGAGATGTTCAACCCACAAAGGGCTCATATAATCAAATATAAAAAAAAATTGCAGAGTATCTATTGAATTGATGAAATGCTTACAATACATGATGTTAAAATATGAGAGTTAAGATAAACAAAACTTCATTAATTTCTAGTTATTTGCTGGTATATGTTTTCATACCATACACTTATAGTCATCTCCTCTGAGTGGTAGGCTGATGCACAGTTTTTGAGTCTTTGTTGATTTCTTTATTTTGAAACTTTTTAACTATGCAAATATATTCAGGAAAATGTTTCAAGAAAAGTCTGCTCACAAAAGCCCATGAAACAAAGAACACAAATTTTAGTGCTTTTGCACACTCAGTCTGATTCTTTGAGACTATGGACTGTAGCCTGCCAGACTTCTCTGTCCATGGAATTTTCCAGACAAGAATACTGGAATGGGTTGCCTTACCCTCCTCCAGGGGGATCTTCCTGACCCAAGGATTGAACCTGGGTCTCCTGCATTGCAGGGAAATTCTTCACCACTGAGCCACCAGGGAACCCTCTTAAATACTGTTAGTTGACTTGTATTCCAAATTTGGAGACTTCAGTTGCCACAGTTAGTGTGAATTAGGTGGTCTGGGGAGGATCTCTGGAACCCACAACTTGTGAAATGAAGATTCAACTTGAGGAACAAGGCCAATGTTCATGTTCATAAATGATCTGAGAATTAATACCTTTTTAAATTAAAAAAAAACCTTTGAAATAAATTTTTACAAAATATTGTCATTATATTTCTTTTTATTTTGTGGCTTTAGAATGTTATAAAACAGGACTACAATATCTTGGGATGTTAAAAGTAACAGATGCATCAAAGTTTTGCTAATAAAGCACAGGAGAAGTGAATGACAGGAAATTCATGATTNAACTAACACCCAAAAAAGATGTCCTTTTCATTATAGGGGACTGGAATGCTAAAGTAAGAAGTCAAGAAACACCTGGAGTAACAGGCAAATTTGGCCTTGGAGTATGAAATGAAGCAGGGCAAAGGCTAATAGAGTTTTGCCAAAAGAACGCACTGGTCATAACAAACACCCTCTTTCAATAACACAAGAGAAGACTCTACACATGCACATCACCAGATGGTGAACACTAAAATTAGACTGAAACATGGAGAAGCTCTATACAGTCAGCAAAAACAAGACCAGGAGCTGACTATGGCTCAGATCAAGAACTCCTTATTGCCAAATTCAGAGTGAAATTGAAGAAAGTGGGGAAAACCACTAGACCATTCAGGTATGACCTAAATCAAATCCCTTAAGATTATACAGAGAAAGTAAGAAATAAATTTAAGGGACTAGGTCTGATAGACAGAGTGCCTGATGAACTATGGATGGAAGTTCCTGACATTGTACAGGAGACAGGGATCAAGACAATCCCCATTGAAACAAAATGGGAAAAACAAAAATGGCTCTCTAGGGAGCCCTTACAAATAGCTGTGAAAAGAAGAAAAGTGAACAGCAAAGCAGAAAAGGAAAGATATAAGCATCTGAATGCAGAGTTCCAAAGAATAGCAAGGAGAGACAAGAAAGCCTTTTTCAGCGATCAGTGCAAAGAAATAGAGGCAAACAACAGAATGGGAAAGACTAGAGATCTCTTCAAAAAAATTAGAAATACCAAGGGAACATTTCTTATAGAGATGGGCTCAATAAAGGACAGAAATGGTATGGACCTAACAGAAGCAGAAGATACGAAGATGTGACAAGAATACACAGAAGAACTGTACAAAAAAAGAGATTCACGACCCAGATAATCACAATGGTGTGTTCACTCACCTAGAGCCAGACATTCTGGAGTGTGAAGTCAAGTGGGCCTTAGAAAGCATCACTACAAACAATGTTAATGGAGGTGATGGAATTCCAGTTGAGCTATTTCAAATCCTGAAAGATGATGCTGTGAAAGTGTTGCTCTCAGTATGGCAGCAAATTTGGAAAACTCAGCAGTGGCCACAGGATTGGAAAAGGTCAGTTTTCATTCCAATCCCAAATAAAAGCAATGCCAAAGAATGTTCAAACTACCACACAATTGCACTCATCTCACACCCTAGTAAAGTAATGCTCAAAATTCTCCAAGCCAGACTTCACCAATACATGAACCATGAACTTCTTGATGTTCAAGCTGGTTTTAGAAAAGGCAGAGGAACCAGAGATCAAATTGCCATCATCTTGCTGGATCGTGGAAAAAGCAAGAGAGTTCCAGACAAACCTCTATTTCTGCTTTCCTGACTATGCCAAAGCCTTTGACTGTGTGGATCACAATAAACTGTGGAAAATTCTGAAAGAGATGGGAATACCAGACCACCTGACTTGCCTCTTGAGAAACCTGTATGCAGGTCAGGAAGCAACAGTTAGAACTGGGAACGTTACAATAGACTGTTCCAAATAGTAAAAGGAGTACGTCAAGGCTGTATATTGTCACCCTGCTTATTTAACTTATATACAGAGTACATCATGAGAAACACTGGACTGGAAGAAACACAAGCTGGAATCAAGATTGCCGGGAGAAACGTCAATAACCTCAGATATGTAGATGACACCACCCTTATGGCAGAAAGTGAAAAGGAACTAAAACACCTCTTGATGACAGTGAAAGAGGAGAGTGAAAAGTTTGGCTTAANAAAAAAAAAAAGAAAGAAAATTAAAGAGTCCTTCATCTCTCTGCAAGTAAACAAAGAAGTTTGTTAAATAAACATTTAAAAAATGAAAAGCCTGAAGATTTCTAAAATGAGCAGCCCCTAGTTATTCCTCATGTCTGTTCACTTGCTAACTGAAGAAGTTTCAGGGAGCTAAGTCCTCCAAAAAAGGCTGATGTGTAGAACACAAACCCTCTGCAAAAAGCTTACAGATGCCTCTGTAAAAAGCTAGCAGGTAAAGAGATGTTCAACCCACAAAGGGCTCATATAATCAAATATAAAAAAAAATTGCAGAGTATCTATTGAATTGATGAAATGCTTACAATACATGATGTTAAAATATGAGAGTTAAGATAAACAAAACTTCATTAATTTCTAGTTATTTGCTGGTATATGTTTTCATACCATACACTTATAGTCATCTCCTCTGAGTGGTAGGCTGATGCACAGTTTTTGAGTCTTTGTTGATTTCTTTATTTTGAAACTTTTTAACTATGCAAATATATTCAGGAAAATGTTTCAAGAAAAGTCTGCTCACAAAAGCCCATGAAACAAAGAACACAAATTTTAGTGCTTTTGCACACTCAGTCTGATTCTTTGAGACTATGGACTGTAGCCTGCCAGACTTCTCTGTCCATGGAATTTTCCAGACAAGAATACTGGAATGGGTTGCCTTACCCTCCTCCAGGGGGATCTTCCTGACCCAAGGATTGAACCTGGGTCTCCTGCATTGCAGGGAAATTCTTCACCACTGAGCCACCAGGGAACCCTCTTAAATACTGTTAGTTGACTTGTATTCCAAATTTGGAGACTTCAGTTGCCACAGTTAGTGTGAATTAGGTGGTCTGGGGAGGATCTCTGGAACCCACAACTTGTGAAATGAAGATTCAACTTGAGGAACAAGGCCAATGTTCATGTTCATAAATGATCTGAGAATTAATACCTTTTTAAATTAAAAAAAAACCTTTGAAATAAATTTTTACAAAATATTGTCATTATATTTCTTTTTATTTTGTGGCTTTAGAATGTTATAAAACAGGACTACAATATCTTGGGATGTTAAAAGTAACAGATGCATCAAAGTTTTGCTAATAAAGCACAGGAGAAGTGAATGACAGGAAATTCATGATTACATCTTTTCACATGGTTCTCATGGCTTCACCACCAGGGAAACTGTCACATTTTTCACTGAAGCCCCTAATTTTAAATGAGTTGCTGCCAGCTTCCTTCATTTTGTTTTATTTCACCTGACAAAACTGGTATTTACCTCATGTGATAGGAACAATGTCCCAGTAGTAATTAAGAAAATGTAATGAACAGAAGTTGGTGGCAAAACATTTTATTGCTGAGTTTTGGTTATTTCTTTTCATTGTCTATCTGCTTATAAATTCAGAATATTGTTGGCACTTATGGATAATAGGATTTCTAATAAAAATCATAATATTTGGTAAGTAATATCTCATAAACAGAATTCATTGTATTTTTCAGTGAAACGCAATCCTTAATGGTGAAAATCTCAAACCAGAATTTAGTACTCTAAATATCATCAAGTTAAAATATTTCCTTTTAAGTATTGCCCTGATTTATTCAAGTTAGTTTCACATTTCTGTTACTGTTATTTTACCCCCCTTCCTCTCTCTCTCTATACATGTGTGTATAGAGAGAGATAAGCTGAAACTACCAACTATGGATGAGACATATATTGAAAAATACCTCATACCATATGATAATGGAAAATCTGAATTTATTAAAAACAACAGAAATCATAATACATTTTATCTGAGTATTTTACAAACCAAATTGCATGTTAGGATACTCAGACAAGTAGTATAATGTTTAACTGTGTTGTTGCTGCTGCTAAGTCGCTTCAGTCATGTCCAACTCTGTGCAACCCCATAGATGGCAGCCCACCAGGTTCCCCCATCCCTGTGATTCTGCAGGCAAGAACACTGGAGTGGGTTGCCATTTCCTTCTCCAAAGCATGAAAGTGAAACGTGAAAGTGAAGTTGCTCAGTCCTGTCCGACTCTTAGCGACCTCATGGACTGCAGCCTACAAGGCTCCTCCGTCCATGGGATTTTCCAGGCAAGAGTACTGGAGAGGGTTGCCTTTGCCTTCTCCAGTTTAACTGTGTTAGATGAGGCTATTTCAATGTTCACTATAAAACAATTTTGTGAGATATTACAGGTTAAATGTTAACAGTTAAACATGTTAG
Source organism: Neotragus pygmaeus (assembly GCA_006410875.1). NCBI lineage: Eukaryota > Metazoa > Chordata > Mammalia > Artiodactyla > Bovidae > Neotragus > Neotragus pygmaeus. The sequence continues at coordinate 171,490 of SJYV01003762.1, forward strand.
ATCTAAGACATCTGGAAATGCTTATTTACATAATTTAATCATTACTGACTGGTGAACTTGTCAGAACATTTTCAAGAACTGTGAAGGTCTGGGCTTCTACCTTACTTGCAAAATAACAAGTTAGCCTGCTAGGGTTTCATGGATTTCTGAGTCAGAGACAAATGACTTTGTTATTTATAGCACAGCAGCCAGTATGAACCTCAGCATATTTACTTCAGTTCCCTTTGCCTTTTTATGTCCTATGCAGGGAATGAGAATGGGCCCAGACAAAGCCAGCACATGCAGTGGGTTGCATTACAATAGAGGAACCATGAGTTTAGGAAATTCAAATTTATTATACTGGGCTGTGAGCATTCCTGCTCCTATATTCCAAGGCTGTGCACTGTACAAATATACTTGAAAAGATAGTCCAGATTAAAACACATTCTCTCCCTTCCCCTACACAACATTCAGACAAGAAATCACCCATAGAGAATAAACTTCTAAGAATCTTTTTAAATGATTATTTGCATTGTGAATCTATTAATAGGGTTTCTCAAACTTAATTTGAAATGGAAATTGTGTATCTGTGTGTAAAAGTTCTCTTAGATGTAGAAATCAAGAAAAAATGAAATAAATCATTTTCCCTCTCATATCCTGGTTTACATCAACCTGGTGTTCTCTTATCATTGCATTCTTATCCATTTCAAGATATAATAGGAAATGGAACCTCTTTCTGATGTTCATTTAAAAGGTTTACTTAGGTATAATGACCTGTGTTGGAATCTCAACTTCAATATTTAACTGTTTAGAAGTAGGAGGAAAAAGGAAAACATTCTAAGAACTTCAAGGATTTGTCTCAAAATCTCACCTTGTGAATTAATTTATTTTATTAAATGAAACAATTCATTAAATAACAATGTTTTGCCTCATTATACATATTTTATGGGGCTTTCCTGGTGGCTGAGATGGTAAAGAATCTGCCTGCAATGCAGGAGAGACCTAGCTTCAATCCCTGGGTTGGGAAGATCTCCTGGAGAGGAAATGGTTACCCACTCCAGTATTCTTGCCTGGAGAATTCCACGGAAAGAGAAGCCTAGTGGACTACAGTCCATGGGGTTGCAAGGAATTGGACATGATGGAAGTGACTAACACTAACTAGATATTTTATATTAATATCTTCCATAATACTACACATTATTTTATAAAATATTAAAATTATAATAACCATAAAATAAATTTAAAATTATATTGATACAGATGTATATATTAAAGGTCAAGTGAAAACTGAAATAGTTACATGTAGAAGCACATCAGTGCAGTTCAGTTCATTCGCTCATTCGTGTCCGACTCTGTGACACCATGAATTGCAGCAGGCCAGGCCTCCCTGTCCATCACCAACCCCCGGAGTACACCCAGACTCACGTCCATCGAGTCCGTTATGCCATCCAGCCATCTCATCCTCTGTTGTCTCCTTCTCCTCCTGCCCCCAATCCCTCCCAGTATCAGAGTCTTTTCCAGTGAGTCAACTCTTCACATGAGGTGGCCAAAGTTTTGGAGTTTCAGCTTTAGCATCATTCCTTCCAAAGAACACACAGTACTANAGGTTGATCATAACTTTCCTTCCAAGGAGTAAGCATCTTTTCATTTCATGGCTGCAATCACCATCTGCAATTACCATTTTGGAGCCCCCCAAAATAAAGTCTGACACTGTTTCCATTGGTTCCCCATCTATTTCCCATGAAGTGATGGGACCAAATGCTATGACCTTAGTCTTCTGCATGTTGAACTTTAAGCCAACTTTCTCACTCTCCTCTTTCACTGTCATCAAGAGGTGTTGTAGTTCCTCTTCACTTTCTGCCATAAGGGTGGTGTCATCTGCATACCTGAGGTTATTGATATTTTTCCTGGCAATCTTGATTCCAGCTTGTGCTTCTTCCAGCCCAGTGTTTCTCATGATGTTCTCTGCATATAAGTTAAATAAGCAGGATGCCAATATACAGCCTTAACATACTCCTTTTCTTATTTGGAGCTAGTCTGTTGAAGGATGTGTGTACTTGACTATTAAAAAATGTTTTGCTAAGTATGGATAATAGAACTATTACTCCTAAAAAACAATTAATATTTTAGAAAACACATGGATTTTGTCTCTAGAGATGAAGTTGTCAAGTGCTTAGATAATTGGAGACTAAGAATTTATGAAATGCAACATTGTTTCTATTTTCTTAAATATTTTTTAAACTATTTCTTTGTGTTTATGAGTATAGTATGTGCTCAAATGCTGTTATTTATCCTTTATATCAACTTTATTTTTTTAACTTTAGTTAATAAAAGGATCCAAATAATTATTTATGTTTAATATCATGAGAATCTTCATTTTATCCCTATTCAGCTATAAAAATCAATATGGCAATATTAATCTAGATGTGGTTATGTACCATATATGAATTCATAAAAGTCAGAATTTTTATTATGAAGCTATTTCCTTAACCATTTCCATTTTCTAATAACTTGGTTGAAATGAAAACCCAAATACAGTTTAATTCTTTTCACAAGAAAGTATTCATATTTTTCACTATCACTTGATATTAACTTGATATTACTAGTCAAAGGCAAAAATATGAGAATCTAGAACAAGGATCTACCTGGTATAAGTAAAAACAATACAAAAATTAACTCTAGGTACAAATCACCAAATTAGTAAATTAAGTTAGTACAAACATGTACATTAATTTGTGTAAAATGTAGACTATACAGTGCATTAGTTAGGACCCTGAAATTTCTCACATGTAACTGTGTGTATTCTTCATTCATTCTTTCAAAAATAATCTATTGTATAGCTATAATTGGATAGAAACTATGTTTGGCACTAGTGATACAATGGTGAGCAAAACACTAAATAAATAATGTCCCTATTTTATGGATATACTAGTAAGAAAATAGAGAAATTAATATTAAATAAACATAAAAATTCAACCATAAATTGCACCACTATAGAAAAGTAGATGACTTTATTAAATCATAAGGCTAAAGAACTTGGTGATATCGTCCTTGAAGAAGTGACAAACAAGTTGAGATCTTAAGGATAACTAGGGGAAACTAAAAAAAAAAAAGGAATAAGAATTCATGAGGGAAGAAAATGAATTATCCCCACTCTGTAGTAGGAAGCATCATGGTATATACAAGAAAGTGTGAAGTTCATTATGACTGAAATGGAAGTTGGAGACTGAGATAGAGTAGGATAGAAAGGTAGGTGAAGGGCTCACCATGAGGTGGACTGCATGTGGTGTTGAAGATTTCAGTTTTCTGTCAGAAGGACCAGAAGAAAGGCATCAAAGTCTTTAAGTAGGAACACATGTTGTGACATATTCATATCAATTCTATTTTCCTCTGAAAAATACACTTCTGTTTACCTTTTAGAGGCCATATTAGAGGGAGGAGTTTGAGCAAGTCAAAGTTTTGAACAAATAAAAAAACTCCTGCAGCAGTCCAAGGGTGAACTGTGTAGCTATGATGGATGTGGAGAGAGAGAAAGAAGATTTAAAGCACATTTAGTGGGTAAAAGGGCTTCCCTGGTGGTTCAGTGGTAAAGATTCCTCCTGCCTATGCAGGAGACACAGGTTTGATCCCTGGGTCGGGAAGATCCCCTGGAGAAGGAAATGATAACCTGCTCCTGTATTCTTGCCTGGGAAATCCCATGGACAGAGTCTGGCAGGCTATAATCCATAGGGTCACAAGAGTCAAACACAGCTTAGCCACTAATTAACAAGTAGTGGTTAAAAAGAGAAGTTTTGGAGATGGGTTGAATAAGGAGCTTGGAATAAGGGTGAGGGATGAATTCTAAGGTTCTAGTTTTTACAGTTAATCGGATGGTAGTGTTAATCTCTGAAATGGAAAATTCTAGGCTAGAATGACTGGGAGGTATTGGGGGAAAATGATGAGTTTAATCTTGGAAGAACTGAATTGAGATATCTTTCAAATATCCAAGAGGAACTATCAGAGAGTTAGGCAAATATATAAACATGGTATCCAGGGGTGAGGTCTGGATGGAGATTTAAATTTGGAAGTTATCTGTGTATAATTGATAACTAAAGCTGTCAGTAGTGATTAGATTCCCAGGAGAGGAATTGTAGGGGGAAATGTTGTAGGACTCACTTGAGGAACTCGGACATTGAGAGGAAGAGACAAACTGGAAAAAGAGATGAATGGACATAATTTAAGAGGTAGGAGAAAACCAGGAGAAGGGAGTGTTGCAGAAAGAAAGTTGATGAGTATGGTTGGAGATGTTTGGGATTATAATAAGGCTTCCCAGTTGGTGCAGTGGTAAAATTATGGTAAAAATCATGCCTGCCAATGAAAGAGAGGTAAAAGATATGGGTTTGATCCCTGGGTCAAGAGGAGGAAACAGTAACCCACTCTAGTATTCTAGAAAATCCCATTAGCTAGGGAGCCTGGTGGGCTACAGTCCATGGAGTCGCAAAGAGTCAGACACAACTAAGCACACACTCATAAATAATAAGGCATGAAAAATATCCTTAGAATTTAATGATAGACAGATCATAGTTAGCTTAGCAGTTCTGAAATAGTAAGAAGTGGAAATGAAAACTACATACACCAAAGTGTTAGTCTGGGTATGTTTAATATAAACATTAGGCTCAGAGAATTAATGCAGTTACTATATACTGGACTTCTCAGGTGGCACTACTGATAAAGAACCTGTGTGCCAATGCAGGAGACATGAGATGTGGGTTCAATCCCTCAGTCAAGAAGGTGGGCATAGCAACCCATTCCAGTATTCTTACCTGGGCAATCCCATAGAGAGAAAGTCTGGCAGGCTACAGTCCATGGGGTCACAAAGAGTTGGACATAACTGAAGCAATTTAACACATACATGCACACTGTATAATATGAAGTATGATGTAAAGTAGGAAAGTGTTCCATCTCATCAGCCAAAAAAAGGGTTCTTTAATATGTTTACTATTTAAAATTTACAATACTTAAGCATTTCCTGGAGAAGGAAATGGCAATCCACTCAAGTATTTTTGCCCAGAGTATCCCATGGATGGAGGAGCCTGGTGGGCTACAGTCCAAGGGGTCGCAAAGAGTCGGACACAACTGAATGACTTCACTCACTCACTCAAGCATTCTAGGACACAGTTTTACACGGGAAACAGTGTTGAATATCAATAAGAACCTTGGCCCTGAAGTTATAACACACTGAGTCAAAGCAAAACTTCATGTGGCTAAAAGCATGCATCTTTTGTGAAGCTCAGTATCTTCCTAAACGATAGATTTAATGGTAATCACTAACATATATCAAGATTGTTTTGGAGATCCAGAAAAGAGAAGGAAAATATATATGATACAATCTATAAAGCTTATATAAATAAATCAGAAATAGATTGCTCTGATTGTGTATAATGGCATCCTACATGGTGTCTCTATGACAGGTCTTGTTAGCCAGGATTCTACCCTCTAACTGGTACCCTGTGTGATCCCTGCTATATTCTCCACTCTGAAGTTTTAGTGCTTAATATAATATCTATGTCTTATAGCTTTGTGTCTCCCTACAGTGCCCAAGGCTTCTTTAGTGGCTCAGTTGGTAAAGAATCCACCTGCAATACAGGAGCCTGGGTTTGATCCCTGAGTCAGCAAGAGCCCCTGGAGAAGGAAATGGCTACCTACCCCAGTTTTCTTGCCTGGAAAATCCCATGGACAGAGGAACCTGATGAGCTACCACACTTTGAGTTGCAAGACTCAGACATGACTCATTGACTAAACCACCACCACCACAATGCCCAAGGTAATACTTTTCACATATTATTACCTCAGATGTATTATTTAAATCTCGAAAAAAACATGTTAGATACATTTACTGTTTGTTATATATTCAGACATACCTTGAGAGATTCTGCTTCACTGCTGTCATGTCTTATTGTGTTCACACAGTAAATTTTTTTCCATTGGCTTTTAGAAAGTGTAATTACTTGAAGTAAATAATTACAAAGCAAAGCAATCAGTATTGACATTTACATTTTTAAAAACTCTGTTGAATCAGTGTTGTTTCCACATTTATCTGAAGTCAAAATGCTGACAAACTTATTAAACACACTTATGTGTTCTAACTTTGAAATAACAATTGTATTTTCTCATCTTTCCTAGTTGTTTTGCTTTCTCCTACTTCCTCTACCTTGAGTCAGTTAAGGATAGCCGTGTTTCACTCAGCGCTAAAGGATATACACAGACTTAGCTTAATAAATACCAAATTCAAACCTGACAGGAATCAGCTGTGTCCCTCTCCAGATTGATGGGCCCTTTCCAGGAAGCTTTAATGTGCACATAAAATGTCAACTCTCTGAAATAATTTGCAGAAGATTAGTTCCATGGTGATTCAATTTGATAAGAATGGGTATTAAGAACTACCTCAGTGGACTTATTTGTACCAGTCTGGCTTATTGGTCATTTCCATAAAGATCACTGAAGTGTAGGTGATAAACTAGCAGGAGGAATAGCTCTCAAACTGCCAGCCCCCAACCATCCTGACCTGCCAGACTTCTGGTTGCTGAATGTTTTCAGTTTGCTTAATATATATCTCTGTTACATATATTTATGACCCAGGATTCAAATATGCAGCTATCACTGCCAGCCTTTTGGCCTCGAATTATAACACTTGAATTTCAATTGTCTTCATCATATTTTATTTGTTTTTAAACGAGAGACCTGTACTGTTATTTGTCATCTTAAAAGTAATAAGCTGGAGGGAAATGTCAAAGTAGAAAATATTTTTGCCTGTGAAAGATGGATTCATGAATAACATTTCTGATTTGTTTCTTTCTGTTTTTGTTGTTAAACTTTCTTACTTTTCAAATTCTTTGATCATCAGGAAAAAAATATCAAGTGGAACATATTTAAAATGATGAATTAGTATATTTGGCAAACAGTCATTTACAATATCCAGAAATAATAAACCAAAGAATTCTCTGTAACCTGGAAAAGATCCACTGTCATTTTGTTCCCTGTAAATTTGAGGTTCTGAATGTCACAGAAAGAATACAGTGAAAGACAGAATGATTGGTAAGAAATGGATTTATTTAGAGAGAAACACACTCCAGAGACAGAGTGTGGACCATTTCAGAGGGTGAGAGAGCCCTAAGCTATGGCATGATTAGTTTTTATGAGATGGATAATCTCATAGGCTAATGAGTGGGAGGATTATTTTTATTATTTCCGGGAAGGGGCAGGGATTCCAAGAATTGAGCCACTGCCCACAATTTGACCTTTTACAGTTACCTTTAGAACTGTCATGGTGCTGGTGGGTGAGTCTCTTAACTTATGCTAATATATTGCGATGAACATACAATGAGGCTCAAGATGTACTAGAAGTCAAATCTGCTGCTATCTTGGACCCCCTTGGTTCTAGCCAGTATTTGTCAGATCCTAAGAAGAGAAACAAGGAGCAAAGGAGAAAAGGAAAGATATAAGCATCTGAATGCAGAGTTCCAAAGAATAGCAAGGAGAGATAAGAAAGCCTTCCTCAGAGATCAAAGAAATAGAGGAAAACAACAGAATGGGAAAGACTAGAGATCTCTTCATGAAAATTAGAGATAACAAGGGAACATTTCATGAAAACAAGGGCTCAATAAAAACTGAAATGGTGTGGACCTAACAGAAGCAGAAGATATTAAGAAAAGAATACACAAGAATACACAAGAACTGTACAAAAAAGTTCTTCATGACCCAGATAATCAGCATGGTGTGATCATTCATCTAGAGCCAGACATCCTGGAATGTGAAGTCAAGTGGGCCTTAGGAAGCTTCACTATGAACAAAGCTAGTGGAGGTGATGGAATTCCAGTTGAGCTATTTCAAATCCTGAAAGATGATGCTGTGAAAATGATGCACTCAATATGCCAGCAAATTTGGAAAACTCAGCAGTGGTCACAAGACTCGAAAAGGTCTGTTTTCATTCCAATACAAAAGAAAGGCAATGCCAAAAAATGCTCAAACTACCTCACAATTGCACTCATTTCACACGGTAGTAAAGTAATGCTCAAAATTCTCCAAGCCAGGCTTCAGCAATACGTGAACTGTGAACTTCCAGATGTTCAAGCTGGTTTTCGAAAAGGTAGAGGAACCAGAGATCAAATTGCCAACATCTGCTGGATCATGGAAAAAAAGCAAGAGAGTTCCAGAAAAATATCTATTTCTGCTTTCCTGACTATGCCAAAGCCTTTGACTGTGTGGATCACAATAAACTGTGGAAAATTCTGAAAGAGATGGGAATACCAGACCACCTGACCTGCCTCTTGAGAAATCTGTATGCAGGTCAGGAAGCAACAGTTAGAACTGGACATGGAACAACAGACTGGGAAAAGGAGTATGTCAAGGCTATATATTGCCACCCTGCTTATTTAACTTATATGCAGAATACATCATGAGAAATGCTGGGCTGGAAGAAGCACAAGCTGGAATGAAGATTGCCGGGAGAACTATCAATAACCTCAGATATGCAGATGACACCACCCTTATGGCAGAAAGTGAAGAGGAACTACAAAGTCTCTTGATGAAAGTGAAAGAGGAGAGTGAAAAAGTTGGCTTAAAGCTCAACATTCAGAAAACTAAGATCATGGCATCCGGTCCCGTCACTTCATGGTAGATAGATAGGGAAAAAGTGGAAACAGTGGCTGACTTTAGTTTTTGGGCTCCAAAATCACTTCAGATGGTGATTGCAGCCATGAAATTAAAAGACACTCCTTTGAAGGAAAGTTATAACCAACCTAGATAGCATATTAAAAAGCAGAGACATCACTTTGACAACAAAGGTCCATCTAGTCAAGGCTGTGGTTTTTCCAGTGGTCATGTATGGATGTGAGAGTTGGACTCTGAAGAAGGCTGAGCACCGAAGAATTGATGCTTTTGAACTGTGNAGCATATTAAAAAGCAGAGACATCACTTTGACAACAAAGGTCCATCTAGTCAAGGCTGTGGTTTTTCCAGTGGTCATGTATGGATGTGAGAGTTGGACTCTGAAGAAAGCTGGACTCTGAAGAAAGTTGAGCACCAAAGAATTGATACTTTTGAACTGTTGTGTTGGAGAAGACTCTTGAGAGTCCCTTGGATTACAAGGAGATCCAAAAAGTCCTTCCTAAAGGAGACCAGTCCTGGATGTTCATTGGAAGGACTGATGCTGAAGCAGAAACTCCAATACTTTGGCCACCTCATGTGAAGAGTGACTCATTGGAAAAGACCCTGATTTGGGGAGGGGTTGGGCTCAGGCAAAGAAGGGGATGACAGAGGATAAGAGGCTGGATGGCATCACCAACTCAATGCACATGAGCTTGGGGGAACTCTGAAAGCTGGTGATGGACAGAGAGGCCTGGCATGCTGTGATTCATGGGGTTGCAAAGAGTCGGACATGACTGAGTGACTGAACTGAACCGAAGGATATACATGCATGTGCATGCTTAATTGTCCAGTCATATCTGACTCTTTGAGACCCCATGGACTAGAGCCTGTCAGGCTCCTCTTTCCATGGAATTCTCCAGGCAAGAATACTGGAGTGGGTTGCCATTCCTTTCTCCAAGGGACCTTCTCAACCCAAGGATCAAACCCAGGTCTTCACTGCAGGTGTATTCTAAACTCTGAGCCACCAAGGACACTTTCTTTAAAGATTGTGTCTTTACCCCTTCCCTCCTGTTTCTATTTTAGTTGAGACAATGAGCGTCATCAAACTATACAACTTAATATATGAGATATATAATATAAAGCTTAAACATAAAGAACATTTATAGGTAGATGCATAAAAACTATCACACTGTAGTGGCTTTTATGCAGAAGATCTGAGGATCAAACCATAGCTTTCCAAAAATTCCACTTAATGATTATTATTTCTCTGTCCATAGGTATCTCCAGGCAAGAATACTGAAGTGGGTAGCCATGCCCTCCTCCAGGGGATCTTCCCAACCCAGGGATCCAAACTGTGTCTTTTATGTCTCATACATTTTAGGCAAGTCCTTCCACTAGCACCACCTGGAAAGTTCAATGATGATTTTAAATGAAAATATTAAATAACCATATATCCATATGCCCCAGCAGCTGAAAGCTACATAAAAGGAGGAATATTGTTTTTAATCAGTGTTTACATATTATCTTTCTAGTATATACAGTAGAGTTAGTACCTCTCTGGGCACTGCTGCTGCTGCCACTCATCTTAAAGTGCCATCTCTCCCACCTCAACTAGCTCCACATAAGCCCTTCCACAGCACTCCACATCTCAGTATACTGAACACATATGTGGTACATTGGATCCAGAAGCTAAGGATTACTCATGTTTTCTTTTGTGTGTGTGTGTGTGTGTGTGTGTATGTTAGTCATTCAGTTGTGTCTGACTTTTTGCAACCCTATAGACTGTAGCCCACCAGGCTCCTCTGTCCATGGAATTCTGGCAACAGCACTAGAGTGGGTTGCCTTTCCCTTCTCCAGGGGATATTCCTAACCTAAGGATCAAACCCTGGTCTTTGGATTCTTTACCATCTGAGCTACCATAGAAGCCTATCTTTTCCTTTATTCCTCGGTAAAGCTAATTTTTACTCTCATCCTAATTCTACCAAATTTTTGGTAAAGTCACTGTCATAGATTTAAATTACAGATTCCCTCCCACCCCAGTAACTACAGATGAGTTCATGAGGTGAGCTGGTGAAGGATTTAGGTATCATATCCCACACACTAAAATAATTTCTTCTCTCCAAACTTCGCACTTTCTTATGGAGTCAAGTTTGATTCCACAAAACTTATCTTTACTTAAAACATTTATAAAGCACTTACTTTGTGCCGAATGAAAATTCCATCATGTCCCTCTTTGTGATCCTGTGGATGGTAACCCACTAGGCTCCTCTGTCCATGGAATTCTTCAGGCAAGAATACTGGAGTGAGTAGCCATTTCGTTCTCTAGGGGATCTTCCTGACCCAGGGGTCAAACCTGGGTCTCCTGCATTGCAGGCAGATTCCTGACTATCTGAGCCAGCAAGGAAACCACAATCTGTACCAAATGCTATTCTAAATACTTTATTAACATTAATCCCCCTAATTTTTACTCCAGATCTAAGAATGAATTACTCTTATTAGCCTCATTTCACAGATGAGGAAATAGCAGCAGAGAAAGGTTAACCAGTTCAAGGTCACACAATGAATGAAAGAAAGAGTCAAGCTTCAAACTCAGGCATGCTGGCTCCAGCTCTGTGCTATTAATAGTGAAGCAGTCTGCCTCTGTCCTCATGGAAAGCAACTCAGTATCTCATGTAAAAATACACCTGGTAAACCTGATCCACATTCCGTATTAGTATGAAACTGCAGCCCACTACAGAGACATCATGCCGTGCATTTGGCTTCAGTCATATGAAACTGAATACACATATTCATCAATCCTTATCCTTTTGTTTCAAAGCTTAGGCAATTTCTAAAATGCATATTCCCATCTTTCCTTTTATTTCTGAATATTCCTCTTCTAATCATATTATCTTGTTTTTGTACAATGCCAAGCAAGTAGCCCCTGTGATGGAAAGGACAACTTTTTTAGTGTTAGTTCTAGAATGTCTATTTATATATCATTTATTAATGTCATTGGTGTATTATTATATTATAATTTAAGAATTATTATAATTCTTGACTATATTCTTTGCAGCCAAAAATGGAGACGCTTTATACAGTCAACAAAAACAAGACCAGGAGCTGACTGTGGCTCAAATTATAAACTCCTATTTGCCAAATTCAGACTGAAATTGAAGGAAGTAGTGAAAACCACTAGACCATTCAGGTATGACCTATATCAAATCTTATGATTGTACAGTGGAATTGACAAACATATTCCAGGGATTAGATCTGATGTAGTGCCTAAAGAACTATGGACAGAGATTCATAACATTGTACAAGAGGCCATGATCAAAACAGTCCCCAAGGGAAAAAAATGCAAAAAGACAAAGTAGTTTTCTGAGGAGGCTTTACAAATAGCTGAGAAAAGAAGAGAAGCAAAAGGCAAAGGAGAAAAGGAAAGACACACACATTTGAATACAGAGTTCCAAAGAATAGCAAGAATAGATAAGATAGCCTTCTTCAGTGATCAAAGCAAAGAAATAGAGAAAACAGAATGGGAAAGATAAGAGATCTCTTGAAGAAAATTAGAGATATCAAGGGAACATTTCTTGCAAAGATGGGCACAACAAAGGATAGAAACAGTATGGACCTAACAGAAGCAAAAAATATTAAGAAGAAGTGGCAAGAATACACAGAAAAACTATGCAAAAATTATCTTCATGACCCAGATAACCACGACAGTGTGATCACTCACCTAGAGCCAGACATCCTGGAATGTGAAGTCAAGTGAGCCTTAGGACGCATCACTACGAACAAAGCTAGTGGAGGTGATGGAATTCCAGTTGAGTTATTTCAAATCCTAAAACATGATGCTGTGAAAGTACTACACTCAATATACCAGCAAATTTGAAAAACTCAGCAGTGGCCACATGAATGGAAAATGTCAGTTTTCATTTCAGTCCCAAAGAAAAGCAATGCCAAAGAATGTTCAAACTACTACACAATTGCACTCATCTCATATGCTATCAAAGCATTGTTCAAAATTCTCCAAGCTAGGCTTCAGCAGTATGTGAACTAAGAACTTCCAGATACTCAAGCTGGATTAGAAAAAGCAGAGGAACCAGAGATTAAATTGCCAATATCCATTGGATCCTAGAAAAAGTAATAAAATTCCAGAAAAACATCTACTTCTGCTTCATTGACACACTAAAGCCTTTGACTGTATGTATCACAACAAATTGTAATAGGAATACCAGACAATGTTACTTGTCTCTTGAGAAATTTGTATGCAGGTCAAAAAGCAACAGTTAAAAGCAGATATGGACCAAAGGACTGGTTCCAAGTTGTGAAAGGAGTACATCAAGGCTGTATTTTGTCACCCTGCTTATTTAATTTATATAGAGTGTATCATGTGAAGTGCTGGGTTGGATGAAGCACAAGCTGGAATCAAGCTTCCTGGGAGGAATATCAATAACCTCATATATGCAGATGACACCACTCTTATGAAAGAAAGCAAGAGGAACTAAACAGCCTCTTGATTAAAGTGAAAGAGGAGAGTGAAAAAGCTGGCTTAAAACTCAACATTCAAAAAACTAAGATGGTGATATCCAGTCCTATCACTTCATGGCAAATAGATGGGGAAACAATGGAAACAGAGACAGATTTTATTTTGGAGGGCTACAAATTCACTGCAGATGGTGACTACAGCCATGAAATTAAAAGGCACTTTCTCCTTGGAAGAAAAGCTATGACCAACCTTCATAGCATATTAAGCAGCAACATTACTTTGTCAACAGAAGTCTGTATAGTCAAGTCTGTGTTTTTTTCCCATAGTCATGTATGGATGTGAGAGTTGGAACATAAAGAAGGCTGAACACTAAAGAGGTGATGTCTTTGAACAGTGATGTTGGAAAAGACTCTTGAGAGTCCCTTGGACTGCATGGAGATCCACCCAGTCAATCCTAAAGGAAATCAGTCCTGAATATTCATTGGAAGGACTGATGTTGAAGCTGAAACTCCAATACCTTGGCCACATGATGTGAAGAACTGACTCACTTGAAAAGACCCTGATTCTGGGAAAGACTGAAGGCAGGAGGAGGAGGGGTCGACAGAGTAGGAGATGGTCGGAGGGCATCACTGACTAGATTGTCATGAGTTTGACCAAGCTCTGGGAGTGGTGATGGACAAGGAAGCCTGGTGTCCTGTAGTCCATGGGTTCACAAAGAGTTGGACATGACTGAGAGACTGAACTGACTGAACTGAGGCAAATAGCATAGAACAGATTTTAAGTGTGTGGATTTCGCACTAATCTATCTGTTTATGAGTCCATATATGCCACATTTTACGTGACCTTAGGCAAGTTACTTACCTTTTTTGTGTCTCAATTTTCCAAAATGTAAAATAGGGAAATAATAAAATTTACTTTATAGGGTACTAATTAAATTATTTAAAGTGTGTACAGCACCTAAATAGTGTCTAGGATGTAGTAGGCATTATGTCAGAGTATATGTTGTATATTTGTAAAGCCTGCTACCATTCTATATTGTAGTTTAGAAAGTGAAGTCGCTCAGTCATGTCCGACTCTTTTGTGACCCCATGTACTGTAGCCTACCAGGTTTCTCTGTCAGTGGGATTTTCCAGGCAAGATTACTGGAGCGGGTTGCCATTTCCTTTTCCAGTATTGTAGTTTGAACATTGCTAATTATTGAACAATTATTATTCATACTTCTTTAAAATTCTAGAAGTGCACAGTTTGTTACCTAAATCTGATAAGTATAGTAAAGCAACAATAAATGAATTATTATATCCACTTACCCTTATATTGTTGACAAGAAGCCAGATAAAAGATAAAAACTTAAAACATGAATGTAATATAAGTTTCTCTGTGTTTGTGATAACTCTTACTCTGTGTAATTCCACCCAGACGTCAGATCTTTTTCTAATCATGTGGGAAGCATACCTGCTAAGTTACAAATGTTTCTGAGAGAAAAATACCAATGAGATATTGGAAATTTTGATGGAGTTTTTTAACTTTTTGATTAATGTACACAGATACCAAGAGTCAAATGTATTTAAATACTTCAAACAAATAGTTCATGGTCCATATTTCCATGCACTTTAACCACTTAACCTGTAATAGGTTTACTTTTGAAATGACAGGCCAAATCACTTACACTTTTTTTTCATAACATATGTAAACACTGGTATAGAACCTTTAATTTCTGATGTTATTATTGAGTGGTATTTTAAAACTCTGATAAAGTAATAGGATTTGATCACATATGATTACTAATATGCTCACAAACTGGGGTCAAATATAAGATGATTAGTCAAGTTATATCTAATATTGTTTATAATCCTGTGCTATTAGAAATGTCAGCTGAGCAGTAACTTTTTTTAAAAGACTCTATTTTCTTATCTTTCTTTTAAATGTCATACCAAAGAGCAAGATATATGTGGGACAGAGAGTATTATGAGTTGTTCTCAGACTAAAGTTTTTGTATGTTGAAGTCAGTATGTGTTTTGGTTTCATTTATATGATACAACCTTATTTCAATGAAACCTAGAATGCAAACAAATTGAAATATAGCATAAGAGGGAAAAATCTAAAGATGCTGACAGTGAGATGAGAGAGATTACTGCCTCCAATTCTGTACCATTCAACTCCTACATCAGTTCTCCAACGTATATTCAACTGGATAGCCGAGTAGAAGCCATTGTTCTTTGGTATGTCTTCAATTTTTTAATAGTATTTGACACTTTCAGAGTCAAGTTTCAGATTCAGATTCTGGCTCCAGGAGCTCCTTACATACATTTACCAGATTTCCGTGAGTAATGGAACTCCCTTTATTCGTGCAACATATATTTATTGAAACTTGACTAATTGACCATCTCTGTGCTGGGTTCTGAAATAGTTCCTACTATAGAAATGTTTCCACTGACAAAAATATATAAGTTCACACAGGTACTTCATGTCACATATATCTACAAGACATGATAGAAGCTTATGGTAATGATTCCCAACTCAGAGGGGGCACTTAGAGAAGGAATCTGGAGGAAGGAAAGACAACACATCTGAGATCTAAAGTATTAACAAGATGAGAGTCTGAAGAGTGTAGTGTCAATAGACACACACTTTGAAGTAACTGAATCTCAGTTCTACCAACAATAGGTTATATAAACTTGGCAGAATGCAAGGTGTCCATTACAACATGGTCTCTCATCAAAGGAGCAAGTTGTGGTGAAAACCAACGAAAGCTCTACTTAACAACCCACAGGCCATGGAAATACCTGTAGCTGCTTAGAGTATACATTTTCTAATCACAGGCACAGTGGGGGCTAAAGACAGACCTGATGTTGGTTTAGTGACTTGACCTCATTATCCCTCAGTTATCTAAAATGTACATTATAATAGTAACTATCACATAGTGTTGTGAAGAATATATGAAATAATTTGCTCCTATAATTTGCTTTGTAACTAGGCAATGAAAGTCATTCAGTCATGTACAAGTTTTTGCAACTTGATGAACAGTAGCCCACCAGGATCCTTTGTCCATGGAATTCCACAGGCAAGACTACTGTACTGGGTAGGCAGAACACAATAAATGGTATTATCATTACTAGAAAAGATGAAATGGGAAGAAAACATGGATAAGAGTGGTTTCCAACTCCAATATCCTTCCAAGTTGAAGTCTAACACTATGAAAATGAGAAAAAAAGAGAAAATATACTGAAATATGGGACTAAGATCATGGCATCTGGTCCCATCACTTCATGGGAAATAGATGGGGAAACAGTAGAAACAGTGGCTGTCTTTATTTTGGGGGGCTCCAAAACCATTGCAAATGGTGATTGCAGCCATGAAATTAAAAGATGCTTACTCCTTGGAAGGAAAGTTATGATCAACCTAGACAGCATATTAAAAACCAGAGACGTTACTTTGCCAACAAAGGTCTGTCTAGTCAAGGCTATGGTTTTTCCAGTAGTCAAGTTGGACTATAAAAAAAGCTGAGTGCCAAAAAAATTGATGCTTTTGAACTGTGGTGTTGGAGAAGACTCTTGAGAGTCTCTTGGACTGCAAGGAGATCCAACCAGTCCATCCTAAAGGAGATCAGTCCTGGGTGTTCATTGGTAGGACTATGTTAAAGCTGAAACTCTAATACTTTGGCCACCTGATGCAAAGAGCTGATTCATTTGAAAAGACCCTGATGCTGGAAAAGATTGAGGACAGGAGAAGAGGATGACAGAGGATGAGATGGTTAGATGGCACCACCGACTCAGTGGACATGAGTTTGGGTAGGCTTCGAGAGTTAGTGATGGACACTGAGGCTTGGCGTGCTGCGATTCATGGGGTCGCAAAGAGTCACACACAACTGAGAGACTGAACTGAATTGAATGGGACAATCACAAACATGAACTATTAATATATCTGACATACTGAATTTAGAATAAGTTATTTTACACTAGATGACCATTGTTCTTTACTTCTTATATTTTTTCTTTACTTTCTATCCATAATTTATTTCTTCTCACTTTCTAGTCCTCCTTTTCCCTTTACATCTACTATATAACAATGACCTATCAGTCTTACTCATGAATGTTGCTAGTAGCAACTAAAAAGCATTAAACTCCAAAACATAAGCTTGGTTAGCCACCGAACATTTTTTAATATACATGGTCTTGAATATGATAATAGATTAATACATTATCTTCCATTTTAATTTTCAAAATAAGATAAAGAGAATGATACTTTAAATATCATACACTTAGCCTCTGCTGATTATATGTCTTTCTACTGAGCTTCTCAGACCAGTACCAGTGCCAAGGAAATGATTCTTTTTGATTAGAAAATAAATGGAAATTGAAGATCTGTCATGATGTATCCAGTAGAATTGCACAAAGCAAAATAATTCTTCAACTCTGGGATGAAAGGATGAACTCCCTCTGTGATCATCACTTCCTAGGATTGAAGAGTTCATGGTTGTGTGGTTTGAAATTAAACTGAGTTCAAAAGTGTGAAATGCTTTTTTTTTTTTTTTTTTCNACTAAGATCATGGCATCTGGTCCCATCACTTCATGGGAAATAGATGGGGAAACAGTAGAAACAGTGGCTGTCTTTATTTTGGGGGGCTCCAAAACCATTGCAAATGGTGATTGCAGCCATGAAATTAAAAGATGCTTACTCCTTGGAAGGAAAGTTATGATCAACCTAGACAGCATATTAAAAACCAGAGACGTTACTTTGCCAACAAAGGTCTGTCTAGTCAAGGCTATGGTTTTTCCAGTAGTCAAGTTGGACTATAAAAAAAGCTGAGTGCCAAAAAAATTGATGCTTTTGAACTGTGGTGTTGGAGAAGACTCTTGAGAGTCTCTTGGACTGCAAGGAGATCCAACCAGTCCATCCTAAAGGAGATCAGTCCTGGGTGTTCATTGGTAGGACTATGTTAAAGCTGAAACTCTAATACTTTGGCCACCTGATGCAAAGAGCTGATTCATTTGAAAAGACCCTGATGCTGGAAAAGATTGAGGACAGGAGAAGAGGATGACAGAGGATGAGATGGTTAGATGGCACCACCGACTCAGTGGACATGAGTTTGGGTAGGCTTCGAGAGTTAGTGATGGACACTGAGGCTTGGCGTGCTGCGATTCATGGGGTCGCAAAGAGTCACACACAACTGAGAGACTGAACTGAATTGAATGGGACAATCACAAACATGAACTATTAATATATCTGACATACTGAATTTAGAATAAGTTATTTTACACTAGATGACCATTGTTCTTTACTTCTTATATTTTTTCTTTACTTTCTATCCATAATTTATTTCTTCTCACTTTCTAGTCCTCCTTTTCCCTTTACATCTACTATATAACAATGACCTATCAGTCTTACTCATGAATGTTGCTAGTAGCAACTAAAAAGCATTAAACTCCAAAACATAAGCTTGGTTAGCCACCGAACATTTTTTAATATACATGATCTTGAATATGATAATAGATTAATACATTATCTTCCATTTTAATTTTCAAAATAAGATAAAGAGAATGATACTTTAAATATCATACACTTAGCCTCTGCTGATTATATGTCTTTCTACTGAGCTTCTCAGACCAGTACCAGTGCCAAGGAAATGATTCTTTTTGATTAGAAAATAAATGGAAATTGAAGATCTGTCATGATGTATCCAGTAGAATTGCACAAAGCAAAATAATTCTTCAACTCTGGGATGAAAGGATGAACTCCCTCTGTGATCATCACTTCCTAGGATTGAAGAGTTCATGGTTGTGTGGTTTGAAATTAAACTGAGTTCAAAAGTGTGAAATGCTTTTTTTTTTTTTTTTTTCTGTTTATCTTCTGGAGAGAAAAAAAGAAGAAAACTGAAAAGACCATACTGGTAGGATATCTTTATTACTGTGGAACATAACTCACTAGTTATGGATTAAGAAAGCAAATAATGGGTTATTAACAATTCCTTATATCATTGTATTACTCAGAAGCTTATAAAATTAAAACAGAAATTACCATGAGTTTAGTCCATATATGTTAATGNCTGGTAGGATATCTTTATTACTGTGGAACATAACTCACTAGTTATGGATTAAGAAAGCAAATAATGGGTTATTAACAATTCCTTATATCATTGTATTACTCAGAAGCTTATAAAATTAAAACAGAAATTACCATGAGTTTAGTCCATATATGTTAATGTCTAGTTTTCTGTTTTGTCATTATTATATTCATGCTCCTCAGCATATATAAAACCTTCCTAAATATATTACTTGAAACAATGGCAAATGGCAGACTTCCCAGGTGGCTCAGTGTGTAAAGAATCTGCCTGTGATGACGGTTATGCAGGAGATTCGAGTCCTTTCCCTGGGTTAGGAAGATCCCTTGGAGGAGGGAATGGCTACCCACTCCAATATTCCTGCCTGGAAAATCTCATAAACAGAGGAAACTGGAAGGCTACAATTCATAGGGTCGCAAAGAGTCAGACAGGACCAAAATGACTGAGTACGCACACATGGACATGACAAATGGCTAGTTTGTGTAAAAAGTTCAATAAAAATAACAGGGAACTTGGAAATATCTTCATAATAAATTAAATAGTGAGTGAAAAAAAGTATACCTTTTAGGCAACTTCCAAAAACTTTATTCTAAGAAAAAAAAACACAAAACAAAGTATTGTTTTGTCAAAACATATGAAAGTATGTTTTGAAAGTATTATTCTTCAAAAACCACCACATCCTGGTTAAAGATTACAGATGTATCTCCTGCAAACTTCTGCAATGGGAAATACAAATTGCAAGTAACATAAAATATTAGCAATATTGGAATTCATATAGTAAAGTATGTCTTGATTTTACAACAGTGTAAACTTCTCATCAAATTAAAAACTAAATTAGAAGTTATTAACAATAATAGAACACAAGTACTTACTTTTGGTACACAACTTTCTTACTCACCTTTAGTCATTTGATGTTTTGGTCATGACTTTTTAAGGATCTATTTTGAATCAACATTTATCCAAAAATAATATTATGCCAATTATTTTATCTCTTGTTTCTCAGCTCCAATACTTTTTCTATCCTTACTCCATTTCCCTTTCTAATTTTTATATGAGGATTGCTGGTTAATTTTACATTCCCACTTTAGGTTGCATGATATTCAGGTGAATATCATACTAACCAAAACTAAATGTCATACTAAACAAAAAGTTTAGAATATTTAGAATATCATACTAAATAAGAGGGATACTACGGCTGAGATCAAGAGATGAAAACCACAATCCTTTGGAATTTGCATCTACCCTTTATGGAGTGAGAGTGAGAGAGACTCAATTTGTACCAAGGATAGAAGCATATAGTTTGCATTTGTCATAACATATTTATAGGATGATATATTCAAGCTATGAGTAATGTGCAGGCAATTTGCCAATTTTCTCTCAACTCCAAATAAAAGAATTAAAAAGCCTCTTGATGAAAGTGAAAGAGGAGAGTGGAAAAAGTTCACTTAAGACTCAAATTCAAAACACTAAGATCATGGCATCCGGTCCCACCACTTCATGGTAAATAGATGGGGAAACAATAGAAACCATGACAGACTTTATTTCTTGGGCTCCAAAATCACTGAAGATGGGGACTGCAGCCATGAAATTAAAAGAAGCTTGCTCCTTGGAAGAAAAGCTATGACCAACCTTGATAGCATATTAAAAAACAGAGACATTACTTTGTTGACAAAGGTCTGTGTAGTCAAAGCTATGATTTTTCCAGTAGCACTGTATCGATGTGAGAGTTGGACCATAAAGAAGTCTAAGCACCAAAGAATTGATGCTTTTGAACTGTGGTGTTGGAGAAGATTCTTGAGAGTCCCTTGGACTGCAAGGAGGTCCAACCAGTCAATCCTATAGGAAATTAGTCCTGAATATTCATTGGAAGGACTGATGCCAAAGCTAAGGCTCCAATACNTGCTTTTGAACTGTGGTGTTGGAGAAGATTCTTGAGAGTCCCTTGGACTGCAAGGAGGTCCAACCAGTCAATCCTATAGGAAATTAGTCCTGAATATTCATTGGAAGGACTGATGCCAAAGCTAAGGCTCCAATACTTTGAACACCTGATATGAAGAACTGACTCAATGGAAAAGGCCCTGATGATGGAAAAGATTGAAGGAAGGAGAAGGTGATGACAGAGGATGAGATGGTTAGATGATATCACCGATTCAATGGACATGAGTTTGAGCAAGCTCCAGGAGTTGGTGATGGACAAGAAACCCTGGTGTGCTGCAGTTCATGGGGTCACAAAGAGTCAGATACAACTGAGTGACTGAACTGAACTGAGAAGGAAACTGGAATGAGAAGAGAAGGATGTATTTACTTCTTGCTGTCCCTCATGCTATTGTCCGGCCAAAGCTGTTTCTTCCAACAGCTGCAGTGATTCTCCTCCTGCTTCTTTTGACACTTTTAGAATGAGTCTCATCATTCTGCCTTAGTGGGACCAGCCACACACAAATTACATTTTTTTTTTTCCTCCAGAATCTAAGTTCTAAATCATTGTTGCCCTTTTCAGATTCTTGATCAAACAATCTAATTTCTTCCTTTTGTTCTCCTAGTTCTGCTTTTTTGCAGTTATTATCTCTGATTTATTTCTGTGTTCTCTTTTTACTCAGGGAGCCTTCCAACTTCTTTAAAACAAATTCTTTATATTAAATATATTTTGTTGAAATACCTAGTGTGGTTTCTGTTTTCCTGTTGGATGCAAATCAGTAGAAATATTGAAACCAAAGTACTTATTTTTCAAAAATAGATGAACTTCTATTATAAACCTTTACTCTGCCATAAATCTTGCATGTATTTTGAAAATCACAAAAAGAAAATACTACATATCAACCTTAAATTTATCTTAAAATATTAAAATTTAAGTTGCTTCATAATTTTCTATGGAATCTTGATATGTGGTTATATGATGGATTTAACTTGTTATTGCTTGTTAAGAATTTTATACTCTTAAAAGAAATTCTTTTTAGACAATAATTAAAAACAAGATTTATATTTTAAAATAAATCAAAATGAACAAAAATATCAAAATCAGTGACATTATTTTGAAAAAGTGATTTGGAAGTGAATATTAATTCTTTTTAAAATTTTTTGAAAGCTATCTTCTGTTTCCTTGAAATAGTCAGAAAATAAAAAAGATAAAGGTGTCACTTGTTAAGATATTTCATTTCTTGAAAATGTTCTTTGAAACAAAACTGTAACTTAATGAATAAAATTATTTGGAGAACTATTAGAAAATAGGCCAAAAGTAAAGGAGAAAAATATGCCAAGATATATATCCATTAATTAAGTGATTCTTTAAAAAATAGACGAATCCAACAAAAATAGTAGAAAAATGAAGACTGAAATGTTGCTGATTGACCCACAGATCACATCTGGGTCTCCAGCATTGGAGATAGATTCTTTACTATTTGAGCCATCATAGAAGCCCAGTAGATACACACTACTATATATAAAATAGATAAACAAGGAATGACCATATGACACAGAAAACTATATTCAATATCTTATAATAATCTATAATGAGGAAGAATATTTAAAAATATACAATATATTCAAACTGAATCCCTTTGCTATACGCCTGAAAGACTGTAAACCAACTATACTTCAATTTTTAAAAATTTTTAAAAACTATTAAATAGTACAAGTTTATAAGTTAGCTCCATTACCAGTATAATTTGTTTTACTACCCTTTACTTTGGGGTCTACTTGGATTTATACATTTGTACATTTAATGATGCAACTCACATTAAATCCTTTTGGGATAATTTAATATATAAATATATGTATGAATATCATATTCTATCTCAAAAGAACTAGTGAAATGATTTCAAAAGAAGGTGGAGGTCATGCACTGGGTTGTTATGCTTATCACTAGTGAGAATACTTAGTATGCCTCATTAAAAGGACAGTTTTTCTGTCTTTTAAGTGTCAGGTAAATAAATTCACACCAGCTCCTGAAACTGAAAAAACTCTGTGACCAAACATGATACCCTCTTTTCTAAGCCATTCCTATCTTACAGTATCCATAGTGACTTCTCTACTAAACAAGATGACTCCATTATTTTTAGGGATTCCCTGATAGCTCAGTTGTCAAAGAATCCACCTGCAATGCAGGAGACCCCAGTTTGACTCCTGGGTTGGAAAGACCCACTGGAGAAAGGATCAGCTACCCTCTCCAGTATTCTTGATCTCCCTTGTAGCTCGGCTGGTAAAGAATCCACCTGCAATGCTCGAGACCTGGGTTGATCAAACAATCTAATTTCTTCCTTTTGTTCTCCTAGTTCTGGGTTTGGAAAGATCCCCTGGAGAAGGAAAAGGCTACCCACTCCACTGTTCTGGCCTGGAGATTTCCATGGAATGTATAGTCCATGGGGGTCCCAAACAGTCGGACATGACTGAGCTACTTTCACTTTTTCCATTATTTTTAATTTTAATTCAATTATCTATTTTCCACCCTTTGCTTCATATACTGTAGTCCAGTACACTATCCTTGTGTATTTCTATTTTTATATGTGTGTGTTTGCATTTATTTTAATTTAACAAAGAGCTATATGTATCCTCATATGTGTTTACCTAATGGCTCACACAGTATAGAATCTACCTGCAATGCGGAAGACCCAGGTTGAATCCCCGGGTCAGGAAAATCCCTTGGAAAGAAATAGCAACCCACTCCAGTATTCTCGCTTGGAGAATTCCATGGAGCCTGATTGGCTACAATCCATGGAGTTGCAAAGAGTCAGACATGACTGAGTAAGTAACACACACACTCACAAACACACACACACATATACGTATCCTCAGCACATTATGCCTTAAATATTTCTTTTTAAAATACCTATTTACCTCTGTTTTAAAATTTTTACTGTCTGTCTTAAATTAGAGTCCTCCCATGGTTGCCCAATGCATATATACACTGCTACAAGATTTATACTTAAAATTAAAAACAAAAAGTTTGTTTTCTATTTTTAAACTTTTGATGTTTCAGTCTTATCTATTATTTAATACCTGACACTTTTAGCCTCCTTATAGTTTTCCAAAATCAGTCCTGACTTGGGACTTCCCTGGTGGTTGGGGTTAAAGCTCTTCTCTTCCACTGCAGGGGGCCTGGGTTCCATCCCTGATTAGGAAACTAAGATCCTACATGCCTTGAGTCAAGAAAAAAAAATTAGACCTGACTGTAAGAAGACAATAACCACTTTTCCCCCGTTAAAACTTACTTCCCAAGTAGTTTTATTCTCATGTGTTATTAATCTTTCTTCTCATCTATTATTCATTACCCCTAACAAAAAGAGAATATATTCTCCAGTCTGGGGACTCTTTCTTCTATTTTCTTTGGTGATGATGGTTTAGTCACTAAGCCATGTCTGACTCATGTGACCCCATAGACAATAGCCCACCAGGCTCCTCTGACCATGGAATCTTCCAGGCCAGAGTACTGGAGTGGGTTGGCATTTCCTTCTCTAGGGGATCTTCCACACCCAGAGATCAAACCCCAGTCTCCTGCATTACAGGAGGGTCCTTTACCATCTGAGCTACCAGGGAAGCCCATTATCTATAATAAAGCAATATATCAATATTTTCTCAAAGACAATCAAATTTCTCACTCTCTAGCATCCTTTATCAAAATTCATCAGTCCCTGGAGAAGGAAATGGCAATCCACTCCAGGACTATTGCCTGGAAAATCCCATGGACAGAAGAGCCTGGTAGGTTACAGTCCATGGGGTCGCAAAGAGTCGGACGTGACTGAGAGACTTCACTTTACTTTACAACCATAATAATTCTATAGGATTCATTTTCTTTATTATTCCTTTGATTACTTAATTACATGTACCTTTACCATTTATCTACTTTGTATTCAGTTTCTCCTCTCTCTACCTTGGAGGAAGCTCCTAAATGGAATTTTTGGAGGTAATTACTTTTTACATTTACATCTGCAGATGAACAAGTTGGATTTAGAAAAGGCAGAGGAACAAGAGGTCAAGTTGCCAACAACAGTTGGATCATTAAAAAAGCAAGGGAATTCCAGAAAAGCCTCTACTTCTGCTTCATTTAGTACACTAAAGCCTTTGACTGTGTGGATCACAACAAACTATGGAAAATAGTTAAAGAAATGGTAATACCAGACCACCTCACCTGCCTCCTGAGAAATCTGTATGCAGGTCAAGAAGCAACAGTTAGAACAGGACATGAATCAACAGACTGGTTCCAAATAGGAAAAGGAGTCCATCAAGGCTGTATATTGTCACCCTGCTTGTTTAGATTCTATCCAGTATACTTCATGTGAAATGCCAGGCTGGATGAAGCTCAAGCTGGAAACAAGATTGAAGGGAGAAATATCAATAACTTCAGATATGCAAATGACAACATCCTAATGGAAGAAAGTGAAAAGGAACTAAAGAGCTTCTTGATGAAGGTGAAAGAGGAGAGTGAAAAAGCTGGCTTAAAACTCAACATTCAAAAAACTAAGATCACGGCATGTAGTCCCATCACTTCTTGGCAAATAAAAGGGGAAACAATGTAAACATTGTTGATGACAGGCTATTTTCTTGGGCTTGTAAAATCACTGTGAACAGTGACTGCAGCCATGAAATGAAAAGATGCCTGCTCCTTGGAACAAAAGTTATATAAAAACCTAGACAGCATATTAGAAAATAAAGACATCACTTTGCTGACAAAGCTTCTTATAATTTAAGCTATTATTTTTTCAGTAGTCATGTATGGATGTGAGAGTTGAACCATAAAGAAGACTGAGCACCGAAGAATTGATGCTTTTGAACTGTGGGGCTAAGGAAGACTCATGAGAGTCCCTTGGACAGCAAAGAGATCAAACCAGTTAGTCCTAAAGGATGGATATCAACTCTGAATATTCATTGAAAAGACTGATGCTGAACCTGAAGCTCCAATATTTTGGCCACCTGATGCAATGAGCTGACTCACTGGAAAAGACTCTGATGCTGGGAAAGATTGAAGGCAGACGAGAAGGGGGCAACAGAGAATAAGAAAGTTGGATGGCATCATCAATTCAAGGAACATGAATTTGAGCAAATTCCGGGAGACAGTGAAGGACAAGGAAGCCCGTCGTGCTGCAGTCCAGCAGAGTCAGACACACTGAGCAACTGAACAACAACATGCTCTCAGTAATTAGTAAAACGCTGTAATTATAAATGACTCCTTAAATGGTTCCTAATAAATATTATTTGCTGACACTCTTCTTATATGTTTCTAATGGATTTACTACTAACAGCATTTGAAAACAACTTCATTCATTTTGTTAAGTACTCTTTAATTGTACATATTTGGAATGGGCACTCAAATATTTAGAAATAAATTTTTTTTCAAAAGATAAAAATTATCAAATGAAAATTCACAGTAAGTGTTTTTCCAAATGTGCTTTTGGGAAAAAAAATTACCATATGGTTATAACAACAACAAAATCCAATTCAAGACAATTTTGTGTACCTAACAGATTGGAGTTTTATTACAAATATGTTGATTAGCTAATGAATTCATTTGAGTGTGATTAACTTCTGGGTTGTAGCAAACCTGTTTATGTATAAAATTATGGTTTGGAACCATCATCACTTGTTGGCTTGTGAATCAATAATTTGGTTTGTATGTGGAAAATTCAATGTGCATATGGTATGAATGCCACTTGTAAGAGTATAATTCACAGGAAATGGATAGTGTGAATTTATAGTGACTTTGCAAATTGGCTGACAACTTATTTTGTCACATATGCCCAGAGGAATGCTTTATGTAGCCTATAAAAGAAGGTTTTAAGTCTAAATCTTATTTTCTCTATAGATTGCAATCAAAGGGATATGAAATATCTTTTTGTATTTCTTTGTAGTTAGTTAAAATTATAAAACTGAAGGAATTAGGGTTTCTCAAAAATTCTTTATACTAATAATTTCCACTAATTGTGAAAGAGCCTTTTGAAACAGTTTTTGATTTATCTATGTTTTCACATGTAGAATATGTGTAATGTCACTTTCAGAAAGTAATATTTAAATTAAGAAAAATTTTCAGTGAGTTGAAATCTGTGCATAATTAAGTAAGATGAGGAAGGTTTTAAACTAAATATTTATTATTTTTTTTTTCTGTTAACATTTGTATTCATTGGTTTCACCTATAATTACCATCTTGGTTAGTTAATCAGCATCTCCTGCAGGTGGATTCTTTACCACTGGGAAGCCCTCACCAGTGATTTACTTGCTGCTAATTTAAATGGACATATTTCAGCCATTATTGTCCTTGATATCTTGTCAATTTTGCTCTGACTTGAAAATTTTAGAAAGGACAACACTGAAAATGCTCAGAAATAATACCAGATATATAACAAGTAAAACTGGAATGGATCCATTATTCTGAAAGATTATAAGAATGATTGTGGCTTTAAAAAGAAGTATCTTTTTATTTTAACTTTTTGGAGCAATTTTATTTCCACAGCAAAATTGAGAGGAAGGTACAGAGATTTTTTATAGACTGCCATCCTCCTACATACACATAGCCTCCCTCATTAAAAATATCTGTTCACAGAAGGGTATATATGTTAAAATACAATGATACATCATTATCACTTACAGTCATAGTTTACATTTAGACTCACTCTGGCATCACACAGTCTATGGGTCTGTACAAATACATTCATCATTACAGTATCATACAGAGTATTTTTACTACTCTCAACTCCTATGTATTTCATCTATTTGTCCCTCCCAACTCCTCACCCCAACCCTGACAACAACTGATGTTTTTACTGTTTCCATAGTTTTGCCTTTTCTGGAATGGCCTATAGTTGGAATAATACAGTATATAGCCTTTATATGCTGATTTCTTTCACTAGCAATATGCATTTAAACTTCCTCCATATCTTTTTGTATTTGTTATTTCATATGTAATATTCAAGGGAGGACAATTTTTTCACTGAAAATTTAAAAAGAATACAGTAGAATGATCTAAACATGTATTAATAAATTCTGTTGGTGCAAAGGTGATCATGGTGATGGAAAAATTATACTAACCTTGATATTGCTCTTTAAGTCGCAGGCTCTCCTTTGCTCTGGGAATATAAAAAGCATGCTCTCTGAGCAAGTGGGAATCCTCCAGCAGATTGCCTTCAGCCTTCATGTGCTCAATCAGCTCTTCTAGGTCTCCAAGCTTCTGGCCTTTGCCTTGGGGCTGGAACATCAGCTCTTCAGGCTTCAGAGCTTTGAGTCTTCAGAGCCCAAAGTTTGGGATAGACAACTTCCATAGTTACATGAGTCAGTTCTTTACAATAAATATATTTATACATATTGTTGTTTGGTCACTCAGTCGTGTCCCACTTTTCGTGACCCCATGGACTGCAGCATGACAGGCTTCCTTGTCCTTCACCATCTCCTAGAGCTTGCACAAACTCAAGTCCATTGATGCCATCCAACTATCTCATTCTCTGTTGTCGCCTCTGGCCTTCAATCTTTCCCAGAACCAGGGTCTTTTCCAATGAGTTGGTTCTTTGCATCAGGTGGTCAAAGTATTGGAGTCTGAACTTCAGAATCAGTCCTTCCAATGAATAGTCAGTGTAGATTTCCTTTAGTATTGACTGATTTGATCTCCTTGCTATCCAATGGACGCTCAAGAGTCTTCTCCAACACCACAGTTCGAAAGCGTCAATACTTTGACAATCAGTCTTCTTATGGTTCAGCTCTCACATCCATACATGACTACTGGAAAAATCATAGCTTTGACTATATGGATATTTGTTGAAAAGTAATAACTCTGCTTTTTAATACACTGTCTAGATTTGTCATAGTTTTTGTTATAAGGAGCAAGCATCTTTTAATTTCATGGGTGCAGTCACCAACCACAGTGAATTTGGAACCCAAGAAAATAAAGTCTGTCACTGTTTCCATTGTTTCCCCATTTGTTTGCTATGAAATTATGGGACCAGATGCCATGATCTTAAGGTTTTGAATGTTGAGTTTTAAGACAGCTTTTTCACTCTCCTCTATCGCTTTCATCAAAAGGCTTTTTAGTTCCTCTTCCCTTTCTGCCATAATGGTGGTGTCATCTGCACATCTGAGGTTATTGTTATTTCTCCCTTCAGTCTTGTTTCCAGCTTGAGCTTCATCCAGCCCAGCATTTCACATGATGTGTTCTGTTTGTAAGTTAAATCAGCAGGATGACAATATACAGCATTGACATACTCCTGTCTTTTTTTTTTTTTTTTGACATACTCCTTTCCAATCGTGAACCAGTCCATTGTTCCATGTCTGGTTCTAACTGTTGTTTCTTGACCTGCATAGAGGTTTCTCAGGAGATTGGTAAGGTAGTCTAGTATTCCCATCTGTTTAAGAATTTTTCGTAGTTTGTTGTGATCCACACAGTGAAAAGACTTAGCATAGTCAATGAAGCAGAAGTAGATGTTTTTCTGGAATTCTCTTGCTCTTTCTAAGATCCAGTAGATATTGGCAATTTTATTTTTTCTACATATACACATGTCCTATTAGTTTCATTTCACCAGACAACCCTAATACACCTACTTTCTCATTAATACATGTTTCAAATCTGGGGTTTATGTATCTGTCAACTATTTGTGTGTGCATATGATTAGAGATAAAGATAGCCAGGTTTATTTGAACAACCCTGTCTCGTAGTTTAGAGGATTTCAGGCTTTATCCATGTGACAATTCTTTGTCATCTAGAAATACTTGGAATTGGTAAACTGTCACAAAGAAAACCTGATAGAACCAGGCTTAAGCCATTCCACTCCCATGAGGCAATTTAAGTCAGTTATAACAAGGAAATAGAATGAAAGCACACAGTGTCCCTTTGTCTTTGTTTCCCACATTATGTCATGAGAAATTCTTTCATGCCTGCCACTTTGTGATATCTCTGATGGTGAATAGAGAAGCCAGTCCCTTAGTGATGCAAATGAGAATGGAAAAGTTGTAATTAGATGTCATCACAGTCAATCATCTTAGACATAAAGGAGGGAGGGAGGTTATCTCAAGGGGGAGAAGCAATGTGTCCAGATTGTGTCCATGGAAACACAACCTCTTTGTCTACCCTTCTTCAGACATAAGGTTTGGAATCTAAGGTCAGTAACCAAAACTGTCAAGGAAAAATACTTCATCATTAGAAGACAAGGAAGCAAGTGTCAGTTATTGTATTTATTAGCCCATGTTAGCTTTGGTAGGGGAAAAAGAAAACACCTTGCTAAAAACTGTTGCCTCTCACTGATCTGCCTCTTAACTTTTCAATATCACAAAGTAAGTTGCAACTAACAAAAAAAAAGTTTTTTCAGTAGAAACCTTGACAAGTTAAAATGCAACTTCCCTAATATTGGCTAAAATTCTCTTAAACAATCAGCTTATCCTAATTCTAAAGATAAAATATGTTATTTTAAGGGATTAAATAACTTGTCCAAGGTCACCCAGTATATCAAGGGACATCCTGAGAACATTTAATTTTTGAAGAAGTCTGATTCTAAACCCCAGGCCTCTGACTGGAGGACACTTATCACTCATCCACTCTGCTTCTCCCTTTTGGAATGTAAGTGCCATGGGGCAGAGAGTGCCCTGTATTTTGCTAACTGCCATATTTCCAGCACCTTGGATTGTACTAGACACATAACAGGCACTCAGTATCTATCAAGAGGGATATATATCCAGTACAGTTTGAAATGGCTCACAAATATTTTTCCTTTGTGTGTACATGTATCTATATACACATATATATGAGCATATGTGAGGACACTATTCAAGCTAGAATATTCTCTCTATATTTTTGTTTTCTAATATGTCTCATTCATATTTTTCACTGGTAAATTGACTAAGCAACCAAATTAAAATAATTCTTTTTTTTTTTTAAACAAAATGATGTATTTTGCAAAGTTCACGGTTGATTTAGGACTTGAATTCCTTCTCTGATGTCAGTCTTTGTCACAAGTCACTGAGCAGGCAAAACCTGAAAAGAATGTCATTTACTTTGGTCAGCATTTAGTACTTCAGTATGTAAATATTTCATGCAAGACTTTTTTGATGCTACAATACTTGAGATAACTTCTTCTTGGTGTTCCAAATGAAATCAATGGCCTATGATATATACTGCTAGCAAGATTTTTTTTAATAAAGTAATTAAAATAATGATAATTTGAAATCCTACAGTATCTTTCTTTCTAATCCACTAGTAGAAATATTTTTCAGTATGTTCAGTTATAGAATGCTTTTTAAAATTCCAGTTCTGAAGCATTTTGTCTGCAAAAGAACGACATTNTAATTAAAATAATGATAATTTGAAATCCTACAGTATCTTTCTTTCTAATCCACTAGTAGAAATATTTTTCAGTATGTTCAGTTATAGAATGCTTTTTAAAATTCCAGTTCTGAAGCATTTTGTCTGCAAAAGAACGACATTTTGGTTTAAGAACATTATTAAAACTTGAGTCTTTGTTTAAATGTCAACCTTGAAATGTATTACATTTCAAAAAAATCAATAAGATTTCAATTTCTTTTTGGTAAATATATCTTTCTTAGGAAGAAAAGTAAGAAAGTGTCAGAGGATCTAACCTCTTGTGGTCATTAACAGAATTTCTTGTAATTTACCTAGAGTCTTACAAAAAGAGCACTTTTAGTTGTTCAGTGTCATTGTTTTGGATTTGTGTATGTGTGTTTCCAAATTGCTTAAAATAAAGGAATTCCAATGTTTTATTTTAACTGTCACAGTATTCATCCATTGTTTACATATTAATTTGTTTTATTTATTCAACTTAGGTCACACAAAATCTGATATTCTGATTCAAAATGATACATCACATACATTTATGAATGTTTATTTTCTAATTACTTTATAATTTAGAGGAATAGAATTTATTGTTTTCTTTTCTTTCTTTAGTATGTGGAGGTTGAGGGACATCCAGGAAGATCACTTTTCTCTTCAGTTAAACAATAGTGTTGGATGACTTCAGTCTTTTACAATAGCAAAGAAATGTCGGCCTGTGGCTCTTGAGAGACACAGTTAAGGGAATTGTTTCTTCTGATAAACCTGCAGTTGACCCTTATGGTCTATTTCGAAGAAATGGGTCAGATTGGTGAAATGTCATTTTTGTTATTTGTCTTTTGCAGTTTGTAAGCTTGGAATGCCACAGAAGTTGGAGAGCCAAGAGCAATGCTGGCATAATCATCAGGTTGCTGTACCTTAACACATGTCAGAAACAGGAAGATGGGTCTCAAAACACGCTCAGAGAAAAAGATATCAGAAAATTTGTGTGCCAAGTTTTTAATGGCAATAATTATGTAAAATTATTCTACTAACCTAAGTCATGTTCATTTGATACTGTACTTCCATAGCTCCTGAGATCTCAAAATATAGAGCAGCTGCTTAAATAGCAGATGTACGCTACGTATTAACTATACATTAAAGATTGTCAACACTTGTTTCTCTCTGGAGATCCTTGAGTGCTACTAAGGATTTTGGAGATGCCCCAAACACAAACACGTATTGCTTTAACTTATATTCTGAGATACGGCCATAGTATTTTATTAGGAACATTATTAAACTGCCTTAAATGAATTTTTTAGAGCTTGTGATTCTCCAGCTGGTCTGTATAACTACCACCACTATTGTCATCAGGACTAATTATTCTATTTTCTAGGACTTTTCCAAGGTCTTTAGTTATTGTATATTATTTAATCCTTACAATAACCCTATGATGTAGATGCTATAGTTACTCTTATTATGGATGAGGACATGGAAGCACAGAGGAGTTAAGTCACTTGTTCACAGTCCGACAACTAAGTATAAGAGCAAAACTTGATCTTATGAATTCTGGCTTCAGTCACGAACCAGCTTCTTAGTATGAAAATAAGTATATATTAGTCTTCTTTGGCTGCCTATACAAAATGTCACAAAATATAGAATTTAAACAACAGAAACATACTTTCTCACAGTTCTGGAGGATGGAAACCTGAGCTCAGGGGGCCAGCATGCTCTGGTTGGCTTCTGTGAGCCTCTTTTCTCAGCTGGCAGGAAGGCACCGTCTCTCTGCTTCCTCACCTTGCCTTTCCTCTGTGTGCACTTAGAAAGAAGTTGCTCTTATCTCTGCTTCTTATCATAAGGACAACAGTTCTATCAGAGTAACGTCCCACCCTTGAAATAATTTTCTTAACCGTAATTACCTCTATAAAGGCTTTATTTATTGTCACATTGGAGGTTAAGATTCAACATGTAAATTTTGGAGGGACATAGTTTAGTCCCCAACACAAAAGTATAAAAGCATAATATTCAACACTATGCCAAAATGTTTTTTTTTTT